>JAJEKV010000002.1:5742024-6181660 GCA_021234155.1 Isoetes taiwanensis | reverse complement strand
CGGATTTCTCCTCCCATTCGGATCCAACTAAGCAAGACACCGCACCAAAGCTAATTCTTAAGACACCTTCCTTGCACCTTCCCTTTAAAAATCAAGGGCCAAGATTTCACACGTGCGTTCGACCACGCTCATGGATGGGGTGTATGCCTCATGCATGGCCCATGCATGCCCCCCATCAAATCCAAGGGGCCATTTAAGCGCCCACCCTCAAAAAATTAGATCTGATCGGATTAATCTCTACCCACACTCACTTCATAGGACCCATAAAATAATCAGATATATATAAGAGATATATTATATTTTATAAAATTATTCTATGGGCGGCCTCCCAGTGGGAAACGATGCCCCATGGTTTCATGGCACGCCAAAATATGTGATATGCTTACCACGGATGGGGCACCGGTTGTGTGGCAAAAACCTCGGCCATTGGATTTGCGGATGGTCGATGGGGCATGCATGGCTATGCATGAGGGCATGCAACACATCCCCCGACCATTGGATCAAAAAGGGGAGGCTTAAATCATGGCCCCTTGATTTACCAGAAGGTGCAAGGAGTTTTCTCCGCTAAAGTGAATTTGCGTAACCAATCTCCACCGCTAGATCAAAAGGGGAATCCTAGCCATCCATTTTTATTAAATTAGACTTTTTTATATTAAAGGAGGTGTTATTTAATGAAAAGGTAATGAGGTGGCACCCCATTAATTACGGCTTTGCGGAAGCTTCCTTCTTTGTTGCCTTCAAACGACATTATCTTCATGATCGTAGATCTCTGGACAAAAGTGGGACCCACGCTATTGGATTCCTCTCATCGAACGCCAACGAAGAAGTATTGGACATCATTTCGCAAGTAACCCTGAATCTAAGCGGAATCTTCATGGTGAACCTAAGGGAAATATATAAAAGAACCTATGTATTCTTGGGATAATATTCAGAATCATGAAATCTCAAGAGAATCTAAGGAATCTGCTGAATCTCAAAAAGAATCTAGGAAAATTTAAGAATCTTCAAAAAATGCTTAAGAATCTAGAAAATCTTGATGGAATCTTTGAGAATCTAGGGAATCTTCATAGAATTTTAAGGGAATCTAGGAGAATCTACATAGAATCTTGGGATCAAACTGATCTTCAAATAATATTTTTGAAAATCTAGGGGTTTATATATAGAACCTTAAGACCTAGGGGATCTTAGTGGAATCTTAGGAATCGAGGAGAATCCAAGTGTTTTCTAGGGAATCTTGACAATAGGTGTAAAGTTAGAATCTTCATAGAATCTTAAGCATAAATCCATAAGAATCTCCTGGCTTACTGAATCTTAGGGAGTCTGTGAGGAATCTAGGGGAATCTCAAGAGAGAATCTTAGGAACCTAAAGGAATCTAAGGGAATCTAAAGAAATCTGGGATAACTCTTTTGAAATCGAGAAATATAAAGAGAATTTTAAGGAATCTATAGGAATATCAAAAGAATATAGGGAATCTAAGAGAATATTCAATAAATGCTCGAGAATTTAGCGTAATCTTGATGGAATCTTAGAGAATCTAGTGTGATTTAGAGAATCTTGAGAATCTTAGAGAATCTTTTAGAGAATCTTATGATTTAGAGAATCATGGCCCTGGATTTTCATCACTTCGTGAAGGTGCAAGGAAGTTCGCCTAAAGTGAATTTGCAGGTGGTGTAAATCCAATTCCACCAAGTAGGATCAAAGGTGTGTGAATCCTAGCCATCCATTTTTTACTAAATTTAGACTCTTTTTATATTTTCTTCTTAAAAAGGAGTGTGTTATTTCTAATGAAAGGTAATGAGGTGGCACCCCCATTAATTATGAAGCTTTTGTGGAAGCCTTTCCTTCTTTTGTGTTGCCTTCAAACCGACATTATTCAAGCGACGTAGATCTCTGATCAAAAGTGGGACTCCACGCCATTGATTCCTCTCTCATCGGTCGCTTTTCAATGAGTAGTGGTTTGACATCATTTCTCGCAACCCTGATAATTCAAGTGGAATCTTCTATAGAACCTAAGGGAATATAAAAGAACCTATGTATTCTTGGGATAATATTTGGGGAATCAAGGGAATCTCAAGAGAATCTAAGGGAATCTATGGAATCTCAAATCTAGGAAAATTTACAGGAATCTCTCAAAAAATGCTTAAGAATCTAGAAAAATTCATGAAACTTTTGAGAATCTAGGGGAATCTTCATAGAATTTAAGGGAATCTGTGAGAATCTACATAGAATCTTTTGGGGAATCTAAACGGATCTTCAAATTTTGAAAGCAAATCTAGGGTTTATATATAGAACCTTAAGAATCTAGGGATCTTAGTGGAATCTTATGTGAATCGAGGGAGAATCCAAGGCTTAGGGAATCTTCGGACAATAGGTGTGTTGTAGGGAATCTTCATAGAATCTTAAGAGAATCCGTAAGAATCTACATGGAATCTTAGGGAGTCTAGAGGAATCTAGGTGAATCTCAAGAGAATCTTTAGGAACCTAAAAGGAATCTGGGCACCTTAAAGAAATCTGGGATAACCTTTTGAAATCGAGGAAATATAAAGAGAATTTTTAAGGAATCTATAGGAATATCAAAAGAATATAGGGGAATCTAAGAGAATATTCACAAAATGTTTGAGAATTTTAGCAGTAATCTTGATGGAATCTTTAGGAGAATCTAGTGGATTTTAGAGTAATCTTAGGAGAATCTTAGAGAATCTAGTGGATTTAGAGAATCATGGCCTCTTGATTTTACTCGTAGAAGGTGCAAGGAAGCTTCCGCCTAAAGTGAATTTGCAAAACCAATCTCCACCTAGATCAAAGGGGAATCCTAGCCATCCATTTTTTTATTAAATTAGACTTTTTATATTAAAGGAGGTGTTATTTAATGAAAATAGAATTTATAAGGGCACCCCCATTAATTATGAAGCCATGAAGCTTCCTTTCAGGTTGCCTTCAAATCCATATTTGGCCTTAAGCATCGAGATCTCTGACCAAAGCACCCACGCCATTGATTCCTCTCATCTAATGCTTTCAAATCTAGCAGTGGTTTGACATCATTTCGCAAGGTAACCCTGATAATCTAAGGAATCTCTACGAACCTATGAATATAAAAGAACCTATGTATTCTTGGGATAATATTTGTAAAACTCAAGGGAATCTCAAGAGAATCTAAGGAATCTTGGGAATCTCAAAAAGAATCTAGGAAAATTTAAGAGAATCTTCAAAAAAATGCTTAAGAATCTAGAAAAATCTTGATGGAATCTTTGAGAATCTAGGGAATCTTCATAGAATTTAAGGGAATCTAGGAGAATCTACATATTGTGAATCTTGGGATCTAAAACTGATCTTCAAATAATATTTGAAAATCTAGGGTTTATATAGAACCTAAGAATCTAGGGGATCTTAGTGGAATCTTAGGGAATCGAGGAGAATCCAAGTGTTTGTGGAATCTTGGCTAATAGGGTGTATTGTAGGGGAATCTTCATAGAATCTAAGAGAATCCGTAAGAATCTACATGAATCTTAGGGAGTCTAGAGGAATCTAGGGAATTGCAAGAGAATCTTTAGGAACCTAAAAGGAATCTAAGGGAATCTAAAGAAATCTTGGGATAACCTTTTGAAATCGAGGAAATATAAAGAGAATTTTAAGGAATCTATAGGAATATCAAAAGAATATAGGAATCTAAGAGAATATTCAATAAATGTTTGAGAATTTAAAGCGTAATCTTGATGGAATCTTAGAGAATCTAGTGGAATATTCATAGAATCCATGGAATCTTAGAAGAATCAACATAGAATCTTGGGGAATCTAAAGGAATCTTCATATGTAATCTCTTTGAAAATCTAGGAATCTTTGTAAAACCTTAAGAATTTGGGATCTTCGTGGAATCTTAGAATCTAGGGGAATCCAAAGGACTTAGAAAAATTGACTCTAGGTAAAGTGTGTTCTACGTGGGAATCAGCAGAATTTATGTGAATATAGAAGAATCCCATGAAATCTTGGGAAATCTAGGAGGAATCTTAGGATAATCTTTGGAAATCTAGAATCTCAAAAGAATCCTTAAGAATCTAAAGGAATCTTAGGGACCTTCTTATAAAATCTTTTGAGTATCTAGAGAATCTTGATGGGATTTCTGGGAGAATCTCTATAGAATCTTCATTTGCATGACTTTTAAGTTTGATTTCTAAATGAATTTGCAATAATCCCTTCAAGAATCACTCAATAGATCTTGGGAATATGTTTAACACTATTTTTAGAATCTCATAGAATCTAGGAAATCTTTCTAGAGTCTTAGAGAACCCTCGGAGAAACTTCTTAATAAAAAATCTTTGTTGATAGCACGTATTTCTTGCTTTAAATGAATTTGTACAAATTCCTCATAAGGTAAACCACTCATAGTACAAAAACTTCAGAGAGTATATATCGATATAGGGACCCGTACCAACTTATGCCCACCTCTAGGCATAAGTTGACCGAGACTCGTAAATGATACACACACAGCGTAACGTTTTGCGAGAATAACCCAAAGTACCTTACTTGTATATATATATATATATATCATAATATATATAAAATTACTTTGATGCCCCCATGAAATAGATATCTATATATATTCAAAACTATCTCACCGCTTGTTTGAAAGACTCCGGGGTGAGGTGGCAAACGTGATAGCCGTCGATCTTCTTTTCATGGGGGCATGCATGGCCATGCATAAGTATGCATCACATGCGGACCGGCTCTGATATGGGGAAGTTGAATCTTTACCGCCAATTTTAGGGCTATGAAGGTGCCAAGAAAATGCTATCACATTTATGGGGATGGCTTATGGGGATATTTAGACCATTTAGGTGGTATAGTGATTGGTTGCTCAAATAAAAAAAAAAAAAAAAGTAAAATTTTAAGTGCATTAATGTAATGGGACATGAGGTGGCATCATTTATTTTTAAGAGAAGGTGCAAGGCTCCGCCACGTGATATTAAGTGCAATAAAATGCCCTTTTATGAGGTGTATGTTGAAAGTTACGAGCCTCATTTTCTCAAGAATTTTGATTTTTTTTGAAAATTAGATAGCTTTTAAAAAATTCTTACCACGCTGAAGCAAATCCCATGGAACTTCTTATGAGGTGTTGCCACTGCATTTTTCTTATCATCTTATAAATTTTGTATTTTCTCAATTTTACTTTGGACTTTGACCTAGTGGGCGTAGTTTTCCTACTCCTGGCCGCCATGTTTTCCTACTCTCCTCGAATCACCATACTGCTTCATAGAGCTTTGGCCCTTAACACCCCAAATCGACTGCTTTTGGGACCGCTTTCTGGCCATTGGAGACCTCGACCTCCGGCCGCTTCGGATACAGATGGGAACCGACAATTTTCTCGCACAAGCTATACGCATCATTCTAGAAGGGCGAATGAAGTATTACTGATTCCCCGCGAATATAGCCTTCCCAAATTTCATGAAAGGGTGCAGGCTACTCACAGTAACTTAACTCTCATGGACAAAAACATCGGCTTCAATTTTGAGCTTTTAAAGCTTATGGTGGTAGCTGTGCACCTGACAAAATTGTCAAAATTCTAGAAAATGTCGTGAGTAGATTTGAGCTCACCAAAAAAACACACAAAGATTACATGCTTCTCGCTTTTGAGAATTTGCCCATCTAATCATTGCTAGATTAGAACCCATTTCATGATTAGAACCTTAAGCCAACTATATCCCATTTAACAATGGGGGAGTACAGAGAAGGCAAAAATGGGCAGACACACTTCCTGATATAAAATATGTACCATCCGAATGAGGACTCCAACTCAAACAATGCACGACATTGCCTTTGTAGACTCTGTGGGTCCAATCTTCCTTTTTTCAAACTACTCATTTACCCAATCGCTTAGGTTTGTTTCTAAGCTTCCCTGCAAGATATTTCGCGCTTCTTCTCGTAATTTGTGCATAGAACTTTGGTTTCTTATTCCCCGGACACGGATCAATCGACTGGACAAAATTGCTTCTGTAAGAGGGTAATCTGGATATTCACGCCTTTGCGACAATACCTCATTTCTAAGCATAATACCCGTAAGGATTTGATCATTCCTCGTGATAAGTTGCTAACTCCTTACTTACCGTTGTTACGTAAGCTCTGGATGCTGGAGCATTTTTCATATGCCAAGTATTCCCGTGCCTAACACTTATCAATATGGAAAACTCTCGCTAGTAAAGCCTTTAACAAAGTCGAGGTAAAGACTCTATTAAAAGCTCTTTAATACGCTTTTTACTTGTTTTCTACTTTGGTCCTTTCTCTATGATCTTGATTCTAAGATGAAATTTGTTTAGGATAGCTTTTCTGAATGCATTATGGCTCTAGGCTGCCAAGATTCTCGCAAAGATCAAGAGATTCTAATTAGACCTCGCTTTCAATCGGTGATTGAATCGAAAGCGTGCTTTCTGGTCCTCTTTACAAACATCGAAATGGTGGAAAGTCCGGGCCGGATTTCAAAGGATTTTTGTTGTTCCCCGCATCGTACATTATGTATTTTTTTTCAAACTTCTAAGATATGGGGAAGAGAGTATATCCGAAGAATGAGAGCTGCTTCTTCCATGCTAATACGTATATTATGAAGACGGATTTAAGCACTTTTCTATAGATCAAGGGCTATAGTCTTGAAAAACCGGTCAATTCTTTTGAAATTTGGATTGATCTAGGATTAATTCGGCTCTAAATTGGATTGGTTGAGAGACCTTTAAACCGATCGGGTTAAGTTGCAAGTGATATATAAACCCGTGATCTTCTCGCATATGCACTTTATTTCTATGATGTTTTTGTAGCTCGATTTCTCGCAGCAATGGTACCTATTATCAGCTTCATGGTCTTAGTGGCTCGCGGACTCAGACGTAAGTTCCGCATTTGTAATGTGAACATGAGCCGCATTCCTTACCATTTTAGTCATGTAACTCTTAAATTAATGCTAGCTTTGTCTCTGTGGACACTTGATTTCTTCACGAGTAGTGGATTTTGAAGCTATCAATTTTCATTGTCCTCCATAGTGTACTAGGGTCCTAATATACCGCTATATGCACTATGAAACCGCGGTGCTTTACTTTATCCAATATCCATGTGTGAATAGACCACTTATGGCAGAGATCAAAATGCACGTAAAACAAGCTTCATAAGAACAAGCTTTTATCTCGCGACAGATCAAATGTTGAAGAATTTGATTTTTTCCACCAATACATTCTTCGGGGCATTATTTGCTGTTTTGTGATATATGGGATGGAGATGGCCGATAGCGCCAGTGCGCCGCTTTTTTTCCTTAATAAGTCATATAGCTACATTTTTTCCTTATCGTCATAGTTGCATTTCTTCCCTTTACTCGGCTTATTATAGCTGCGGGAAAATTCTACAATCGCATTTCCTTCTCCGCAAAACCAAATTCCTTTGCTAGTTTTAAGGACTTCAAGCATTATGGCAAAGATCTTGGCGGAACACCCGCATTACCCTGCTAAAGTACTAAGTTCGTGAGGGTATGTTGTCGTGCGATTTTTATTAGGTAACTATTTGTTTGTGGGTTTGTTGTCTTTTGTCGCCCGCTCTCCTATATCCCTCGACATTTTAACGCCATATGAAAGGATCTCTTTGTCAACGGGTTTAAAGCCATTTGAAGCCTCCAGCTTCGCATTTGGCTTCATTTCTTGGTCGACAAGCTTACATGAAGAAGAGCACGAATACATCAATCTTCCTTACATTTGTTCACAGGAAGAAATTCACACACCCAAGCGCTTATGGTGGTGCCTCGATCTTTTGTCATGGCCTCGGTTTTGCTGTCCAGTGAATTTTGCCTCCTTTGAGTTCCTCCTTTGGCTTGCATCTAGCGAATAAGAGATGCCTCTCACCACAACCACATGCATGAAATGAAAAGGCCAAGCAGTGGGATTCTTTACAAGATGTTGCTCGTGGTATGCTTGCACCAAGACAGGGATCCACTTCTAAATAAAAGAAACAAATTGTGCAACATGATGAAGCTACTACCAAAAAAAAGTGCCCAGGGGCAACAACACTCCGCACGTAAGGATCTACGCCCGGAAGTCCGTTAGGACCAACCTACTTTCTACTGCTTCTACTTCTCGGGCCGGATCAAACCCTCGCTTCAATCTACAAGCACAAAAACAACTCTAAAAGCACCTGTGATTTTAAGGAAATTTAAAATTGGCAATACAAGCACCTCAATTTTAATATTAGGACTAACACCAGAATACAATATTACCCAAAAATATTATGCCCTAATGCCATCCTCGGTATCACACGTAAGATTGTGCAAACTTTATGGCTCTATTCCTATCCTATTCTCTAATACAATGGAGGAAATATATTCTCGCAACCATCTCGAGCACATATACAATGGCATTTTTGTATACTTCAAGAATAGAATTGATAGAATGCAATTTAAATAATATTTTCCTTTTGAAAACCATTGAGAAACATTTACAATGGCATGTTTGTATACTTCAAAGAATGTGCATCGGATATTATGCTCAATATGCAAAATATCAGACATAGTGCACCTTTTATAGAAAGTTATGTTTTCTTCCTTTGTTAAGAGATTTAAGCTTTGGATTTATTTTTGTAGTGGTGTACCCACACTTTATAAACCTTAAAAACTCGCTATGTCGCGGGTTGTGGGATTCTTGCAATTACGTAATCTTTTAGAAAATCGCTAAGAATCTTTGAAAATTAAAGAGGAGAATCTTTATAAGAATCTCAAGGAATCCTTATGAATCTCTATGAATGCTTTGCGAAGCTTAGAGAATTAAAGGATACGTGGAAGAATCTCAAGGATCTAGGAATCTTGAAAAGAAGTTTTTAAATAATCATCATACACATCAGAATTTAGGAGAGTCTCAGAAACCTTTGAGAAACTAGTGAATTGTTATGTAATCTGAGTGGTATTATTTCTCCAGAAGAATGCGTACCAAGAATCTTTGGGAATCAAGAGGAATCTTGGGACACCTTGGGATAAGTGAATCGTAAGAGAATCTTATGAAATCTATGGAGGCTTCTTCATTAAATGTTTGAGAATCTAGGGTAATCTTGATGGAATCTTGTGAGAATTGTGAGGAATCTTGTAGAAGCTAATCCTTTTTAGAATAGATACATTCAACTCATATGTGCCATACATAGTACAAAAGACTCATATATATATATATATATATATATATATATATATATATATATATATATATATATATATATATATATATATATATATATATATATATATATATATATATATATATATATAAAAGTTATGTAAGTATATGTCAAGTGAAGCAAACCCTAATTTGTGCTTTTTGTATTTTAGTATCATTTGATCACATCCATAGGCCGCGGATTTATTGCACAACTTCCCACCAATCACATTGTTTTACGCTTTGATCTCTTAAAAAAAAAAAAAGGTAAAAGGAAAAGGGAGGGAGGGAAAAGGGAAAAGTGAAGGGCAAAAAGGTACGGACAAAAGGGAAAGAGTGCCAAGTGGAAAAGGGAAAGAGAAAGAAAAAAAAAGAAAGGGAGAAAGGGAAGGGAAAAGGACACCGGTGAAAAGGAAAAAAGAGGGAAAGGGAAGGGAAAAGTGAAAAAGGAAAAGGCAGTGGAAAAGGGCATGGGAAAAGGGAAAGGAAAAAGACTGGTGTGGGAAGAAAGAGAGGACATTGGGAAAGGGAAAGGGTAAGGGGGAGGGAAAAGGACAAGAGGAGAAGGGAAAAGAGAAAAAGGAAAGGAAGAAGGGAAGTGAGTGAAAAGAAAAAAGGGAAGGGAAAAGGGGAAGAGGAAAAGAAGAAGGAAAAAAAGAAGGAAGAGGAAAGGTACCTGAAAGGGGAAAAAAGGAAAGCATGGGAAAAGAGAAAGGGAAAGTAACATACGAGGAAGAAAAAAGGGCAAGGGAAGAGGGAAAAGGAAAAAGGAAGAGGAAAAGGTGAGAAAAGGGAAACGAAAGCACCTAAAAAAAGGGAAGAGGAAAATGATGGGGAAATGGGAAAGTAAAAAGGAAATGGGAATGGATAAAGGAAAGAGAAAGGAAAAGAAAAGAGAGGAAAGGGGAAAAAGGGCACGCGGAAAAGGGAAAGAGAAAAGAAAAGGAGGAATGGGAAAAAGGGCACGTACGCGAAAAGAAGGGAAAAGGGCAGGGGGAAAAGAGAAAAAGGGAAAGGGTGAGGAAAGGAAAGTTTTAATCAAAAGGAAATGAGAGGATAAAAGGAAAGAGAAAAAAAGGGACGCTGAAGAGTGAAAAAGGAGGAAAAGGGAAGAAAAATGGGTACCCTGAAAAAGGAAGTAGGAAAGGGTGGGAAAAAGAAAGGCAATTCGAAAAGGGAAAAAAGGGGAAAAGGAAAAAAAGAGAAGGAAAAGGGAGAATGTGAAGGCAAAAAAGGGCAATTTGCGTGAAAAGGAAAAAAAAAGAGAATGCAAAAAAGGGAAGGAATAAGGGAAAAAGGAAAAGGAAAAGGAAAAAAAAGGAAGGAATAAAATGGCTTCGAAGGAGTAGAAAACTAAAGGGAAAAAATGAAGGAAAAATGGCACCATCAAAAAGGGAAGAGGGAAAGGGTGCGGGGAAAAGGAGGAAAAGGGAAGGGAAAAAGGAACCGGAAATGGAAAAGGAAAAATGAAAAAAATAAAAAGGAGGAAAGTGGAAAAAAAAGAACCCCGAAAAAGCAAAGAGGAAAAGGGAAGAGGGATAGGTGCGCGGGAGGGGGAAAGTGGGTAAATGGCGAAAAGTGGGAAGAGGAAAGGTGAACAAAGGTAAAAGGGAAGCAAAGGAGCATGCAAATGGAAGGGAAAAAAGGCATGGGGAAAAGGGGACGAGGGAAAGAAAGTGAGCAAGCATGAAAAATTAGAAAAGAGAAGGAAAGAATGTCACAAGTGGGAAAAGGAAAGGAAAAGGAAAAAAATGTGAGGGAGGGGAAAAGGGAAGGAAAGGGTGGGGAAAGGAGGAAAAATGGAAGGGAAAAAAAGGAACTAAAAAAGGTGTGGGGGAAAAGAGGAATAGCTTAAATGGGAAAAGAGAAGGGGAAAAAGGCACAAAAAGGGCTGTGAAAGAAAGGGGAAAAAAAAGAAGCCAAGAAGAGTATGGAAAAAGGGAAAAGAAAAGAAAAAAGAGGGAAAAGGGTGGGGAAAAGAGGAAAAAAATGAAAGAATCCACCAATTTAAAAGGTTTGGGAAGAAGGGAAAGGGAAGGGCAACATAGGGGAAACAAGGATGTGAAAAAAAAAAAAAAAGAAAAAAGAAAAAAGAAAGGGAAAAGGGAAGTGTGAAAACGAGAAAAGGAAATAGGAAAGAGTAAAAAGCAAATTTTAAAGAATGGTATCGAATATGTTAACAATGGAGTACTTTCGCAAGTTATTCTCTCATATTGCTATTTCAGTATCATTTACGTGGTCTCACCAATCCTATAGATTCCTTTTTATAGGTTCTATCCGTGATTCCCCTAGAAAACACAATAATTTAGTGTAAAAGATTCCCTTTTTAGATTCTTAGGGATTCTACAAAAGATCTCTTCTCTGAGATTTCCCAAACGCTATCACGAGGATCCTCTAAATTCTTTAGAATTCTATGTAGATTTTCCTAGATTTTGTTAGATTCTATAGAGATTCCCTAGAATCTTGAAAAATTCCATCAAAAGATTCCCCCATTCTCAAAGATTTTATATAAAGATGCTTAGATTCTCCGCTAGATTCGGTGCCATTCAATGAAGATTCTATAAAGGTTCACTTAGATTCTTGAAGATTCAGAAAAAATATCTCTAGATTCTCAAAGATTTAAGGAAGATTCTCTTGTAAATACTCTTAATCCCATAAATTACTTAAGATTCTCTTATCCAACTAGATTCTCAAAGATTATCCTGCATTTTCCAAGATTCTATATAGATTCTCTTAGGATTCTATCGAGATTCCCTTACTAAACACACACACTTATTAATGAAAGATTCCTTAAGATTCAAAGCTTCCCTAGATTCTTAAGATTCTATAAAGATCCTCTAGATTTTCGAATCTATCACAAGAAAACCTCTAGAGTCTCCAAAATTCTATGGATTCTCCCAAATTTTGTTAGATTCTATATAGATTCCTTAGATTCTATGTGTAGATTCCCTTTAGATTCTACGTGTGTGATTTTCAAGCGATTCTCAAAGATTTTATGAAGATGCACTTCTATCCTACTAGATTCTATGATTCTCTTGGAGATTCCTCATAAATTCCCTAATTTGCTTGGGGTTCCCCTAGCCTCCTAAAGATCATCTCAAGATTCCTAGATTTCCCATATTTCTATGTAGATTCTCCTAGGATTCCCTTAGATTCTATGAAGATCTTTCTACATTTCCCTCAAAGGTTTCATAAAGATTCTATAGAATCTCAAAGATTCCCTTTTACATTCTCATAGATTCCCAAAGATTCTCTTGAGCTTCCTTTTACCCCTAAAATCCTATGGAGATTCCCCTAGATTCTTTTGCAGAATTGCGAGATAGATTCAGAAAAATTCTAAGTTTCCAAAAAGAAAACTTAGTATTCGGGATTACATTAGCTCCAACTCATGCAGGGGAACCATGCCAAAGCACCACCTATTGAAAGTTCTAATGAGAGGAATCCAATGGTGTGGGTCTCTTCTACCTTCATCCGACCCCTCTACTGCAAGTTATCTGGCCTTTGAAGCTTCATTATAAAAAAAAGAAGCTTCCCTAGAAAGTCCACCTTATTAATGTTGATAAAGCACTCATTACCTTTTATTAAATAAGGGTGCCACCTCACCTCTTTTAATAAAGAAAATTGCAATTCTAATAAAGAATTTAATGGTTAGGATTTTTTCCCTTTTGATCCAATCCAAGTTAAGATTGGATCGCACTCAAAAAGCACCTTTTAAGGGACCTTCCCTTGCATCTTCCTTTAAAAATCATGGGCTTCGGCGATTTCTACTTACGTGTGTCCGGACAACGTTCATGAATGGGGTGCATGGTTTCATGTATGGCCCAAGTGCATGCCCCCTCGGACTTTCAAATCCAAGGGCCATTTAAGTGCCACCTCAAAAAATTAGACCTGACAGGGATTAATCTCTACCCACATTCAACCCCCATAGGACTCTATAGGATACCTCGTCGCCGCATCTCTATCACCCACATGTATATAGGGACAGCCTTTTATGACCTTAATATCACTTGTTCATGAACATATAATACTATCTCAAAAACATCAAGTCGCAAAAGTTCACCCATCAATCGGAGATTTTATCACGCAAAGAATGTCTCAAGACAAAGCCTCTTATATTTATGTCAAAAATTGGCCCTCTGAGTGGTTTTAAAAACTCTAGAGTCTTCTTTTCAATGCAGATCCATTTTCTATTTCGCCTATTTTATAAATACAAAATTTTAGCTATTCATCATATTTTTAATTCAACCTTTGGTGAATAAAACCGTAATTTTAAAAAACAAGGGTATCCAATTTCAAAATTCTTTTAGATAGCCCTCGTGTATACTATTGCCTATACACTAGCTTTGTTCTTTATATTATGAGCCTCCTCTCAAAGTTCCAGTTAAGTGTATGCTTCCTTCCCGTAGCTCATTGTAAAGAACTAGAGGGGGTCATAATGCAAAACATCACTACCGCATTGATCTCAAATGTATAAAATATCAAATTTCATCAAAAAATATTTTCTCAAAACTTTGAGGTCACTTTTACAAAATGCTAATAATGTCATGGAAAATGTAACCCCATGTGGTCTTACAGCCAAAATATCACGCAGAGGATACATGTCAAAAGGATGAAAACACGTACCGCTTTTATGTATAGAGTAATAAGATTTTCCTAACTTATTGGCTCATGATGCCTAACATTTTGTATTTACAAAGAATTTAATTTGAAAAACTGAATATATTAAATGGCAAGTCTATGTCAAGTAGGCAAGATCTTTCCCTCGAAGGACAAATGTCATTGAAATATTTCCTTTTGCGTATTATGTCGCCTCGAAAGTGCCTATTGCATACGTAAACATCAACAACAAACCATAAAGAGTTGGTAGAAGAAATTCTAAGCACTGCTACTCAAACAAATCAAACATTAGCCCCAAGTAATGAAGAAATGGCTAGCAAGCACAGAGTCTCATGGCGCTCACCCTTTCAAATCCAAATACAACAAGTAAAATGCCAAATATTATTGCAAAAAGTTATACAAATGCTTAAAGTGCCACCACGTCAAGGTTAGAAAATACTCTCCTCGCTTTATCCATATCATTATGGCAAATCATGCCATGATGGCCTCATCTTTTTGTCCTTCAAATAATGCTTACCAGCTATGCCACAAGGCCGGTACAACAACCAGATATTAAATGTGATTCAATTTTTGGAATAAGAAGCATCCACGACCATGTAAAATAATCAAAATTCTAGACCATTTGGTTTCACAATTTATTCAACATTCAAGGTCCAAACATAAGAAGAAAACATTCAAAGGCAAAATAAGATGTATACCCATCTGATATGAAGCCTCCTCGCCATGAGAAAGATCAAAGATATCTTTATGTTGAAGTAATAGCTTGAAATAATATCCATTTTAATTTTCACCCATTTCCATAGTTAAGTGCAAGGGATAGCACATCTCAAGAAATGACAGATTTCGCAAGAGATTCAGCGAGCAATGTACAAAGCTTTGATTTCAAGAGACAAAAGTCCAAATGGCAAAGGAGTGATCCGGTATCGCAATAGTCCAAATGGCAAAGGAGGATCCGGTATCACAATGGCATTGGAGATAAGAACAAATTCTTGTTTGGCCGCACTAGAGCAAATACAATGGCGGCTACATTAGGGGTTGCATCTGTCAGTACTATTATCCAAACGGCGCCACAAAGATACCATATGTGTACCAGTAAGATGCGTCGTTCCCCCTGTGATGTGGACTTAGCCTTAGCTTCGTTGCAGTGGCCGATTTCGTATCCTTCTGCATCCATGAAATGAAGCTCAAGAAAACCCCAAGCAAAGCCATTAAATTACCCCTTTGTTCCCTAGGCCTTTGCATAGGCCATACATTAAATGCTAACTTTACCATGTAGCACGTACAATGGTCACCAATAAATTTATAAAGTAGAAACTACAATACTACAAGCAAATGTTTGTCCCATCTCTATATGTGGACCAAAAGGTACATTCAAAGTCACGGGTGAGAAAGTAAATGCATTTATGGAATACCAAAGCCCAATGCAATTATTCAATAGTCACAAGTGTATGCCCCCATATGAAATCATATTGTTACCGTAACTGTGCCAACGCATTTCTTGTAACAACTAGAAGTTCACACACCTAAAGAATATTCGCCATCATGATATTTTCCCATGTGTTGAGCATTAACTTACAAATATCGCTGACCGCTCCCCAATTTCTAGAAGGCTGCCAAATTCCTCCGTGCCACATGAACTATAATGGCCATATAAATGGCCATTCGTGAAAGAATCTACTAAAAATCTTAAATGTCTCACACCGGCCTGATGTCAGCCTTCTAATCATTGGTGCTGTAATGAAAAAGCTCATTTATTCAGGATAAAAATCCTACTATGGCTAAAAATGAAGATCCCTTAAAGAGGGGAACAGGCTATGCCCATATATGTGTATAAATATAACTCCTCAAAGCTGCTATCTACCAACCAAGTAAGTCTGGGCTATGGATTATCCGTGATATCATTCAAGAACAAAGGGAATGCTCTACACCTAATGTGTATTCTTACAAGTAGTTGCATCAAAATCCAGACGTGGCTTTAACCATAAGGTGCTCAACTCACCATTGTCACCTCTCACCATAAGGTACTCAACTAAGAAAAATACATCTCTTGTTACATTGTGCCTATGCCACTTTTGAATATATAGATATATAGATATATATAGATTTTTTGCCTACCTCCTTCCTGAAGTGTAGAGTCCCCTGCTTTTGGGTGATAGGGAGATGGAGGGGTCCCTTTGCGCATACATAGAGACCCACTCTAAACCTATGTGTTCCTTAATGGAATTATTTCTCCCAAAATTTAAACAAGCTAAAAGAAAGAAGTGTAAAAATTGCAACAATAGACTCACCCCGCGTATCTTTTGAGCTCATTTAAGAGAGGCGCTGATATCATATCAAGTAAATTCGTGGAACTTTTACATCCTTAAGTGCGTTTTGTAACCGGATTTACTGTAAGCTTCCATGGAGATGCTCCCTTTGCATGTTTCCATATTCGTGGGCCGCCCCATGCAGCTTCTGGCATGTTGAATGCATAATACTCATTTATCATTAACAAGGTAAGTACCATCATCGCTAAAACAATATTTCAAGTCTTGTGTAATTTTTGTGGATCATGCGCATCAATGAGATCTTTTATGCATGTAATGCCATGTAGGCACCTAATCAATCGCGAACCGTGAACTACAAATGTTCTTCGCAGCCAGTGATAAGGAAAATTGTCAAATTTTAAGAGCAATATATACTGTGATAGGTCTGCGCAGCGCCGTTCAGATTCTGCTAAATATGGTTAAGCACCATCTACCATTCCTTAAATTTCTTTTAACGTATGTAATGAGCTTCAGCTCCAAAAGCCTCACAAGGTTTGAGATTGTTTGGAGACCAGCCGTCTTCTCAGTGTTTTTCTTAGCCCACTATCATGAGTATACGTGTCGTATTCAAGCTCTTTTTGACTCTGAGTCAGCCAAGAAATTCCATCATATTTCCTCATAATTTTATACCGCTAAAAACGCTTATCATAAGTATATCAACAATGCCGGAGATCGTTCTCTTTTGGATTTTCTTTGGCTCCTTTCCTCGGCTAACCTAATGAAGTTAAATGTCTTCAATAAAATCAATGCAAATAGTACTATATTTTGTTCAAACAAATGCTAAGACCTATAAGACCCCCTGCATCGGGTTAAAACCAAGTAAGCCGGGCGCGTACGTAATATATAAAGCCCTAGCCTCAGACAAGACAAGGTTCAGACATCTAGCCTTCGCTTAAGCGATATTCTTGGTCGTGCCGTGCACTTATCACTCCACATGTATATAGGGACAAATTTTATAGACCTTATCACTGTTCGCAAACACATAATACTATCTCAAAAACATCAAGTCAAAAGTTCACCCATCATCGATTTTTATTTCCTCACGCTAAAGAATGTCTCGCGACAAAGCCTTCTATTTTATGTCAAAAATTGGCCCTTGAGTGGTTTAAAAAAACTCTAGGTTTTCAATGCAGGATCGCCCATTTTCTATTTTCCTCAGCTTACTTTATAAATACAAATGAAGGCCACTACCATATTTTAATTCAACCTTTGGTGAATAAAACCGCACTTTAAAAACAAAGGGTGGCATATCCACTTCAAACTTTAGATATCTCGCATACTATTGCCTATACACTAGCTTTCTGCCTTATGAATATGTTTCCTCTCAAAGTTCACATTATAATGCTCTTCCGTAAGCTCATCAGAAAAGAACTAGAGGGGTCATAATGCAAAACATCACCACCGATTGGATCTCAAAATGTATAAAATATCAAATTTCATTGAAAATATTTTCTCAAACTTGAGTCACTTACATGTACCAGCGAATAATGTCATGGAAAATGTAACCCCCATGTAGGTCTTACGGTGCCAAAATATCAATGCAAAAGAGATACATGTCAAAAAGGATGAAAACACAAACGCTTATGTAGAGTAATAAGATTTTCCTAACTTATCGCTCATGATGCCTAACATTTTGTATTTACGCCAGTCAATTTGGAAAACTCAATATTAAATGCAAGTCTATAGTCAAGATAAGTAAGATCTTTCCGATGGACAAATGTGTCATCAAATATTTCCTTTTGCAGATTATGTGTCGCCTCGAAAAGCTCATTGCATACGTAAAACATCAAACCATAAAGAGTTGGTAGAAGAAACTCCTGCTACCCTCGCAACCAAACAAATCAAACATTAGCCCGAGAAGGGTAATGAAGAAATGGCTAGCGTAAGAATAGAGTCTCATGGCGCTCGCAAATTTTCAACCAAATACAACAAGAAAATGCCAAATATTATTGCGTGTTATACAAATGCTTAAAGTACAAATAATGTCAAGGTTAGAAAATACTTCCCTTGCTTTATCCATATATCATTATGGCAAATCATGCCATGATGGCCTCATCTTTTGTTTCAAATAATGCTTACCTCAGCTTATGCCACAAGGCCGGTACAACAATCCAAGAGATATACACAGATTCAATTTGGAATAAGAAGCATCCACGACCATGTAAAATAATCAAAATCTCTAGACCACATTTGGCTTCACCTATTCTACCGATTCAAGGTCCAACAGATAAGAAGAAGAAAACATTCAAAGGCAAAATAAGACATTTACACCGACCGATATGAAGCCTCGCCATGAGAAAGATCAAAGATATCTTTATGTTGAAGTAATAGCTTGAAATAATATCCATTTTTACCACCCCATTTCCATAGTTAAGTAAGGGATAGCACATCTCAAGAAAATGACGTGATTTCTTTGGCAAGAGAATTTCAAATGAAAGCAATGTAATAAAAGCTTTGATTTCAAGAGACAAAAGTCCAAATGGCAAAGGAGTGATCCTAGACGCAATAGTCCAAATGGCAAAGGAGGATCCGTGATCACAAATGGCATTGGAGATAAGAACAAATTTTTGTTTGGCCGCGACTAGAGCAAATACAATGGCGCCACATTAGGGTTGCATCATCAAGATTATTATCCAAATCCAGCGCTTACCAAGATACCATGTGTACCAAGAAGATGTCGCCCCCTTAGGATGTGGACTTAGCTCTTTAGCTGCAAAGGGCTTTATTTCAGATCCTTCGTGATTCATGAAATGAAGTTCAAGAACCCTAAGCAAAGCCATTAAATTACTCCTTGTTCGCCTTTTGCATAGGCCATATTAAATGCTAACTTACCATGTAGCACGTACAATGGTCACCAATAAATTCCTATAAAGTAGAAACTACACACAGCAAGCAAATGTTTGTCCTACCTCTATATGTGGACCAAAAGGTAAGGTTATCGACTAGCTATAATGATAATTAAAAATGATGATCGGTGTTTTCCGGAGGCCGCATATCCGCACGCAAGGCCAGGCCGCGCCAAGGCCGGCGGCCGCCGAGTACCTTACGCGTTTATATCCGCCAGGACGCAGAGTCGGTGGGTCATGCATTTCGGACATCGCCGTGACGAGGCCCAAGTAGGGGCCGAAGTTCAGACGCGGCGTTTGATAATCGCCGAGGCCCGCTAGGGCCGGTGACAAGCTATCAAAGTTGTGACGCCGCCACTGACGTCCGACAGTCAGCTTTATCTGCTTCTTTGGGACCTAAAAATTATCACTTTTTTTTTTCCTGCCACATTTTGTTGCCCCCTCGCTTTTTAGGTTTTTGAAGGAGGCTGCTGGAAGCACGGCGTATGGCCAGCGGCTCTGGCCAACAGAGACGCAGCATTGGCGCATGGCTGTGAAGAGGTCATTTTGCCATTTACTGCAAAGAAGATAAATAGCCGTTTCTGTGCCGCGGGTATAGAGTTATTAGATCATTAAGGTTTTGAAGACGCGCTTTAGGCTTTCTAGATCATCTCTGCTTTTAGTTTAGATCATCACCGCTTTAAGCGTGGCTTATGGCTTAATCGTGAAGCGTGAGCAAGAGTGGCGCCGCTACGTGCCATGGCATGGATTTAGAGCATCCATCCTTCAATCTTGGCTTCTAAGATCGTGCTGCGCATACGATCTCGACACCGCGGAAAATGCTTTAGTTTCAAATAGAAAATTTACAATCGATATCGGCACTTCAGCATCGCATAATTAATTATTAAGACTGAGGGATAATTAATTATCGTAAGACACCTCCGCATCATAATTAATTATTAGTACACCCCCAATGAGGATAAGCAAAAAAATTACACTCCCATTACATACAAGAGTCCGATAAGGTACATTCAAAGTCACTGTGAGAAAAAGTAAATGCATTTCTCCTATGGAATACCAAAGCCCCAATGCAATTATTCAATAAATAATGTAAGTGTATGCCCCCATATGAAATCATATTGTTACCTAGCACCATATTTTTCTGAATCAGAAGTTCACACACCTAAAGAATATTCGCCATCAAGGATATTTTCCCATAGGTTGGGAGGCATTAACTTACAAAATATTGTCAATCGCTCCCTGGCCCCCGTGCGGGCTTAAATGCTTACATGAGAACCATATGGCCATATAAACGCCATTTGGGAAAGAAAAATCTTACTAAAATCTTAAACGTCTCTGCCACCGCCTTCCTCTCGGAGCGCGTCATTTCTAATCATTGTTAGAATAAAAGTTCATTTCATAAATAAAAATCCTACTATGGCTAAAAATGAAGATCCCTAGAGGGGAATAGGGGTGCTAAGTGCCCATATATGTGTATAAATATAGAACTCAAAGGTTATCTACCAACCCGCAAGTCTAAGAAGCTATGGATATCTCGTGATAAATGCCCAAGAATGTAGTAATGCTCTACACCTAATGTGTATTCTTTTTACAAGTAGTTGCATCAAAACCGGCGATGTGGTTTTAACCATAAGGTGCTCAAATTCACCATTGTCACCTTCACCATAAGGTACTCAACTAAGAAAATACACTTTGTTAAGCATTGCGGCCTATGCCACTTTTGAATATATATAGATATATAGATAAGTATATATATATATCATTAATATATATATATCGCATATCACATGTCGGGTCATCATGAATCGTGTTATATTTAGGTGTTAATCTCTACTGCTCACTTAAAGAAAAGAGGTGGCATAATTCTCGCCGGCCGATCTCTATGGGGGGCATTTTATGGGGGCATGCAACTACATGCCCGAACCGCTGATTATGGGGCGGGGCTTTTTGAATTTTGGCCCTCAATTTTAGGGTTGGGCTAGGAAGGTGCTATGAAATGCTACCACTATGGGGATATTTAGGACCACTAGGTGGCATAGTGGGATTGGTTGCTCAAATAAAAAAGTAAAAGTTTTTGTGGTGCATTAATGTTATGGGATGAGGTGGCGCTATTTATTTATTAATAGGAGGGTGAGGTGGCACCACACTCATAAAAAGGTTTCAAACGCTCTGACCTTATCATGCGCAAGAGTAATCTAAAACTTCCTGAGAACAATTCCTCGCATGAAGGGGACTCCGACCGCTGGGTTGCGCCAGTGCCAAGTAAGGTCGTTGGAGGATCAAGCCACAAGCCGGACCCCAAATGCTTTGAAGTGTCCGAGATGCTATGAACACCTAATTTTGCTACTATAACAATCGTGATACCAAGCATTGTTCAGGAAAATATTATTTATTCTCTGATGCCGAGACCGAGCAAATGACACGCGATTTGTCCACGCGATCTTGAGGGGTTGTGCCAGCTTGACGCATATTCTTTCCAGTCGAAGTTCCCTTTGCACAGGCGTATCAAAGAGAATTCAATCCATTCCCTGGTGAAATTCGTAGGCCAAGGGATGTGGATGCCGTGATATATTCTCGGGATATTTTTGCACGCGGTAACCTTTCTCAAAACCCTTGCCAAGTTCCGAGGTTTATATGGTGATAATGGAAGAGGATTCTCGCATAGATTTTTAAGGATTCACGGATGGTGAAGCTACGTAAACCCAAGCTCTTGGACCTCGTAGGATTTCGATAAAACAAGGTATGCCGCAGATAAGAAATGCTTCCACCAGATTTTAAGGTTTAACTAACTAACATGTCGATTTTGCCATGTTTTTACTCAATCACAAAAAGCCCTGACGATTTTAACGCGGTACAATGCAAACAGACCTATCTATGCTCTATGCTTACCTATTTAGCAAAGACGCAAGATGACAATTTCCTTTCTCATAGAGGCACAACCATGTTCTCAACGGATTTGCAAGCAGCATATAACAAATGAGAGTGTGTAAATATTTGCTCGCTATTCGGTAAACTTACCAAGAAAATCTTTAAGTATCATCACAACCGGGCCAATGTTTCAAAAGGCGTGCATATTGAGAAAACCGTGAGTCAAGCTTGTGGAGAAGGATCAAACTATATTGTGAGCGTAATCTATGCCAATCTATGCCGAAGGTAGTGATTGGCATTATTGATGAATTGGATCCTTCTTATCCAAGCTTTTTCTCGGCATTAAGTAATCCGCTTCGTGATGGGACTCAGAACAGTATGAAGGACGCTGTGAGATCGCCTAAGAAGGATCTCACCGCTCCATTTTAAATGGAAAAATCGCGGGTGCCCAAAGATTTTATAAAATGCACGCCATATAGTCAAGGTAACTTGAATGCTTCTTCGTGACTATATCTCCTTTTGATGAGATGAACATGGAACGTAGCCCCTTTGCTTTCTAAGTACTGAATCAATCTTTTGATACCAAAACAATTTTTTATGCAGCTTTATCTTCGTGCATACCGCCTCAATAGCAACAGTGTCCGCGTGTTCCCCTGCGAGGCCGTGATGCTTTATGGCAATGCTGCTGGGTGCATGGCCTCGTATGCTGGGCTAGTTCTTTATTCTTCCTTCCTCAATAGATTTTACTTTCTAATACAATCTTAAGGTATGCTTTCAAAGGGATCTTTCAAAAGTTTTGGAAAAATACTCTTTTATGATTGAGATCATGCATTCTTCAAATTATGCCTCCTTATATTTTAGCCAAAATGGGTCGCTTTCTACGTGCACTCTTAAGGCTTTTTCACTCGACTACTTTCCCCATGTAAGCTGCTGATGCCGCATGATAAGGCATACCGTGTCAATGCTTGTGCTTGTGTTTTCTCTAATGCATGATGGTTTTTCTTCTTTTTCTTTCTTTGCCCCCAGATTACTTCGCAGTCACTTTTCTTTAGGCAGAATTCACCCCTCGACCTTACTCGCGGTTTCTTGTGCGTAAGCTTAACCGGACGCAAAAACGAAAAATTTGAGAAAAAGAGGAAGAACCACTAACATTCCCCACGGCTGGGCCTCAGCCGCCGATTTTTGGTTCGTTCAAGATTTTTTCAGCGCCCACCGCTTGAGCTACATTTTGGCGTAAGCCTTCGCCCGGCTGGAAACCATGAAATGAGGTATAAATTGAAAGATTGTTGAAAGAATTTGTCTATTTGTTTTCATTACTTTTGACGAAATGCCTCGCTTTGCGCCCACGCTTTGAGTACTAATGCCCCCATGAATTGGGCAAACGCGATTGCGGAACTCTTGGCAAAATATGTTTGCAATGCCATAGTTCAAGGATATTCCCTACTTTTGAGTAGAAGGAAAGTCAAGCCATCGCGGCACCGGATCAAAAGGTGACAATTGAAATGGGCAAAGATTTGGAGTGTATCACCTAAAGAGTTCCTTAGGCTTCCTCCTCAAGTGATCCGTGTGAACTACTCAGTAGTAAACATACTTTTCAAATACATATGTACCCTATCTACATTTTCATTGAATTCTTGATTGAGCTTACACCTCGGTGATATGATTTTCTCACCTTTCATTCACTTGAGCAATGGAAACTTTGAAAGTTAATTTAAAGTGAACCTCCTCGTAATTTGTTAACAGAAAATACATGGAGTGCACTTGATTTTTGATAATGTTGGCTTCCCGCACATTATTATCAAGATTGTCTAGAACATGCCAATGTCAAAAGAAAAAAAAGGGAAAGATTATCCATCTCCAACATATATCCATTTCCAACATACGCAGTACTCCAACATATGTACCCCAACCTATCACATTTGCACTTTGCCTCAGGTTAAACCCCTCATCGCCCATCCCCTAAACCGAAAACCATATCACAAATGACGAAAGATCTTTGAATATGTACAACAATGGAACCATATAACAAATGATAGATTGAAAATTCTGCCTGGATTGAGTTTACAACTTGGTGATATGTTTGTGTACCTTCATTCACTTGTGCAATGGAAACTTTGTTGTAATTTAAAGTGAACCTCCTGTAATTTGATAATGAAATACATGAGTGCATGTGATTTTGGATAATGTTGGCTTCCTCGCACATTGTTATAAGTTTGTCTAGGAACATGCCAATGTCAAGAAGAAAAAAAGGGGAAAGATTATCCATCTCCAACATATATCCATTTCCAATACGTGCTACCCATCCTAGCACTTTTGCACTTTGCCACAACTTAGCACTTTTATGCTGCAATAGTATATTAGCGAAAGATCTTTGGATATGTACAACGATGGAACCATATAACAAATGATAGATTGAAAAATTCTGCTTGATTGAAGCTTACACCTGGGTGATATGATCAGGTACCTTCCTTCATTCACTTGTGCAATGGAAACTTTGTTGTAATTTAAAGTGAACCTCCTGTAATTTGTTAATGAAATACATGAGTGCACGTGATTTTGGATAATGTTGGCTTCCCCGCACATTGTTATCAAGATTGTCTAGGAACATGCCAATGTCAAGAAGAGAAAAAAGGATATGCTTGCAATAGTATATTAGCGAAAGATCTTTGGATATGTACAACAATGGAATCATATAACAAATCATGGAATCTTAGGGAATCTATGGAAATTAGAGAGAATTTTAAAGAATTTAGTCCCAAACGTTACATTTCTTGGCTAGTCTCAACTTTAGAACTTCATATCTTAATTTTTGAATTTCCTCGCATCAGATACTATATGAACTACACACTTCTCGATAACTGCACACACCCTCGCGGCCGGCCTTCCACTTCATGTCCTTCATAGTACAAATCACTTTGTATATATATATATATATATATATATATATATATATATATGTTATATATATATATATATAAGGTTTTGCTGGTTATATATATATATATTTTGTTATATATATATATATATATGTATATATATAAGGTTATTACATATATATTTTCCTATACATATTTTGCAATCACCGGTGTGAGGGCCTGTTTTGATAGTTGCCTAAAAACTCACCGCCCCTAATCCTTTTTATCTATTTCTTGTGTATTCCTAATATGCTCATCTCAGTTGTCCTTTTCCTCTTGAATATGTTCTTTCCCATGGAATTCTAAAGCCTCTTTGACCGCTTTGAAGCAATTACTTACGGAAGAGTGGGCATGTTGTGGATCCCCATGTGGTCGCGTGATCCAACTGTACTCGCCAATCAACTTCTTATAACGAATGTGCGCTTTTGAACTTGTCTCAAGAAACCCATTTTTCTGCAACCGCACCATGCGATGATTGCGCTCAGGCTATCTTATTCCTCAAAGAATTTTCACATAAGGTGATGCGCAAATGCGCCATTAGCCGTATACACTGCCTCGCCTTTATATAAAGTTAAAGGATAAATGTGTTTTAGGATTGCCTATTGCTTTTCAATATGGCTCTCCCAATTTCTTGGTGCATTGAGTACCAATAGTAACTTCATTCCTGTATTTGTGCATGTTGAGATGTGCTGACTTCATGTTTGGCATTCCATGACCAGAGAAAGGATCAATTCATATCAAGTCAAGGTCCCTATTCTAATGTGAGATTAAATTATGTATTTACTTTATCGAGGCACATTCATGTCTCTCTTCTTAATTAATAGTCTTGTGGCACAACTGGAGCAGAGTGAGCATTCCATCACCTCCAATTTTCATATATGAGCTGCCACAACGCCCACAATTGCATTGCTTTCAGAAGTGGATGCTAGCCTCAAGATACCAAATTTTAGAGTGTAGAATAGCAAATACCAGGAATGCATCTCAACAATCTTTAAGTACTCTCAAAAACTTCTTTCTTTCTTCTTACTTTAGGAGATTGATTGCAACTATTTTCCTCTAGGACCAATAAAGGGGACTTAGTGGTCCATAGGTTGACTTAGTGGTTAACTGCCAGATGGTAGAAGCTAACTGCCATATTTGCAGTGGCTACCTTGCAGCAAAGGTATCTAGTGGTTAATTTGGCCAATGGGGCCTAGTGGTTAATCTGGCCAAGGGCACTTAGTGGTTAATCTGGCCAAGGGGAAATAGTGGTTAATATGGCCATACATTTAATTTAGCGCTTGGCCATGGTCAAGGCGCATAGATAATATAGTGGGATAATCCTGCTATAGGAGGCTTAAGCAGGTTAATCCGGCCGCTAGGTGGGTAGTCATTAATCCGCCAAGAAGATGTAGCGGTTAACCTCAAGCGCTATGGGACCCTAGGTTAATTCCGCCAAGGGACTTAGTGTGGTTAATCTCGGGCAATATGTAGACTTAGTGGTTAATCTAGCCATAGGTGGCAAAGTGGATTAATCTACTATAGGTGGGCAATGAATATCTGTGCTTCAAGGGGACCTAGTGGTTGCTGTGCCAAGGGACCTAAGTGGTTAATCAAGCCAAGGGGACTTAGTGGTTAATCTGGTTATAGCTAGGTAGTGGTTAATCTGGCCAAGAAGACTTGTGCTTAATCTGGCCAAGGGGACCTAAGTGGTTAACCTAGCCATAGGGGAATTCACATAAGCAGGAATTCTTAAATGCAGCTTTTAGAAATTCATGTTTGACGTGAATTGCTTTAAGGAAGGAATCCACGCTTGGCATGAAAAACAAGTAGTTGAAATCACGCCAGGCATGCATGAAATATTGCATGCGTGATTCATGTCCTTATTTATCTCGGGTTTGAATCTTTCAATTGTCCACCTTCTTATAACAAGATATTTGTCTTCGATTTAAATGGAGTTCTTTGTAGGACCTTTTCTAAGAAGCTTATTAGCAAAACATAGTTCAAACAAGAGCCTTGAAGTCAGATATCCTCCACCATACTTGAAGGGGATGCTAGATGAAGCATTCAAATTATTCAAGGCCAGGGTATAGTCATCAATGGTATGCCAAAATATTAAAGAAATCTTGAAGGTGTTACCTAGTATGTGGTAACATTATGGAATCAAAGAAATTGTGTTTAGTTTTCAAATCCAAGAGAGAGGGGCAGATAAACATGTAATAAAAACATGGGGACTAGGTGGGTTAGATCTTGAATAATGACGTTAGATGACAAGGTGTTAAAAAGTAATGGTACCATTCACACTTGCAGTTAAGTTATTCCAGTATTTAACAAAAATTATATTTGCAACAGTATTTAAGTTAGCTTATAGTTAAGAAATTTCGTTATGAAATAGTAAACTTTTTAAACTGAAAAATACTAGCTAAATTTGTCAAGTTAAAAGCAAAATAACTAAAAGTTAAACCAGAATAAACTATCGACAAGGCAGGCTTGGGGCAAAATGTAGGACGGAGGAGGTGCGCAACGGAAAAAGAGTGTATGAGAATGAGTTAGAAGTGAAAAAAATGCAGGAGGGTTTACTTATCATGGTTGATCATAGATCTATCAATTTCCTTGTAATTTATCTATTTCATGCCTCTTGCAATAAGTTTAGGTATCTTGTTTGTCAAGTTGATGAAGAGCGTATAATATCTCGACATACATGGTCTAATATCTAATGTTTTCAAACTGCCTTCCTCCTTACTTTTTGCCCAATTGCCTAAATGAGAATAAGAATAATATTTGGCTGGATAGCATGTATGCAAATAGCAAAATGAGAATACGAATATTGTTTGGATGATGCAGATAGATAGTGGCCCCCCATTTTAGTGAATGTGTAACTTCAGCTATGCTTAGTCAAGAGATTACACATTTTTCAATAAGACTTTCTTGGAGAAACCATTTTCTTTGCATCCATGTGTTTCCTATGAGTGTTTTTTTGTTTTATATGTTCTAAGAATTTTTATTTTATATGTTCTAAGAAAATGTTTCTATGTGATATTTGAGTGACTATTATCTCAATTTAAAATCTTGTTCACTTTCATTTGGTCTTACAGTTTGCTTTCAAGTTTGCTTTCATCGCCAACATCAATAATAGCCAAACTCCATAAACATCATCATAAACAACATATACAAGAGGGAAATAGTGATGATTCTTAGAAGAGTTGCCTTCAAGCCACAATTCATTTTAAGGCTTTTCATGTTGAGGCATTTGCGAAAAAAATAAGCAGGATCTTATAGGAAAATTTGTTGCATGGAAGAAAATAACATAAAGAGATTTTCCCCTTGACCAAATTCCATGCTCTAACATCCAAAGGCTAAAGCCTTGTGTATTTAAATGAACTTAATCAAAAAAACCACAAGAAATTGCATGCAACTTGCAAAGCTATAGTCTTTTTGAAGATGAAAATAGAAATGACTTTTTCAGGTCAGATGACTCAATGTTGCCGTGAATATGTCTATAGAAAGACCAATAAGTCCCGTTTGAAGCTGTTCATCTACAACTCAACAGCGTTACGATGAATCATCCACGATTTTAGATTATTGGCGCTAATTAACCAGTGGGTACCTGCGCCTAAATCCACAATTTTAGATTATTGACGCTAATTAACCAGTGGGTACCTGCGCCTGTATAGCCTTTTATCTCCTCCTTGACTTAGTTGAACGCTTCAAATGCTTTGTGGTACTCTGCTTTAGCCTTCTCAATCTAAAGATTTGAGTACCACGCTGATATGTGAGGGAATAAGTCGTACAAATTTTCTTTCACTAGCAGGTTGTCAACCTGAACCTGAACCTGAACCTGATTCAACGTCAAAATTTTGACCAGATGATGTACGGCTAAGTATATCTATAGGGACATGTCTAAGCTCCTAACAAATGAAGTTTGATGTAACAAACCCTGCAAGTAGGCATCCAAAGCAATTCCAAACACTGATCAAGCCCACATATATATACGTACCACCACTCAGTAATGCCTTTCGAATCTGCATAAAGAATAGATATGCATTGTGATTAACATATTGATAGAAGGATTAAGTTTTGACACCATTCAAGACATTTTGAAAAAAAAGGAGGATAATGAATGTCCACTGGGTTTCAGAACCCATCACCGGAGATATTGGACATATCCCAATAGACTTCGTGATTCTGAATGTCAACTGCCATTGGCACTTAAAATTGACTAAGCAAATGATAATTTCAGTGCTGCAGCATGGAAGCCTTTTACTCTCATTAACGCCCCAGGCCCGGAGCCGGATATGTGTAGTTTCTAAAGGCTCAAACTATTCAGTCAGCCTTTAGGCAGTATCGTCAATCTTATGTTATGACAGCATTTTCTTTTCGAATAATTGTCTCTCACTCTGCCTTGAAGCCCTCTTTGGTCAAAAAGACTGCCACTTGCAGACAAAGGGATCTTGAGCATTCTAGTACTATACGTCAAGGTAAGTGGATCACCGTTCTTGCATCTTCTTCAAACCATTCTTGTCAAGAATGACAAATCGCCCTCCAAAACCCGTGGTGTAACCAGTCTGTCCTTTACTCTTGATCGCCAGGCCTGGGGCATGTTTCATGATTCCGGCAGAATCAGGAGCCGCCAGCTAGCCCCCAGGGATTCTGCAGGTCATGGGGCAGCAAGAATGGCTTCCCATGCCATTACCCTGCTGCTATGCAACTGCATGAAGAAAACTTTGCCTGGGACATTACAGAACCAGTTAGGATGCAGTCCTAAGCTTTATTACTATGTTTTTTTTTTGTTTATTACTTGCTAAATCTACCTGGCACTTTCACCATGAAAGGTTGCTTCCCGATGTATCTAGTTGGTCTCATAGACCCTAAGGGCGTCCCATAGACGTTATTAAATCTGTTTCATACATATCCGTGACTCTGTCTTGAGGCCAGCATAGATTTTCTTAAAGATGTTTCCTAAGAGTATGAAGAGGGTCATTGTAGAAGTAATTCTTAAAAACGTTTCATTAGAGTTAAAATGGTGCATTGTCTTGTTCGCAATTGCTCTCTTTCTGTGATAACTGTTCCAACATCCCACCACAAAGCAAATGAGCATAAAACCCCTGAAGGAAAAATGCGACAAAAGCAAGAGAGACTGCTAATTGAAGAGCGGGAGGGCAACAGTTAAAAAAAATGGAAATATCTGACAACTTAAAAACAAGAATTAAGACGGAGTTCCTTTTTCTTTTCCGTTTTGAATTACAATTCTTGTAAATTTTGGAAACACTTGGTTGCTCAAAAGTAAATTTGAGCCCTTTTTTTGGCTCCCTCTAGAATTTACAACTGATCATCAACTGCCAAGCATACCAACACGACAAGCAAAGAGCTAACTTGAGTAACATAACAAGCTGCACTTTCATAAAGGTTACCTGTGCAATGTTGTTTATGATGGCTAACCCTGTGCCAGCACTGGTTGCTACCACAAGTCCAAGTAGGCTGGAAAGTGCACAGAAAAATTAAAAATTAGCTTGATGTGGTAATGAAACATATCGTATAGCTAATCTCTGTTCCAAATGGTCACAATCACCTAGACAGGACTTCATGCATGTGTTACGAGAAGTCAAATCCTTACAACGATAAATGTTTACCAGAAATCACTTATTTGATGATATTGCTGAATTCTCAAAGCAAGGCAAAATCCTGCTCCTAGGGGATTTTAATGGAAGAATGCCCAAGTTCAATTGGTGTGCTCCCATCTTTATCTCCTGCCGAAACAGATACTCTATGAAAGTCAGCTGATTATAATGCGGAGATTACAAGGTATGGGCACTTTCTGTTGGAATTTGGACAGATGCACAATCTTGTCATCTACAATGGCATGCAGCAGTGGCCTAACTCATCCAACTACATCCTGCAATCCTCAAAGCGGTGGTCATAGTGTTGTGGATTATTTGATGGGGTCACCAGCCTTGACAAAGGAAATTGCTAAGTTTTCAGTCCCATCTCAACCACCCACCGTGGACCATTCTCCTCTCCTCTTTTGCCTCAAAACATGCTTTAAGTTGGACACAGCCTTGCCCCGAGAACCACCATACCTTCGTTTTGAGTTTGATCACTCTCGATCCCTGTCCCATGCACCCGGTTTTATATCAGGGGACATTCATATACTTCAAAAATGTGGGAAGAAACGCCACAAATGCTCACTTCTGCCATACACCTGCCTGCCTCCAAGCACCTTTCCACACAAGCTTTGCTCCTCTCGTAAACAACGCGGACAAATGCCCCAAAACCTTTGGTACAATGAAGAATGCAAAAGCCTTCACAAGCACCTTAAAGAGGAAATGGCAGCCTGCTCTTCCACAGTTACAGCGACTAAGAAAGCCTACAAGAAGCTGATCCGCATGCTATGCAATGCTTGGCTATTACAGCACTGATATAAATAGACATGCTGGAACCCTGATGTATTGGGAAAGTAAACAATCTTTACAATTTTTGGTAGAAAAGATCCTTTTGGCTTAAAAAATCGGACTCCACTTCTCTTAGGTATGCGACCCAGTGTGTGGGTGGGACCTCCACTTTGAGGCTTCAAGGGACGACCCTCTGATGCAGGGAAATGGGCGAGGACGTGAGCTGGACCTTAGATTGTAGCCTCCCGGCCTCAACGCTCTTTCTCAACTTCCTTATCCGGTAGTTGCTATGAGCAAATGGAATACCAAGTATGCAAAAGGACTGTGAGGACCTGCAAGCTGAATTCTGGTACATGAATGGATACCCTTTTGTGCAACCATTGTGGCAGATTTATTTAATGAGATAATCTGCTCAGGTTTTCCCAAAGCATAGACCATTAATATCAAACCTATTTTAAGGCTGGTGATCCGAATGAATCAAACAATTACCGCCATCATGATTGGACATGTCATGCGCTGGCAAGTTTATTAGACTTGATTATCAGGAATACGCCGAGATAAATTCCTTAGGCTGCCGGTGGGTGGTTTCAGGAGAAATTCTCAACAATAGACCCATATATTTACATTGGAGGTCTATCATTGAGGAAGCTAAAGCCATGTGAAAACGCAAGTGTACTGCTGTTTCTCGCGGATTTTTCCTCTTCATAAAAACCTCCTCAGAACCGTATTTCATTCCATAGACTCATGGAATTGGGATTGTCAAGCAAATAAGTCATAAGGGCTGTTTTGACGCTTTATGAAAATGTCTTGGGAAAATCAGTGCCCGGAGGCTGGTCGGATGAAATCAGCAGCAATAGGGGTTAAATAGGCTGCACCTTATCTCCCTACCCTATTTTGTTTATATGGCTGATGAGCTGGAAAGCTTTGTAGCAGCGCTTTGAGGGGACGGTCTGCTATAGCTGAGGAGTGCCACGCACCAACCTCCGGGCTGCTTTACTCTAATGCACCTACACCTCCCAAACACCTACCTGGGCAAGCGCCAACTCTAAAACAACCTTTTTGCAATTTTGTTATATTCACAGAACCTGACTAAAACAAAAGTAATGGTTTCTCAACACATCACGAGCTTGCATGCATCGCAACCCTTTTATGGATCAAAGCAAGCAGAAGTGGTCTCACATACTTACTTGAGGCAATTTAAAGGTCCCATCTTCAGTAAGAACATGCAAAGGCTCACAAAAGGATATGCCTCATTGCCCAATCAGATTTCAAGACTTCCAGCAAACCCACCTTTCAACAACCCTTAGCTAGACCATGTTTTATACACGGAGCCTCCTGATGTAAAATACTTTTAACATGACCTACAAAGAATGGGCTCAGAGAGGCTACAAATCTATATTTCTCCAAAATGATTATGAGCAAAAGTCCTGCACCAAGATCCCATCATGTCAGCTGAATTCTCAGCTACCCTCCGCAGCTGGATGCAGCATCCAGCTAGTGTCCTTTCCTTGCATGGAGCAGCCAAGTATCAAAGAGCAAGGTCAAAGCAGGCTCCATGGATTGCCCTCAAAAGGCTGGCTGAAAAGGAGTCCAAGACTAAACACGAATGGCTGTCTTGGGATTTGGTTTCCAGACCCGCCCTTCCAATATAACATGGCTGCAGCTACTACCGCTATCCCCAAAAGAGACTCCAAAAGATAAGAATCGAACCGCACGATGTGAAACCCCATACACAAGGACATGGTTAACAAAACGCAATTCTACAAAAGACCACTCCTTGAGATCAAAGGAAGACATTTGAATACTTATAATTAGACCCAAAGCTGAGCTTATCAAAGATGAGGGTTTGGCAGATCAGCCATTTGAACAAATGGAGACTGAGGAAACTCCATCTCTACATGTCCAGTCTAATATGAGACACGGGCAAGGTTTCTCACAGCCTTGCTCAACCCACCCCTGTCAAACCTCATCTGACATGGCTGACCAGAAACGCATGTAGCCTTTCCTCCCACCAAACGACTGTCCACAGAAGGAATCTGGGTTGAAGCCGAGCTGGCCAGGAGAGGCAGACATGCAGCTTGACCCTACAACAAGACTCACCTCTTCACTGAGGTAATGATAATAAACGGAAGTCAGGTCCCGTTCCTGGACCCCTAATCCGGTCCCAAGAGGGATATCCATGAAAGTGTCGAGAAGAAGAAAGCGGGCTGTAAAGGACAAACATAAGCAGTCCTTTCAGAGAGAAAACAAGTCTCACAACCAGTGGCCAAGAAGACAAAAGCTTCATGACTTCATAGTTTGATTTTTCTTTTTTTTTTCATTTTTATGTAACATCTCTAGGAGGCTGCAAGTGCACCCCTAGGTGCACATGATTGCTGTACAAAATGGTCTCATAGACCCAAGAGGTCTTTTGTAGACGTTAATATAATCTTTCTTTCCCCGAATGCTATGGCAGATAATAAAGTCACGGGTGCTTCCTTCCAATTTGAGATCAAGTGTCTTTGACACATCATAACCTGTGTCTGCTACCAGCAATTTATGCACTTCCTCTCCTATTTTGGTAGAAAATCCTGTCTTGTGCACTTTATCAATTAGTTTGACCAAAAATGATAAGTTAAAGTTCCAATGGAGAACCGCAGGAGCAATTGATTTAATAATGACTGCCACATATCAAGGCTAAGTAAAAATAAGATGCTTACTAATGTACATACCCGAATAAATTTTTGTGTTAGTCTTCCATTTTTGTGTCATCATAACTAGGGGTTGCACTTCCATTTCTAAGGAACTGGAAAGTATCTGGAGCAGTATAAGGGAGTAATGAAAGCGCAGTCTCAAAAAGACGTGAATACGGTAACCATGAAACACAATGTATTGTCTGAACCTAGGGTTGCATCAACAAACTCCTTATAGCCATTCTTGTGTGGCATACCAATCACCAAACAGCTTCCCACCTTTGGGAAATAGCCAGCCTCGGGGCACCTGTCTCCACAATGAGCTCATGTATGTTGTATCAAGCTAGGATTATCAAACTATGTCAAAAGAGTGTATCCTAAAGAAAGGTATCCAACAAAGGTGCAATGATATATTGGAGAAATGGTTTGGGTATAATGTGAACTTCAAGTATAGAAACTAAGGCTATGTAGAGAAGTAACAACAGACCTGCAGCTGCTCCTCAAAATGCCAAGCAATTAATATGATAGACATTAAATTCCAACACGGTACCACCGAGCAGACTCTTATTTGCATGCATAGCCCGAAATGCAAGGTTCCTAAATACTTGTATTCATAGCCGCCTCCAATCTTGAGACTGACAGGAAATGAGCCACAAAGCGAACCTGAAAAATCATCAGCAACAAAACCAACCTCAGGAGAATTATGGTCTGACAAGCTACCGAAACCGTCGTCATGCAGCCATATTGGCCGCATGCAGGAAGCTACCTTGAAGCCGCCAAAGTGGTTCACGTCATCCTGCCCAAACCAAACGGGCCAAATCAAAAGCGCATCGCGTTTCTGAAGCTTTCGCGCCACAAACCCTCTCCCATCACCCACCAGCCATTTTTAGGATACAAACAACTGCCAAAAGTAAGCCAGATTGAGAGATCACATTCAAAATACAACCATAGGGTGGTTTGCAACAATATGAGACATCTTAGTTGCCACAAGTTGGGGATACAGGACTTGCATACAATCATAGAGAAAAATAAGTATTTCACAAATGACGATGGAAAGACTGTAAGCTGCAGGCATAATAGAGAAAGATAAGCTTTTTATGCATGAAAATGGTGAAAGATAAGCATTTTTGCGGTTTGAAAGGTAAGCATTTTGAGCACTAGCAGAAGCAATACAAAATCTGCCCACAGATATATGCAACCCAAGAAGCAAATGGCGATAACTGCTCTCCTGTCATATCATTTTTATATAATAACGCCCATGTTACATTGAACCAGCCTCCTGATTTTCTTAAATGTGGTAGATCTTAACTCGATATTTCGCCTTCTTCCATTTTATTCTCAGAAAGAAACCCAACATCAAATGATTCCATTGCAGGGCCTGCATAATTGGAAGCTTCTAAGCAATCAAATACATCTATTTCTCCTTCTTCAAGTTCTTCTTCACGAAATGGGATTCCCGGAAATGCTACAGGAGGCAAATCTGATGGAACTGGCAATACATGATCTTCGTGTTTTGGATCTAAACAGTTATTGTCCTCTAGAATAGAGAATTTGTCCAACCTTGTAGACAAAACAACAAGAATCACGGGGTACTCATAAACCACTTTGTTGGCTAGCACTTGCCGTATTGGTTCATTTGCGTTCAGTGCATAGTATGCTTCCCTACCTGCCTGCATTATTAACATTAGTCACAAAAGTTCAGTTGATTCAGAACATCATAGCTATGAACGAGGCAAAAAGAGTATATTATTTACCAAGCTAGGCTCCTTCTTTAAAAGGAACTTCAGCTGGTCCGATGTTGTCTGAATATAATCGCGTAACTGGTGCCGAAGTATAGCATTCTGCGGTTGGTATGAAAAATGTTTCTCCAAGACACTTTGAAGGCTAACATTTTCGTCAACTCTACATAATCAATGCAAGTACAAGTAAATACAAAATTACTTGACTGGCAAAGCCCAATACAACTTTTTAATAAGTACAAATATATTCCCTGCCAGCCCTATTAATTTAATGCAATGCACCTGTTCCTGAATACCATGGTTGTATCAGAGGTTCAGAGGCAGTAGTTTAAATAGCACAATACGCAGCTTAATTTAGATGTTTTAACTGCATCCATCAGGTGCAAAGTAGTCACAATGATTTAATTAAGATACACCCATAACAATGATGCAAAGATCTAGTGTGCATATAGGTTCTCACGGTTCTGTAACTATAAGTGTGTAACACTTACCTTGATCAACTTTTTAGTTGAAATAATCTATGTCTTGAAAGCAACCTGATAAGGATTTACAAGGTTTATGAGTTAAAAAACGGGTGCGTAATACTACTTATATGAACCGCTGCAGAAATTGTTACTTAGTTTCCATGTACTCCACTCACACATTCATGCCCCCTGGTCATTATTCTTATTTTCCCTACCAACAATATTAGCAGGTAAACAAATTTCAATTCTGGCCCTTCGGACTTGGGCTAAAAAAGCAAACAATTACCTTTCATCAGTAAGATTAATGTCAACGGAGTCAAACAACCACTCAATTCTCCAAAACATACATTTCGTCCTGCAAAAGACGACATGCAATTATCCAAATGAGAAGCCAAAATAATCAACAGTCGTATTTTGAATCATCACAGCATTTCATATCTAGCTTTAGAATGCTTCAATATCTTTGCCATTTTAACTCGACTTAAAAAATTGAGCTTCAAAATCTTCTGTTATTCAACACTATTTCTGATTCAATTCAACTGCGAGCATCTAGGCTTTGGTTCATGCATCCATAATGGTCTTGCGTACTTCTTGTCATAATAGGTGGTATTAGCATTTCTCTTTGACAAGCCGTCTGGTAATAACTGAAGATCAATTTTGCGATTCCTGGCCTGGTTTTTCAACGTCTTGAGCACCCAAGTAAATCCAAGGTTTTGAGGCCTTATGCGTTTTGCAACATCCAGCACCCTCAAGGTTTCTTCTAAGAAATTGTAATCTGCAAGGTGATTAGATTAAGTCACAACAATTTATAACAGAGTAATAAGACCTCATATAAATTCTTTTCAAACCAAAACAATAAGATCAAGCTAAATGACACTACCTGAAATCAGGTTGTTATCGTTATATTCATTCCGAGCAACAAAAGCAGTCCTGTCCCGCTTTCCAGAGCAACCAGTGCGGGCCTTATGCAATTGAACGCAAGGCAAACCACAAGACCGCAGTCCACAGCCGGGACATTTATATTTGGAAGGGTCTGCTCCACATTCTTCACACATTTGAATTGTTATCATAATGGACTGCGTTTGATCTGTCTCCATAGTTCGCACTGGACTTTTTGAACAAGAACCCTTAAACCCTAAACCCTGGGAATGGGTTTTCTGTTCAAAATCCCCATATTCTCGTCACGAGCAACTATCCTTTATCCCTGGCTAACAATAATTGTTCCTTTTACCTATACCCGCGGGTGCAATTAAGGTCCTTATCGGACTCTCTTATGTAAAGTGAGAGTCCTACCTTATATATTTTACATTATGATGAAGTGCCACTGCTGTCAAGCATAGCCAGGACCAGAAACGCGGCGCAACAAAGGATATTGAGTGTCTTGGCTCACCACTCATGCATTATCCTTAATCTGTCTAGCTTGCTTTCCAATTCATCACTCTCCTCAAGCTTCCACATTTGTGTCCTTGGGCCTAGAAATCAGCCTTTGGATGCATCGCAAGACTTCTAATGTCTTCTATGTTTGTTAGTCGAAGTATTAGGAGGTCACAAGAAATGCATGTGCATCGAGGTGCCCTTGGATTGAGTCTAGACTTTTTGATGAATTCCACTGTTTTTCAAAAAGCCCTTCCACTCCCCTTTTAATTTGTTCCTCTCTTTTTTTCCTACTTTATCTTGCATTTCTACGCGTTGTTAGATGCAGGTTCTCCTCGCATCAACTCATGGTCGTAGGTTGATGTTCTTTGGATTGTAAATGGAAAAGGGCATAAATTTGGGTCAGCTGACAAAAGAGACATGAATTTGGACCCTTCTATCACTATAGCAAATGTAAACATGTACAAACTTAATGTTGATATTGTCTTTATGACAATATGCTCTTTTGCTCCGTAAGACATGGCATGTCCCTACTTATCTTCTAAAAGTTTTTCGACGACCCTTTTACATGATGCTTTTCATTTTCAATGAGACAATTTTTTCTGATGAGGCAAATGAGACAATTTTTTCAGCTGTTATCATTCCTAGTTACTCTCTACAATAATTCTTAGTTGCTATTATGCCATACTTTTTTAGTTGTTATGCCCTATGGGATTTGAAACCCTCATAATGTATTACACTTTTTCACATTACTATAGAAAGCCAAGCTCAGCATTAAAAGTTGATGCTGAAGGTTTTCCTAGCCCTGCTTTTTTCCTTATCATCATTGTTGCTTTTAGGAGGCACACAAAAGGTAACGTGGGCGCTAGAACTTTAGCCCTACATACAAACGCTTGTATATTTGCCCCTCACTCGGTTCAACATGTTCTTGGTTAGAACTTTGGCCCCACATGTACAAACGCGCGCGCTTTTCTCTCAGCATTACTTATTTCCAAATGGTTCAAATATATATTCTTTATATTTCAACATGTAACATTTGTTAGAACTTTTGTCTAACATACAAATGTTTGTGCACATTTGGTTCATACCACGCTAAAAAGCAAAAGCTATTTACATTGTTAGTAGCCTATTACATTGATTTTGTGTGGTTACATTGTAATGCTATGTTGCATATATACATTCAATTTAATTCTAGATGGGTCAGTGTTCATCTTAAGAGTCCAATTACTTGTTCTAGCTGTTTCATTAAAAAGAAATGTTGGGAAATGCAATTTAATCTCTACATGGCCATGTTCATCTTAAGAGTCCACATCTCCGTGTTGGTTGTGCTTCCCACCAGTCATAGTAGGAAACTCTCGGTCTGTCAAGTAAATCTCGTGTGAAGGCCAAAGATGTGTCCAGCCATGTAGCTACAAGCTCCATATAGAAATTCTCAAAAAGCCTACAGATGAAGTGCAGTGTTGTGACCAATGAAAATAATGTCTCTACCAAAAAGACCTCTCAAGCCAAGATCACAAATTTTAATGGAGTTCACGCCTTTCTCGCTCTTCTAAAGGATCCCGAGTTTCTACTCACCTTCAAGCTTAACACAAAAGCACAATACAAACAGAAGGTTTGCATAAAGTTCCTTCCATTTTTGGTAAAAGGCACCTTTTAAAACCGACAGGTCACAGAGCTTCTTTTTCCACGCACCCACGTTTCTGTTTTGCCCAAAATAATATATAGTAAATCCCTTCAGTATTATTAGGTTCGCAACAATTCTCATCGCAAGAAATAAACCTAATAAAGAAAAGGTCGTGGTAAATATATTGAGGTTTCAATTAAGATTTCCTTAAGCTCACTGGGTTTGCCAAAGGTAAAAAGACCTCTCAAGAAACTGCCAATATCTTCACCTATATAATAGAAACTTAAGAAATCGCACCTAAAACTTATATCCCTCCCACGCATTAATAATTTTATCTTAAGTCACCCTTTGAGAGCTTCATTTTGGTTTACCTAAAGAATCCCCGTCACAGAGTGTGCCTCTTACAAATTAATATTCTGCCAGCGCTTGACAAATGGCAGTGGAATTGAACCTTAGTTAATCAAAATGTTCTTTGGGCTCAGTGAGGAATAAGTGCCAAAATTTAGGAACCCAACGTGTGAAGTGGGAGAATAAAGGCTAAAGAATACAATCCACGAGTAGAGGAAAAGGAAAAAATAACACGCACTCCCACCTCTCGCTCTTTGTGGGATTATGTTAAAACAGAGCAGATTCTCGACAGTGTCTCAAACACAAACCGCATAATCGACTATAATAGAACATACTATGAAGAAGAATACCGAAAGCACATGCAAAAGCCACTCTCCCAAAGAAAAGCCTAGTCTCAGATACACAAATAATCTTACCCTCTCAAAAAAGACCAACACCACAAGATAATCCATCAAAACCAATGACTGCTTTTGGCCGCTTTGCCCATTCAATGAAACATTGCTTCCCCCGCGATTCCGGCTGACAACTTCCAAGCTATAGACATCCAAGATATCCTCGCCTGCGCAGTCGCAGAGTATTTCGATGCAGGCAAATAAAATTTATTATGCCCTCCAAAACAAAGGTGTTTCAAGGAAACTTAATTTATTCTGATTTTGCTCAAGCTCCGCAAAGAACACGCTTTGGTCCCGCTTGCTGTAGCCCAAATCAAGGTCGCCTTCATAATGGAGGTATCGTAATCTATCTTATTTTAAAGTGTTTAACCACATTTTTTCTATCAATCAAGGGAGAAGCTTGGATCAACATATTCGTACTACTCTTAGCATACCTTTTGCGTCAACAATAATCCTCAATGCAACTCCCAGGTCACAGTAATTTAATGCACGGTGGACCAACCTCTCCTTACAGTTTGAGTAGCTACGCCTCTTCAAGAACGCGAATTAGCTCCTCCCCAACCGCAGAAATGCCATTCACCGTGTTTCAGAAGAACGGAGAGCACCGCATCAGCTCGATATGAGTAAACCCTTGGAATCCATATCCATAGCTTCCAGTTGTACCCATTTTGTTGCCGGATTTGACCAGCGAAATGCCGCCGGGCCGCGCTTTGGGAAGGGACCAAGAAGATCAACTGGCAGAAATTGGCCAAGCGCTGTGTGGTTCGATGGTCCGCAAAGGAAATCCAAAATTTTAAGTGAAATTGGGCCGCCGAAGTTTTAGGCCTTTATGCAATCTACATACACTTCAAACTTTATAATAAAGGATCGCTTAAATTTAATATAATCCAATAGAAAATGTGTGCCTCGGTTATTATCAAATTTTGGCCGCATTACGGTGTTTCGTTGCTTATTTATGTATGCAACCTTGGGGTACACTTATGTTACTCCTAAATCTTTTGAAGTTTCTCGTGTTTGCTAATTGTTAAGTGTATTAAATTGCAATGTTGTGTAGCCTTCCTCACTCAAACATATAATTATCACAAAAAAAGTTTCAAACATGTATACATATACAAACCCAACTCAAAAAAAAGGGGAAGTTTGTGTATTAACTAAACAAGTATCTAAAGTGGATTCCATTGCCATAACGCGTTGCCTAAAAAACTTCATGACTCACGTGCATTCATCAAATTGGGGCAAATGCTATAACATGTTTGGTGGGTGAAGTTATTGTTTGATCAATTTACCTATCAAGTCAATGTCATAATTCATATAATACAATTGTGTTCCTTTTTTTAAGCATTGTAATTGTCTTATGGAGATCAATTGATCCTAAGCAATCTAAATAACGAATTTCTTTTGTATGTTGCAGTTCTTACTAGTCTTCCCTTGATTCCCCAATTCACATACGATTTACTATAAAGTGCATAATAGTAGCTTAAGTTAGTCATTGCTTTCCGGTTCCCGAAAGGATACTTATCGCCCTTAACCCAACATTCTCATGCGGGAAACGTAACCTTCCAACACCCTACACATGAAGACATGGATGTATAATTTGAACTCCAAATGGAGACTTGCTCAAAGGTGTGCCGGGATGCTTTACTTTCCTGCATGACCGGCCTTATGATGGGTCAACCACCAAGAAATCCCGGAATCCCTTGTCTGCCAGCGCATCAGCTTTCTTTCAAGACAAGCAGCAAATCCATGGCTATATATCTATACGCCGTGATAATGTAGAGTCGTGTCAATGGCTCTTGACCTCATAAATTTTGGGGAATGTGCCCGCTTTAAGCACGCTTTTGATTTGGAGCCGCCGACAGAAATTATGGGCATTTATGATCACACACCTCGAAGCGGTACTTTTCTATTATGAATATGCGGAATGCTCCCCGCAAAAAAGTTCAAGCATCTTTTTATGTTCGCCTAATAAAATCATTTATAGTGGTACTTCATTGCATGCCCCTATGTGCGCCCTCGGGCTGGTTCGCGCGCATAAGGAAAGGCGCATGCATTCATGGACCTTTGTATTTACGCTATCGCATCCGGTGCCATCGATCGAATTCGCAATGGGCTGGTACGCACCTTTATGCATGCATGCATAGCATGCATTTTTCTCGGCTCGTCTGCTTGTGACTTATTTTTTTGCAGTGTTCTTTCATCTAATTTCATATCGCATTTTTTCTCCTCGCTGTACAGCCAGCTCCTTTGACTCCCACTCACCCTCCCCTTTGAATCTCTGTATATTAGTTGTAAATGTTGTTTTTATGTCGCTATGGCACGCTGACCAAATTCTCATTTTTGAGGCTTTTTCTCTATTGGTTTTTGTTGATGATGCGCAGTCCTGTGCAAGTATGCCACTTTTGGTATTCTCCTCGTGGAGCATGGATTTTTCTTTTGTGCTTAACGCTTAGCAACCTCAAGGCTGTCCAAGCCCTCACGGTGATTGATTTCATAGGTTTTTCCTTGAAAAATCCGAAAGGGCTGCTTTTAATCTCGCATGTGATAAGCCTCTCAAGCAGTACTACACTAGCCAACATCCGTGGAAGCACACAATCTTTTGTTTCGGGGTCCGTGTTATAACCCTGATATTCCCCATGTTTTTGCCTTTCGTAGCCTGCTATGAAGCTTTTCTTTTCACTCACTCTATGCTACCATTGTAAACACTGGCTGAGATTTAACGAAGTTCTTGTGCTGTAGCCCTTTCATTCACATGCTTTGTTCTTATTCGAGAATACTATAACATATGAAATTTTTTCAACATTACATGTGGATATCTAAGTCAAAGGTCGCACATAAGTGTTTAAGCTTTAGTCGTGAAATAATGGAGTTGCCAAGAAGAAAATGGAAGAAGGGATTTGCCAATAAGGGAGTGCTAGCTCTTATGCATGTGGTTGAATGTAGTTGTCAATATGAGATTCATAAAAATCAAGCACATTTTCTATGTTTTGAATGTCCAAACTAATTCTCCAGGTAGTTGCTGGCTTATAATTCCATGTTGATCAAGTGTTTCTTACATGTTTGTCACAACAACATGCCACGTAAAGTTGTGAATCTTTTGTACATTAAATGAAAGCACTTAGTGCACAACATGCATAAAAATCATTTAAATCAGCTCTTGACATTTTTATACCCAATAATAGCACCCAAAAACAAAACCTTCTATAATGTACCTCTTCAAACCTTTGAAAGCCATAAAATTACGCACCACATATGTTGACTTGCATTCTACTATCTGTGGTAGTAAAAGTTTGCAAACTCTTTAGAAGCTAGAACTTCTTAGAACGCGTAATTACAAAGGGACATGTCATTTCATACTATATATAAGAGTTGGTATTTCTTTTTTTTCTTTATTGAAGGCATGGTTGTGGTGTATTCTGCACTCCACCTAATGCCTCCCACCGATGGCAACAAGGTTTGAAACCCCATGTGACAATTCCTAATCAAAGGCCTTACTACTGCACTCACCACCGCTACGGTAAGAGTCGTATTTCACCTCACAAATATCGGGCCTCACACATGTAAGTAAAGGCTTGTATCCATATGGGTCTTCTACGGAAGAGATATCCTTCTACGGTTATGTTTAATGGGCCATTTCATATATTAATCCATAATTAAAAAATTGTTATATAATAAATAGCATTCTAAGTAATTGGAGAGGTGTTGTGTCATTTCTAATTAACAAATAGCATTCTAGGTGTGTTGTGTCCGCATATTAACAAAAGCCACTTCTTAGTATGCCAAATACCTTTTGCATCTGCACTTTAGCAAGCAAGCAAGGATCCAAGCGTACCACTGCACAGGTTTCATCTAATAAATATTTACTTCGAAATGGGTACACAGGGCTAAATATTAGCACATTAGATTTAACATCTTAATAAAAGACTCATCAACGATGACATGGGTACATTCTAAACGTGATGTGCATTGCCATTGAACAACATCTGATTTCCATTATGACTCAGTGCTTCTACAACACCAATGGCTATAGAGTTTGATTAAGGAAATTTACATGCGTTGCAAAGCTACTTTGAGTAGGCTAATATTTCCGTTCTCCAGTGAACATGTATAGACAACATAAAGAAAATTGAAAGCTATTATATGATCATGTTACCACTATTAATATCAGAAGAACTGATGTGCAAACGTAATCTGGAAAATCAACTCCAAGTGGATGCATCTCTTTGTAAGACAATAGATATGAATATGCCAAAATCTTAAAATATCAAATTTAGAAATATACCTCCTCTATATTACTCTAATAAGCAAATGTCAAATGAATGTTTCAATGTCTTAAAATCCAACAAATAAAAGGCAACTATAATGGATAGGTGAAGTTGACATTTATACCAATGGGCTTTACTTTTTGGGCATGGAAGACCAAACCAAAGTGGTGTAATTGGTCTAGAAATAACTAAACTTTTTGTTGCTAACATATCATAGAGCAATCATGTCGAATTCAATGACGTCACTTATAAAAGTAGAAGATAGATAATAAAGATTTCAGGCCAGAAATGACTTTGCAAATTGTGTTGCGGTAACAATCCTTTGATCCGTTTTCTAGCACCGCTTCAAATCAAAAGTAGAAAAAGACTGCCTCCCAAAAAGAATGATGCCATTTGCAAGTTGTAAAGAGATATTTGACTTGATATTGTTGAATCAAACGCTTTGAGCCCTGAATTGAAACCTGTAAGGAAACTAAACTCAATCTTCCTTAACACTCCTTTTTTAAAAATCTTGCCAAAGGATTTAATTGCTCAAATCGTACCCTAAAAACCCACAAAATAACCCACACGTATTACAAGGCAATATCACACGTAATCGACGCATTTCATAGTAAATGTATCATGACCTTTTACTAAGCGTGAAGTACCACCGACAGTTAATCACATGTTCCAACCTCGCCCAGCACTCAAATTCCCAGCAAAGATATAGGAGCTCCAAGGTTCGCTTTCAAAGAACGGACGCCGAAGCTCAACAATCCGCCCAAAAAACATGACGCTTCTGGCCCCGCTCTCGCATAAACTCGTTTCCGTCGCCACTCTATGCTTTTCGCCTCCCGCTTTTCCCTTTTATTTTTTCTTCCATGCAAAACCCATGTGTAAATAACAAGCAACTGTGTGTAATTTGATCATTGCCACCACTTAGGCATGTATTCCTACCAATCTCCCCTCATGCCTAAGTGGGTGATGGTTCCAAATATCTTCTATTCCTAAATCCTTTTGAAATACTCCTAAATTCTAGATTCCACAAAGCTTGTAAGTATGTCAAAGACACTATACCTCACAAGAGGTCTATACAAGACGCTATTTCTCCATTCTTTACTTGGATCAATGATAAAGTGATTAGTGTAGCTTAATATGCTTTGTTCTTCATGTAAGACCTGATTCTTACCATGGCAATACAACTTGTACTATCACAATATAATGGTGTTGGGTCCCTCTTGAATAATTCTAACTCCCGCTAGAAGTCGCCTAAGCCACAATTTCTCTAGATGCAAGAGACACCGCCGATATTCGTATCACTGTGAGAAAGAGCAATAGAGGTTGTTTTTTACTTTTCCAAGAAATGGCACCCTCCCTAGCAAGCAGTATTATCCCTACCTTGATCTCAGCAGTGTCTTTGATCACCTCCCAATCAAGACCGCGGGAAGCCTCTTCAAGTAATAGACTCTCAGAATCTTACACCATGTTCACGCCTCAATACAAAACCATAGTTCTCGGTGCTCTCTTCAAAAATCTTAAAATACATTTGCATGGTCTCAGCTGACTCTTCCGTAGATTTATTTTTGTGGAAAAATTGGCTTTAACACATTTACTCCATATGAAACGTCGACTTTAAAATAGAATTTCGGATTTGGGATATTGAAGACATCCAATAAGCTCTCTATACAATGACCATCATGATATGCAGCACTTTTCTTTTTTGGGACACATCTCGTGAGCCGATCTTTTGCCCAATTGCTACCGGGAGTGCTTGCAGTGTTTACACTCTATCATTCCAAATCTTTTAAGCATGCCTAGAATATTTCAAGGCTTTTGGAGTAATGGCTATAAATCCCTTTCTTTTATCTCTATAAATTTCCACATACCTAACAACCGCTTAAGCTCTCCCCAAGTCTGGCTATTTGAAATCTTTTCTTTAGAATATCTTTGCAATGTGATTTAAGCAAATCAATATCATTAGCGCGTACCATTACGAATCATCTACATAAACCGCACTATAAAAGTATTCCTATCTTCCCTATAGATATAGACATTCCCATCCATATTTAATTTTTTCAAACCCATGCTGCCAAATGATTGTCGGATATATACATACTAACGACGGGAGCTTGTCTTAGGCCATATAATGCCTTCCTCGCACTTCACACCTTATCTCCATCAACTTCTCGTGATCCGTGAGGTCAGCCCATATAAATTTCTTCATCCAAGTCTCCGTGATTGAGAAATGCCGTAAACATCCATATGATGCAACCCCTAAGTTGTGCATAAAGCTAGCAAAGAGCCATAATGCCCCTGTACACTTGCTTTTAATCTCGCGAATCGAATTCGGAGAGAAAGTTTCATCAGAATCAATACCTCTTTTGAGTAAACCCCTTTGCCACCACCGCCTTAAATTTCCGAAGGCTTGCCCATCCGCCCCCTCGCTTAATTCTAAAAATCCATTTATTTTCAACAACATTTATGTTAGTAGGTCTCTCAACCAATTTATATGTTCCTCAGACGCTCAAAAGAGCTTAATTCTCGTGATTCACCGCAGATCCTTTCCATTTCTAATTCAGACTTCTCGCCATTGCGGTGCTAAGCTTGGTGTATCACCTCTTAACACGTATTACAAGAGCAGAATTAAGCATGTTCACCTTTCCTCTTCTTCGCTTTGTCTGTCACGCTTTTCCTAGTAATTTCTTCCTGCCTCTATCCTTCCATATTGTGAAGTATCAAAAGATATCCCTTCTTAAGCAATTCAGCTTTTATCCTTCTCCTACATCTTATCATTGCCTCTGAGCCGGGTTCCATTTCGCTATCGCGTGAGATGCTCGCATAACCCTTCTTGTTCACTTCTTCCGCTTGATCGGACAATGGCTCTTTCTTCCTATCATCAAAATAATTCCATTCTGCTCCCGCCATTATCTTTATCTCAGATCTTTTATCTCAAGATCTCTCATCTTGTTTATTAGTACTTAAAACCGATCTTTATAACATATTTCAAAGAAAATGACATCTCTACCTTATAATTATCAGCTTTTTATTTGAATCTATGAAGTACCTTATACCCTTTTGATTCCCTTATCAGATCCAACAAAATATGTTTCTTACTTCTATCATCCACTTTTGATATATTATCACCTATTACCTTGAATATGCTAAACAACCAAAGTTTTTAAAGTCTTTTACCATTGACGCTTTCGCTGGCCCGAATCGACCATACGCCTTCTGCCGGCATCCTATTTTGAATATAGAACGCTGTGATTTCATGTACCTCTTCCTTACAAAAAAATTGGAAGACCTCGTGATGCTTTTAACCTAGATCGAAATGCCCAAAGATCGTCAGATTCTTTCTTTCTCAGTAGAGATAACGCTCGGCCGAGAGGAGAGTACCTTCAAAGTCAATTGCCTTTGATTCCTCGCTTAAACAAAATCTTTTAAATTCATTTGATATACTCTCCCTCTATCCGACCTTTTAAATATTTTAATTTAGCACATGTTTCATGTTCTACTCTCTCACAAGATAGCTTCAAACGAGCCCAAATATTCCTGACTTTATGAGTTAAGTATACCCACTTAGCTTTTCAGATAGTCACTGGCCAATAAATGCACAAATAGTATTTTCCACTAACACTTCTTAACTCTTATAGGCCCACATACATCCTAATGCACTAGGGCTAATTTTTTCATTTACCCGCTCACAATCCTTCATAGAAAAGGCTTTCTTACTTTGTTTGCCCAACATACATCCATGGCAATGCAGCTTCCTCACTATTATCTATAAAGTCCAAACCCTCCAATAACTTGTGTTTTCTCATAAAAATTATATTTTTCAAGTTCTGTGGTGGCCTAATCTTTGATGCCATAATCTCCATTGAGTTTTCTCCTTTTTCAACTTCTAATTTGCTAAAATGTTTATACTCTCTAGACAAAGCCTTCAAAAACGATTTCCACCTCTCTTTTGCATACAATACTATTTTTCCATTATCATTTAACTATGCACATATGCTTCATAAAATAAAGACTTTTATAATTTTATCAACTAAAACTCTACAGAGATTAAGTTTCTTTTTATCATCCCCTGCATTAACACAATACATTATTAATGGTAATAATTTTTCCCATCTTCCTATGAGTTCTAACACACCACAAGCTTCAGATTTTGCTCTCTTTTTTTCCATTAGCCACGCATTACATCCGGAAGCTACCAGTTTCAAGCTTTTAATATTTGGTGAACTTTGCATCACTATTTTCACCCGCATCTATAACCAAAGGGTTAGAAATATTTTCACTACATAAATTTGACAAAGCATATGACTTTACCTCCTCTCGTGAATTTCTTCCATATATAACTCCTTATAGTTGGTTTTGAAAAAGGTAACACTTCCGACGATCTCTACTAAGATCCCCTAAAGTTTCAGCCCCTTCTCCTTTTTGTACACATATTGGCTAGATGACCGCCTCCTCCCGCCAGCTTATTTATAAAGTATGAACGATCTCTCGTGATTCTAGTACGCTTGGCTTAATATGCCCGCTTCCACAACCATAACATCGCTACATCCTTACTTCTTCCTCTCCAAATATAAAATATTATCTCCGCCTTGATCATAAATTTCTTTCTCGTGATTCTTGCATATAATTTCTGGCCCTGCAAAATACTTATAGCTTCTCTTTTCTTTAGTTCTAGCCATCGTAAGCACTAAAGATGCAATTTTCAATTATATGCAAAAGAAATACATCTCGAAAGATATAAAGAATTTTTGATTGGAATGTATTTACACCTTCTGTAAATCCATAAATATTCCTTCCATTTTATCAAATAAAACAAACTGATCTTGACCACTTCTCTTATATTTTCAACATTCTTAATTCTTGTTCCACTTATGTCATTGAGATGCGCTTAACCTGCTCATATTCATTTTAACAAATAAATACCGCCACATATCTCGTGGATCCATACTCATGAATTGGAAGCTGGGTACCACCATGCAACTCAAGCTTCAAATGATAATACCTTTGCTTGAGCTAAATCTTTTGCAAAAGATCCTTTGCGTTCTTTTGTCGATTCCGCGCAGATACTCCAAATTTTGAATTACTCTCCCCGTACCATTCTTCGAAGGAAGTTACCCGCTTTGCTTCTCGGGCCAGGAGAGGATCGTGACTAAATCCCACGTACCGCTCCAAAGCCTTTTCTAACTTTCATCTTCCATGTTTCTCAAAACCAGCCTCCTTTATACATCTCCCTCCCTCCTTAACGCCGCTTAGAATAGACTCAAAATGCTCCGATACCTCAGCTTGTTGAATCAAACGCTTTGAGCCCTAGAACTAAAACCCGGAAAAAAAACTGTAACCTAGAATCTTCCCTTAACACCTCCTAAATCCACAAAGGATTTAATTGCTCAAATTAAATCAAAACCTACAAAGAATTCCCGGCACACAGGATCGATTACAATATCACAATGTAATTGGACGATTTCAGAGTAGTAAATAGGACTCGCCAGACCTCCTTTACTATAGAGAGAACATCGACAGTAAATAATCACTGTTCCAACCTACTCCAAAGACCACAACCGGCAAAGATATAGAGCTCCAAGGCTCTGCTTTCAAAGAATCTGACGCCGAGCTCTCAAACAACCGCCAAAAAATATGACGCCCCCTGCTCGCTTACAAACTCGTTTCGTTTCGCTTCTATGCTTTCGCCCCGCTTCCCCTTTTTATTTTTTTCTTTCATGCAAAACCCATGTGTAAATGCTAACCAGGTGTAATTTGGATCAAAATGCCACCACTTGGGTACGTAATTCCAACAGATATCAAATGTTACAGCAACTTAAAGTCTTGAGGAATGTGGGGTCAAAAGTGAGATGCCAAAGGATTTGTATAGATCACTCAAAAATTCAGTTCTGACTGGGTAAAAATAAGTCAATATCCCTGGCAGAGAGCAAATTTTTGCAGATCAAAGGATATGAATCCTTTTTGAGCTTTGACATCTGATTCTCTCTCTGAGATGTCTGCACACAAGAATCAAACACTTTTGTGCAAAAATAAATGTGAGAAAGCCTTAAAATTCAAGATATTAGCAATCAGACTGTTACAGTGAGAAAACATCTAGCAACTCTTAGCAAATCAATTTTTTGCTGATCCTTTTTGAGTTCTCAAGATGTTTTGCAAATCCTAATGGTCTGCTAACAAGGGAGAACTGCTTGTTTAGCCAAACTGCAGAGGGAATCGTCAGGGTAGAAATTTCTTGATTGGGAAATGCAATAACATGCAGCAGAAACAAGAATAGGTAAATTCAAATTGCTCTTTTTGTGTCTTTTTGAACTTTATGCTTTTTCTTTTTTAATGAATGATTCCTTTACAGTAAAACAGACGCCAGACAAAAATTTAATAAAGTTGCGCGATCACAACGCACTCAAAGTCGCATCTAGATGCTACTTTCTTCTCAAGCAAGCTCGATGCAGTGCTCTAACGAAGACGCAGTTTCGCACACTATGAGCAAAGAAGTCAACTTGTGGCTCACGAGGCCCACACCAGTATTTGGTGCACCCATGTGCCCATGAAGAAGCGCAGACTTATAGCTTCCATTCAAGATCTACCGCGACATCGCCTCCGTGACAGACAGGTGTGGGACCTCAAAGCACCTGAGGAGAGGCGATGTTGCTGCCACCCTGTGGTGCCGCTGAAGATAACGTCATGCCCTCCAGATTCATTTCCGGATTTGGGCCCATATATCCGAAAGCATGGTATGTCCTATACCATTGTATTAGTTGTATCAAAGATAATTTATTATCAAGTAAGGTTTTTCCCCTAAAACCATTCTGTGCTTAGCCTTAACTCGAATACAAAGACACGCCACGCCTCTCTTTTGTTTGGGTCCCCCATATGGACCAATTCACCTATGGATGGTATAAAAAATCTATTCTATTCTATTCTATTCTATTCTATTCTGGCCTACTTATTCATTCTATTCTATTCTATCTTTATTCTATTCTATTCTATTCTATTCTTGGCCTTATTCTGGCTCTATTCTTATTTGCTATTCATGCACCGATCTATTTGCGCTCATAAAATTTCTAAAATGTTTGTACCTAACTGATTGTAAATGCAACTTAATCTTAGTCTTGGATTAGATCAACGTAATGAGATAGGATATAAATATGATCCTCGCATTACGCTCCGCATTAAAAGAAATTATCTTCAAAGATTTTTTTTTACCTTTTTGTGTTACCTTGTTTGAAAAGTTGGTCGAAAATAAACTCTTTATGTTACACCAAGGGTTGATTTTCATTCACATTAGTATCATACATAGTCGTTAAACAAATTCCCAAGCTCTATGGTCTTGGGTATAGGATCAAAAGTCGCGCTCTAAACATATGAAATAACTGCTTCAAGATTCAATCCATGGATTCTCAAGTAAGGAAAGCTACAACCATTCAATCCTGGCCTCGTGAGTGAGAGATCTCGACCAAATTCATGCGTGACCCAAAGCCCCGTTTGTCCGGAGCATACTCTTTCTTCTTAATCCCCATGTTTCCTGTGACATTCTCGCAAATCCGCCTATATGTTTGTTTCTTTTAGTTTTACCTTTTGTGCTCTTGGCCCGGAATGGGTAGATTCTGTGGAGTGTTTTGGCATGATTAAGTGGTTGATTCCAGAGAGCTGCGATCTTGCATGAATCAGTTTAGGGTTCTTGAAAAATCTCGAGCCAATATATCCCACAGTATTTTTCAAAAAGGGCAACCGCATTGTAAATCTAACCTAGTGGACCTGGGGTATGGTTATTTTAGCAAACTTATCTTTATCTCCAAACATCAATGTTAAGGGTCTTATATTAGCATTTCAAATTGGTAGAGCACTATAAAAGCCGGGCTACCCAAAAATCATAACTCGTGGTTATGTAATATCTCGTGATATCCCAATTTACTCCTCGATAAGGGAAGCCATGCAAAATCCTGGCCACCAAAGATGCCGTAATGGGCATCCGGGCGAGAGCTGCTCGGCAGTTAGTTTGCCGTGGATCTTTGATCACCGGGCAAAGCTTATATAAGAGGAGTGGTTGAGAGGCGCTGAAAGTTGCAAAAACCGTATGAAGCTCTAAAGACAAATTGGAGGAAAAGAGAAGAGAATCTTAAGATGGGATGTTTAAAGAGGCTGAGACCAATTTGAAGCAGATGCATACTTGCAGTGGGTGGGGGCTTTGATGCATGATTAAGGTTTTAAGGAAGCAGGATAAAGGGATAGCAACTAGATCGAAATTGTGAATACCTCTCAGAACTGCATTCTTATAGCCAATAAATACATCTCAGAAGTCCAAACTCTCGCTTAGAATCGCCAGATGAATTTCGCCTGTTCCGCCATCATCCCACCAGTCTTCATCTTGTTTTCAATCCGGCAAGCATTCTCTCAGGCAAAAGAGATCCTCTCGGATATGTTTTTGTTGCAAGTCTCGCTCTTAGAAGTTATTTTGCCTAATAATTTCATTGAAAGCTTTGTATTAATTGTTAGAGCTTAAGCCTTGCCGGGTTCGAACCGACTTAGTATATGTTTTGCATAATGATTCTTTTTGACCTTCTCTTATTTAAGAGGGATACAACGTCGTAAACCATGCATGGATATTAGCTATTATCTGCGTTTCACTCATACAATAACGCACCTTCATATCTTAACACGCACTACATGCTTTACTAGGACACAGAGTCCATTCTTCACAAATTTAGTCTTGCATGTCTCCGCTAGGGACAACCCAAGCCAATGCTTGAATAGATATATACGAGTTCCAAAGTATTGACCTATACTTGTTGGTGGTGGAAGTTTTTTTTTTTTGAAGAATATAAGAATATATTAAACCACTAGAATGCGATCAAGTACAATGATAAGTGTGGTGCTAAGAGTTGGTGGTGGAAGTTATGGAATCATGCATAGGTAGTACCATCCTCTAGAGTGGGTCTTGACTAGACCGAGTTATGTCAATCATTTATTCTAGGCCAATCACGGTATATAGCCGAGGGCATGATAATACAAAAGCTAAGGGGAAGAATTGGGAAATTGAATGGCATAGTTAAGTAGTTCGGGGAATAAATGATAAACCTTCAAGTGCGTAATGCCGAAGGAGGAGAAGAGCTTGCGGGGCTTATGAGTACTCCTGGACATAGTTCGGCCATGGGACCCTTATGGCTTAGTAAAGATGCATAAGTATGTCTAGCAAGATAAATAAGTTGAGTTAGCTAGTGGAATGAACCATAATTGGGATATGTTGATATATTCTAAGTTATTGAACATAGCTTTAGGTTATACTTAGGGGGCAGCCCAAAACTATTGTGCCATGCCTTTTATTGGTGGAAGGGCTCGTTGTATATGTATCTCCATGGCATTGTTGATAACCTATCTGTCTTGACCTGTATGCTGGCCATTGTGGCATGCGTTTATTTGTGCGCCTAGATAGCTAGTATATGAATTGAGTATGAAGACTCTTACGAACCTTTTTAAGATATCTTATTATAGGGTGGGATCATAGAGTTCTTTGCTCCAGGGTTGTACCATTGTCTATTGCCTAGTTCACGGAAACTTAGAGAATAGAGGATAGCTTGGTAACCCTATCATAGAAGGTATACCGCCAGTATTTTGTTAGAGTAGCATGGGGTCTCTGATGCTAGGATACATGGCGCATGGGTGTTGTGATCTCTTTTGCTATGGATATGGTAAGGACCATCTCGTGCTATTAGACGTCATGATGAGGTAGAATGAATGTCATTACCTCTAGACATTAGTTTGATTAAGATATTACATGAAAGTTATGGTTGCTTGTATGTTAAGGGAGTTCATGTTCTTGCTTTGGGATGTGCAATGAGGTGTTGTCACTTGGTTATGAAATATCTTGATGAACCTCATTCTATTGTATTGCATTGCTCTATGGCTATTCTTGAAAGTAAGATGCATGAGGATTCTATGATATCTCGTATTGGGTCAACCTGTAAGGTTATTGGTGATTATTCTATCTTGTAAAGTCATGATGGATGATGTTGCATCTTGCAAACGGCCCACCTTCGGAGGGGTGGGGTGGCCGTGAGACTCTGCATCCGTTCTAGATGGCTAGACGGATGGCATGTTGCATTTACGGCCCACCTTCGGAGGGGTGGGGTGGCCGTATAACTCCGCATCCATGCCAGATGGCCAAATGGATGAGTTGAACCCTGTACGTACAGATGGAGAGAGTGGTCTCCTTGGGGTCGCAACCCAAGGATTACGCTTGGCATATGTGCATACATACAGAAGGTTGATGTGAATGTAAACCTGCTTGTAGTCTGAGTTCTAACTAATGCAGGGCGTAGTGGAGCAGGTAAAATTATTGTTGTTCTTATCTTTTATGGATATGCTAGATTACTTTGTGGGTAATGTTATATATGGGATTTTGATATTGTGAAGGTTCCCGAAATGTTTCCTCCCCACTTAGTCCTTGTGGACTAATCCCCTTGTATTGTCTGTGTATGTTTAAGAGGGTACGTCCTGAGCTGAGAATGCGGTATTCAGAGGGAGAGACTGGGCATGAAGTTGCGCGAGTAGAGCGTTTTCCCGAATCATCCTCAGTGACCTATAAGGAGGAGAATTCAGAGTGACCTGTTGAGCTATAGGAGTTGTAGTATGCCAAGACTCAGAGGAGTTTGGTTTTGTACGAAATTATCTTATGAATGAGAGTATTAATATTGGGATGTATCTATAAGTCTTATGAATGTGCAACAGCCTGTTCCGACACCATCGGACCGTGGGAATTAGGGGCTAAGAGTTCAAGAGATTCTACTATAAAGTAGAACGGTTTGTTGTTTGGTAAATGCACCAGCCAAGATGAGTTAAGAGGAACAAGAAACGAGCATAGGTCTAAGGGATTGATAGTATCTTAAGTTTTGATTATTATTCTGTGCTATATAAGCTAGAAAAGCTAATGAGAATGCAGTTCATCAAGGAGCTAGACTTGGTCGAAAGTTACCGAAAATAGGATGAAATGTTAAGACGGATGTTTTCATGCAAGGCATGGACAGCGGACCATGATAATTGTGAAGGTATGTTCCTACAAATTTCTATAACTGGTAGATTGTCCAATGGTGGACCACGTTGGCGTTACTTTAAAGTAGACCATGTGTAGGGAGTTGTAGTGCTTCAGCAAAATCAGTGCTACCTATATGGGTTAATAAGCAAGTTGTTTTATAATGTGGAAGGGTATTGGGAATACCCATGTCCTATTGCTATTGTGGCAGAAATGTGCAATTGAGGACACTGCATCAAAACATAGGCATGCCTCAAAAACGCGAAAAGCCATATGTGGACAAGAGACGTAAAACCCTAGAGTTGGCTAAAGGTTAGTCTTTTCCATTTAAAAGTAATAGAAGAAGTGTTAGACCGCATTCAAGCAGTTGTACCTCAAGTAACTCATGAGGACATGAGTTGAATTTTACAAGGGGAGAATGTAACGAACCTAGTGACCTTGGGGGTATGGTTTTAGCAAACTTATCTTTATCTAAACATTGTGTAATGTTAAGGGGTCTTATATTAGCATTTCAAATTTGGTGAGCACCATAAAAGCGGGGCTACCCAAAATCATAACCTGTGTTGCGAATATCTGCATATCCCAATTTACCTGATTAAGGGAAGCCATGCAAAATCCGGCGCCCCAGCATGCCGAATGGGCATCTGGCGAGATGCTCTGGCAGCAGGGTAGTTTGCCAGGTGGATCTTTGATCACCTGGGCAAAGCTTATATAAGAGGAGGAAGGAGAGGCTGGCGGAGTTGCAAAAAAAACCAGAAGGAAGCTTGAAGATTGGAGGAAAAGAGAAGAGAATCGGAAGCTGGATGCAAAGAGGCGGAGACCAATTTGAAGCAGATGCATACTTGAAGAATAAGGGTGGGGCTTTGATGCATGATTTAAGGTTTTTAAGGAAGCAGGATAAAGGGATAGCAACTAGATCGAAATTGTGAATACCTCTCTGTAAATCCGATTCTTATGCTGACAAATACATCTGTAGTCTGAAACTCGGTTTAGAATCGTCTTGTGATGAATTTCGGCCTGTTCCGCCATCATCCCGGCCAGTCTTCATCTTGTTTTTCAATCCGGCAGTACCTCTGTGCAAAAGAGATCCTCTGATATGTTTTTTTGTTGCAAGTCTCGTTCTTAGAAGTTATTTTGCCTAATAATTTCATTGAAAGCTTTGTAGGCTAATTGGTTAGAGCTTAAGCCTTGCTGGTTCGAATCCGGACTTAGTATATGTTTTTGCATACGTATTCTTTTTTGACCTTCTCTTATTTAAGAGGGATACAACGGTCAGGTAAACCATGCATGGATATTAGCTATTATCTAAGGTTTCGACCATACAATAACGTACTTAGAATACAGACCATGCTTTACTAGGACAATAGAGTCCATTCTTCACAGATTTAGTCTTGCATGCCCTGCTAGGGACAGAACCTGAAGCCACGCTTGAATAGATATATACGAGTTCCAAAGTATTGACCTATACTTGTTGGTGGTGGAAGTTATGGAATCATGCATGGGTAGTACCATCCTCTAGAGTGGGTCTTGACTAGACCGAGTTTATTTTAGGCCAATCACGGTATGTAGCCGAGGGCATGATAATACAAAAGCTAAGGGGAAGAATTGGGAAATTGAATGGCATAGTTAAGTAGTTCGGGGAATAAATGATAAACCGTCAAGTGCGTAATGCCGAAGGAGGAGAAGAGCTTCCGGGGCTTATGAGTACTCCTGGACATAGTTCGACCATGGGACCCTTATGGCTTAGTAAAGATGCATAAGTAAGTTGAGTTAGCTAGTGGAATGAACCATAATTGGGATATGTTGATATATTCTAAGTTATTGAACATAGCTTTAGGTTATACTTAGGGGGCAGCCCAAAACTATTGTGCCATGCCTTTTATTGGTGGAAGGGCTCGTTGTGTATGTATCTCCATGGCATTGTTGATAACCTATCTGTCTTGACCTGTATGCTGGCCATTGTGGCATGCGTTTATTTGTGCGCCTAGATAGCTAGTATATGAATTGAGTATGAAGACTCTTACGAACCTTTTTAAGATATCTTATGATAGGGTGGGATCATAGAGTTCTTTGCTCCAGGGTTGTACCATTGTATATTGCCTAGTTCACGGAAACTTAGAGAACAGAGGATAGCTTGATAGCCCTATTATAGAAGGTATACCGCCCGTATTTTGTTAGAGTAGCATGGGGATTCTCTGATGCTAGGATACATGGCGCATGGGTGTTGTGATCTCTTTTGCTATGGATATGGTAAGGACCATCTCGTGCTATTAGACGTCATGATGAGGTAGAATGAATGTCATTATCTCTAGACACTAGAAACGTGTGCCCGGCGATGCCGGGCATTAGTTGTGGTTGTGTAGAATGGCTAGATGTAATGAAGTTTGTAAGTGTGATAGAATATTCTAGATGTAGTATGTAGAGGAATGGAATGTGTATTTTCATACTTGTAATTGAAATGTGATGGGACCTGTCCCACCACTGTACATGGCTGAAGTCAACTCTGATGCGTGTCAGACGATGTGATTTGTCTCATGTTTGTATTTCTCGTGAAGTTTGTTTTAGATGGGTTCATTGTGTTAAATGGTTTAACATATGGTACAATTTATTATAAGGACCGTGCAAGAGAATGGCCATTCGTATTGGAAGTTATTTGCAGTGATCAACGTCGATGCATGTAAGAGTTGATAAGTTATGACTCATTTTGTTTTCTTTTATCTTGTCAATTCATGGTAAACTTATTGCTTAAAAAATTTCATGAAACCCTCAACCTAACCATAACCCTAACCCTAACCTAAACCTATACACATAAACTCCCATAACAACTTGGGGATCATTGACCATTTTTTGGGGCATGTGAGAGTTAAAAGAAGGGTCATTATATTGAACGGTTCATTAAACAACTTGCTAATGCTGGACATTAACAGTTTAGGTGTAATAGACTTTCATCTTATAAAAAAGTTGTTCTTTTAGGTGTGACTTTCAGTCTTTAAAGCATTTTCGAGCACAAAAGTACCCAAGTTCATTTTCTAAAGCATTTGGTTTAACTTGTTTGAGCACAAAAATATCTTACAAAAATCCTAGTTGTTGTCAAACACATAGTGGGAATAACGTGTTATAGCCAGTCTTGTCTGATGTGTATAGAACAATCTTGTCCATCCTAGTAAACGTGTGCCCGGTGTTGCCGCGCATAAGCAAGGGTGTGTGTTTTCGTAAACCTTCTGGTATTGTCGTGCATAATCACGGATGATTTTGATTATCTCACGAAATCCTGTACTTTTTACCGATTGTGGCCTAATTAATATGATTTGTAACAATGCTAATGGATTGTTTTTCTTAAGCAAGGTTATTATCTTGCGTCTTTGACATACATAAAATGCATAGGAGCCAAGTGCTTAACTATTACATTTCATGTTATTTAGACAATAAAAAGACATTGAATCAATAGAATGTTGAAGAGAATGCATGCAGGCAAGTGGAAAATTTGGTTATTGAAGCATACGCAAAAGTGTGCAATAAATATGTGCCTCCTGACAGGTGATCTTAAGGTTTGTTTATTTGTCTCCACTAACAATCTATGCATCTATAACGCACACATAATAAGATGGATGCCATTGCACAATGCATTATAACTTAGAAGTGGTGTTTAACATTGTCGGGCATGAGACCTCTATTCTATTCTATCTCTGCATGTAGCTTACGTTGTTCAATGTCTCTAAAAAGGTATGTAAGAATGCACTATAGTAATACTTGCCCTACACAACATTTATGGTAGTTATCTTTTACCTCAATATTTTTTCATTTCATATAGGAGTTATATAAGCAATAGAATATAGCAAAGGGGAATTGTGTCAAATAACAGGAATCATCTTCATCAATCTGATTGCCATAATACAAATCATTGATCTTATGAAAACTATTATATAAGCCATTTGCATTCCATTCTTTAGTCTTGATTGTGGTGACATGCAATCAAGTGTAAGCCCATCAAAACACCAACATAGCAATATCACATGTTTTCTTATAGCTTATTATATTCTCTTCAGTAGCTTTGGTTTGTCTTAGTTCATTTCCTATAAAACATCCAATCCTCATAAGCCTATATAGTATGACCATGCATGCCAAGATAGATTGAACCTTCTATGCATATGTAATGCGTGCACTTTAGATCTGGAAAAAAACGTTGTTTCTTTGTCTAACTCTTAAGCCCGCCTGAGCAAGGTATACAACTGCCATGGAATAACAGATTGATGGAAAAGTATCTATTCATGTTCCATTAGCATGCATATATGTTTCAGACTACACCGTGAGGGTAGTACTCTAACCCATGGGAGACTTCTAGCTTGATATTGTTGGAAAGCAAACACACTGTTTAGAGTATGAACATTTTCTTCTCACCTTGATTTTTGTGAATCCAATTTGCTTGCTGTTTCTGTTGTAGTTGCTACTTTGTGAAGAAGATTTGCGCAACTCTAAGCCCTTAAGTCCTGCAAGTTTCTGACTTTATTCTTCATCTCCTTCATAAAAAGCAAATGTTAGCAATGGTGCAATGCAATAAAAGATGGAGCAGAGAGAGAAGATTTACTTTTGTTGCTGCCGGTGCTGCTTTATGAAGAAGATTTATTTCCCAACACCAAGCTCCTAAGTCCTGCCGAAGCAGAGGAGCAGAACGTGTGTCCCTTGGGTGGAGGAACAAAAGAGGTGGGTACCCAACGGGAAAAGGAAAATGGCCTTGAGCTCTTGTTAAATGGGTCCGGCTCAAGCTAAATCTGGAATGCAAAATCATCATTTCTTGTCTCAGATCTTTTCCCTATAATACAGGACAAAATTCAACCAAAAATCAACGTACCTTCTGATTTTGCATACTCTATACGCCCTTGCAGTTCCAGCCTCCAAGTAGAAGTTCCAGCTCCAAGCTGCAAGTGAAAGCTCCAACCCCTATAATTCAAGCACCACCAATTTACCCTAATGATGGAAAGCGGAGGAGATTGGGAATGACTGCTTACAGAAATTTAGAACTTACAAAGATTTCAGTGCATACATGTGGTTGCTATGTGGGTTAATGCTCCAGAGAAACTCCAGACATTGAACCATTGCTACCTCTAATGCTAAACCCTTGCAAGACAAAGCAATAGGTAATAAATGAGCACCTTGATATAAACGGTTGTGCCAGTGTAGTGCATTGCAATAAGCATTTTGTTGTGTCAATGTAGTGCATTGCAAAACTTGCAATACCATGCAAAAAAAGAATGTATATATAAGCCAAACCTTGCATGTTTAACTTACATGAGTTCCAGCCAATACAAAATCTACATAAACAGGCCCAAGTGTTCAATGCAACACAGAGATACAATAAGGATCTACATGTATGAACCGTGCATTATTCTAGTGCTTCACAGCAAATGCCATACCTCTTTCCTTCATGCTATGGCATATACCTTGGCGTTATTAATAACAGAGATTGTCTAAACAACAAAATCCCAAGGAGGATGGCCTTCTTTAACTGGAGTCAAAGCAAGAGAGGGAGCTATAGCTGGTGGCTCCCCCTTAGATTTCTTGCATTCTGTGAACTTATTTCTTTATGTCTGAGCAGCTGGTAGCCAGCTTATAACTTCTAAGCAATCTGGAAAGCCAAGAATAAGCAGACATAAAAGTGGTATTAGAGTTGCAACCATGGTATAAAAAAACCTAATCACTGAATTTATGACATGGAACTCTGTTGCGCTGCTTTCTAAGAGTCCAATCATAAGCTGATAGTTTGCTCTCATACAGATCTATCTTCTTCACTTCCAGCCATGGCTCACGATGGATAATTCCTTCCGTAAGGATCCACTGATGTGGAGCAGGCAGTGGCGATTCATTTGGCGATTCATTTGCACACCAAGAACTTCAGGTTTTGAGATTTCATTGCCGTTATCCACCTAGTTATTTAGGGAGCAGATCATTGCCAATGACTGCACATTCATGAGGGTGCTCTCAGCCTGCTCTTATCTCGCCCTTTAAGATGAGAGATGTCAAACAAAATCAGGATGATGTAACAATGAAGCAACAATCAGCTGCCTTTGAAGCAAAAAAGCAAGCACCAGGTGTTCAATTAAGAAAAAAAGATCAGAATCATCCTTTCCCAAAAGATATTACCTTGTAAATATCATAACAGAAATCAAAGGAGGTGATGCAAACTTTGCCCTGTAGTTAAAAAATCGTGCTCAGATCAACAAAGCCCTTTCAAACAAATCCAAAGAGTTGCAAAGCCTTGAACAAAGAAATTAATTTAGAGATGTATTACCTGCAAAATGGCTCAATGCTCCCTGAATCCGGCAGCAAGAATGTCGGCTACAACAACAATTGCCTCCAATTGAAGGAAACTCTAAAGAAAAATGGAGCAAACCGAAATACTCTTGCACATGCAGCTAACCCAAATCGAAAGCAAACCGAAATACTCTTGCACATGCGACTCACGGAATGCCCTTTCTTGTTGTGTAAAATGGATGAATGTGTTAAAGATGAATGCAAGCTGCGCATTCCTGTTCTCAGCCTTTGAAAAAAAAATGAGATGTTTAAGCAAATAGAAAAACAAAATCGTTACCTACAACAAAATGTGGAATTTGCTCAATCCTTCTACCTAAATCTGGCCGGTCTAAGAAAATCTAGCCCGCTGGAATCCACCGCTTCTTTGTCTTTCTCATTTTGATTTTGCTTTTGCTTTTCGCTTGATGCTTCCTTGCACCGGGCCGCAAACCCTAAACCGAGCATCAAATCCCGAGGAGATCGCACCTTTTCACCGCAAGAAACCGAAAAGAGGTGAGTAACTGTTCAAGAAAGCATTTTGCAGAGAAGAGGTCGGATCAGAGAGAATACAAAGTAGCAGATATAGAGATGATATAGAAAGAAAGAATTAGAAATAGATCTGCATCAACCGATGGCATCTCTGGAGCCGTTAGGGAAATAAGATTCATAGAAAAAACTGGACTGGTATGTAAAAATCGCCCTTGCTTGGTACTTCCCTCCTTCGATTCTCACACCGCCTTCTTGCCATTCTTGCCCACATGTTTGATTCTCCTAGAGCTGGCCGCCCGGCATCGAGAGAAAGAGGGAAACATAAACGAAGACCAAAATAAAAAAGAAAGCAAAATTTTGAAAATTTGCGTTCCGCAAGGGGGAAGGGAACGCCGCATGCAGCGTAAGATGCGGCGTTCCCTGGCACGGAACCCAACCACCTCACAAAATAAAAAAGAAGATTAGTTTGATTAAGATATTACATGAAAGTTATGGTTGCTTGTATATTAAGGGAGTTCATGTTCTTGCTTTGAGATGTGCAATGAGGTGTTGTCACTTGGTTATGAAATATTTGATGAACCTCATTCTATTGTATTGCATTGCTCTGTGGCTATTCTTGGAAGTAAGATGCATGAGGATTCTATGATATCTCGTATTGGGTCAACCTGTAAGGTTATTGGTGATATTCTATCTTGTAAAGTCATGATGGATGATGTTGCATCTTGCAACCGGCCCAACTTCGGAGGGGAGGGGTGGCCGTGAGACTCCGCATCCGTTCTAGATGGCTAGACGGATGGCATGTTGCATTTACGGCCCACCTTCGGAGGGGTGGGGTGGCCGTGTAACTCGCATCCGTGCCAGATGGCCTGACGGATGAGTTGAACCCTGTACGTACAGATGGAGAGAGTGGTCTCCTTGGGGTCGCAACCCAAGGATTACGCTTGGCATATGTGCATACATACAGAAGGTTGATGTGAATGTAAACCTGCTTGTAGTCTAAGTTCTAACTAATGCAGGGCGTAGTGGAGCAGGTAAAATTATTGTTGTTCTTATCTTTTATGGATATGCTAGATTACTTTGTGGGTAATGTTATATGTGGGATTTTGATGTTGTGAAGGTTCCCAAAATGTTTCCTCCCCACTTAGTCCTTGTGGACTAACCCCCTTGTATTGTCTGTGTATGTTTAAGAGGGTACATCCTGAGCTGAGAATGCGGTATTCAGAGGGAGAGACTGGGCATGAAGTTGCGCGAGCAGAGCGTTTTCCCGAGTCATCCTCAGTGACCTATAAGGAGGAGAATTCGGAATGACCTGTTGAGCTATAGGAGTTGTAGTATGCCAAGACTCAGAGGAGTTTGGTCTTGTACGAAATTATCTTATGAATGAGAATATTAATATTGGGATGTATCTATAAGTCTTATGAATGTGCAACAGCCTAGTCTAAGGGGCTAGGTCCGTTTCAGGTATAAAATGACTGGTCTGACGTGTATTTCTAATATTGTGTGCTATCTCCACGTGATGCGTGGCTCGTTGCCAGCTCACATGCTCGGAGGCACCACTTGGCGGGGGCAGACTGGATGGGGATGAGTGACTAGGCCAAGGGGAGGTAGATAGGAAATTTTTTTATTTTTGTGTACTTTGGCACGGTTCCCAAGAACTTAAAGATGAAGGTCAATATAAGGTCTTTTTTGAAAATTCTTTTTTTCACATGGAATCTTTTTTGATGCCCTATAGGATTTTTTTTTGCAAAAGGAATATTTGATTTTTTCAACTCAAAATGGGGCAAGATATGATGAAGTGGCAAGTTGCATCGTGAGTTGGCAAATGAAGGATGACATGGCTATATGGGATGATGATGTGTCAAACAAGTTGGCAAAATGTCTTTTTATTTTATCTTCTTATAATTATACAAAGATAAATTCAATTGTCAAAACCAGCACATAGGGAGAGAGGGAAGAGGAGACAAACTAAAAGAAAAGTTACATCTAGGCATTTCCACTAAGCCAAGAACCAGGATACAATGCTAAAAGAAAAGCCACATCTGGGCATCTCCACTAAACCAAAAACCAGGATACAATGTTGTTGATTCTAGCAGTGAAACTATTATAGCCGGGATTAAAAAAACCTCGTCCTTTCGAGTTTTCGAGGAAAAACCCTGACCATAATAGTGATACTAACCAATAAGGATCTGAACTGTAGAAGTACAACAACAGCTGAACAAATCTAATCAAGATGAAACATGCAAAACACATGCTCTTCTCCACAAATAGTCAAGTAAAAAACCGTCGAAACCATAGTCCAAAGACCATCATGGTGGACTGCACCTCTGTATAATGATAATCCCAAAGCATACTCCAAGTCAACTTGGTGGAACTAAAGAAGACACTCTCCAACATAAATCAACCCAACAAAAACAAAGGGAACACAAGGGTCTCATCACCACAACGTCGCACAAGGCACAAGACACGAGGGTCTTCCAACACTAGCACGAGGGCCTTTTAGCACCGGCGCGAGGGGTAAACTCCACAATCTCATAATAACAAACCGGCATGAGGGCCATAAGTCACAACCAAGCATACTGGCACAAGGGCCTTGCCTACACACTAGGTGTTAAAAGAGCAGCATAGAACAAGGACTAAAAAGGTTGGAGCTCGAATGCAACAAAGCAGCAGAGCATGCAATGGAGAAAGGAGAGATGAAAAGGGTCTACCACACCATAAAGGAGACTAGAAGAATAGAATAGAATAGAATAGAATAGAATAGAATAGAATAGAATAGAATAGAATAGAATAGAATAGTTTTTATCGTCCAGTGAGACCAATCGGCCTATGGGACCCAGAAGGAGCGCATCAAACTTATTACTGTCCGGGTTAAAAAAACCCTCGCCCCGAAGGGTTTTCGAGGGAAAAACCGTGGCAGTAATAAGAATGCTGTCAAACTGTACAAGTATACATCATCATGAAATAAATGTGTATATACATGTCAAGCGCGTGCTCGAGGACATAGCTGATCTCGCATGTCCATGACCTCCTGAAGGTATGATCCTAGCACCCGTACGGATGCCGTGCTCAATGTCACATGTAGCGGCCGGCCAGGCCTGACCAACTCAGCATAGCACGTTCAGATTTGATCATATGCTGGGCAACTTTGAAGGGTATGAGATTCATCCTCAATGACTCCCATTTGGCAAAGATTGACAGAGCGATTACGACGTGGCTCACCAATCCATCTGCCTGTCTCAATTCGAAGATGATGTGCCCCTGTGCGAATGGGGGCAATGAGTCTGCGTCTTTTCATGGGCAAGTGGGTGCGCGCGCAGGTAGCATTGTGGGCCTCGTTCCAATGTGGGATTTATGTGGCACTGGTAGTGTGCTGTCTTGACCTGTTCAAGGGCGCTGGCATCCCAAAGCTTGCTGATGAAGCAAGCATCAAGATATTGCCTCAAGCTATGGCGATCTGCCTCTGTTTGCACATGTATGCACCTGTGCTCTTGCACATTCCATCTAGCCATCCATTGAGCTCTCTTTTCCCTCCAACAGGCCTTGAGGCGCTGTGGCCCCATTGCCATGATATAAGCTAGTTTAGGGAGACGAGCATCGTCCATATTGACCACCTTCTGAAAATAGACAATGTGGCGATCAAGGGCCGCCCTCTGAAGAGGCAAGAATCCTGTTTCCTGCAGTAGATTTTGATATGGGACTGTGGACTTCACCCCTAGTGCTCGTACCAAGAAGGCTTTCTGCACCTGCTCCAAGTCATTCCAAGTAGCGAGGGATACTACTGGGCCCCATACTTCAACCCTGTATAAAAGGACAGGCTCCACTAAGACCTTGAACAGGTGTGACTGATGGGTCCAATCATACAACTCTGCTCTATGACTATTGTTTTGCATTGCATATAGTGCCTTCCAGCCCGCCGTAACTCGTAGCCGTATGGATGTGTCCCAGTGCATAGTAGAAGGAAACTCCACTTCCAAATATTTGTATGTGGATCTGCCCTGAATCGAAGGAGGGGGATCCTCTACCGCCGTGAAGATGATATGAAAACCACCTTAGTCTTGGCCAAGTTGACGCCAAGATATCGATTAAACTTGACAAAATGTGTCCGTGGCATCGAGATGTCGTTGCATGTCTGCTGGTGTGTAAGCTAGGAGGTCCACATCATCAATATATATTAACCGCTTGATGATCCGGTAGAGAAGGTGAGCCCCGTCGCCCCCCATTATCGCCAAACCCGACTCTCCAATTGATCAATGTAAAGCCCAAACAATGTTGGGGAGAGAGGGCATCCTTGACGAACCCCGATACTACTATCAAATGGTTGGCTTATCGGCTGCAACCGACCCGAGCATCTTTCATATAGCCTCCATTAATCGCATTCTCGCAAATCTACAGGGAACCCCCAAATTGCCGCAAATATTGCCCATAGTTTTTCCCGAGGCACGATTGTCAAATGCCTTCGCAAAAATCCACGAAAGCAACAATATAGATCCCGACGGTTCTGCTTTTTTCAACCAGAGTTCGCAATGTGAAGATGTGGTCAATGGTTGAGTGTCGAGGTCTGAATCCTGCCTGGGTGATGGCTCGTATCTCTGCTGCCTCTGCCCAACCCGTCAACTGCTGCTCGAGAATCCCAGCAAGCAATTTTGCAAACACCGAACTGACCATGATTGTTCGGTAATTGGTTGGGCGGCGGGTCCCGCCTTTATAGATGGGAACAACTCGCTATTGGTCCACTGCAGGGGGAAGCCTTTCTGTAATGCCTTGTTGAACAAGGCGGTCAGCACTAGTATTATGGATGGCCCTGCCCACTTAAGCAATTCTGCCTGCATACCATCCAGGTCCGGGGCTTTCCCATTGGCAAGACGCTGTAAGCCCTGTTCCACATCCGGATCTGTGATTTCCAAAGATCGGGCCTTCTTTGCGGGGGTAATGCTACATGTACACCCCCCGAGGGTCGTATAGCTGTTGCAAGTACCGCCTCCACCGCCGGGAGTGATGTTCCCCTGTGGGTCGTCATCGGCTTTCTAAGAACCCTTCGCCAGAAGGTCCTGGGGTGACGTTCCAGGAGGTAAAACATTTCCCGTTGATGCGCTGCAATGTACCTGGCTTTCTTAGCTTTAAGGAAGACGCGGTAATCGTCGGGATCGCATGTGGGCGTAAAAGGGTCTGCGGACTTGGCGAGCCGGCGTTTGTGTTCCTTGCACTCGCATCAAACCACCGATTGCGTGGGAAGGTTGTGTTCCCGAGGTCCGTCGCGTCAGGCGGCTTATCCCAAAGCATCTCTCGGCCCTTGCCCCTAAGCACATCGGTCCCGGCCTCTCTTTGCTCTAGTGTAGGATATTGCAAAATTTCTGCCGGGTCATCTATAAGCGTCCCGGGCATAAGCCCCGCGATGTTCATAATCCAATCGCAAAGAGGCATGTGAGGAGCTATTGCACGGGGGTTCACACAACCCCGCCAAGCCAACTTCAAGTAAAGTGGTAAGTGGTCCGAGTCGATCTCTTCATCCCTATTAGTTGTTCCCACCTCGGTGCTTGACGACATGCATATCCCGCCGTGCACCAAAGACATAGTCCACCACACTAGATCCTCCCCACGGTTTTCCCCGTCTACAAGTGCTCTTTGGGTGGACGCTCATCGCCGATCCATTGCAGACACCGAGTCAAAGATACCCTGAGCAAAAGTAATTGTCTACCATAGCGCGGACACGATTGTCATCGATGTCCGTGGCCAAGCTCCTTCGGGAGGATGCAACCGCAATATATCATCGATCAAGGGATCAAATCTCATGGGTTGTTCTAACCCGGTCGCGCGCGCATTGAAGTCTCCAAGGAGTATGACACTGCCCAACTGCTTATGCTGCTATATGTCATCATATAGATCGACATAGGGGTCCAGCCTATCCACATCCGGAGTGGGTGTGATAGAAGTTGCTACGTATGTGGAAAGTAGCGGTCGCCACCGCGAGGGTCTCAAGCATCGCAGTTTTGCACACGCACCCACAAGTACCGGTTGTGCTTGTCTGCCTTGAACAAAGAGATTGATCGCGCCAAGGCCATTCGATAGTAGCGAGGCAACTCCCCATGCCCCGCCTCTCACGTGCAATCATTGAAGATTGAGTAGCCGGTATCCCCGGCAAGTCGGGTATCCTCGTCCCGCATGCTCCCATGTTTCCATAAGGAAGATGAGATCCATATCTGCGGCAACAGAGTTGAGACTATCTCCCTTTTGCCATGGGAAGCCCGACAATTCCAAGAGACCATGCGGAGGCACAATTCCTATTTGTTGGCGGGCGGTTAAGGGGATCGGGGGTGGCGCGAAGGGGGATGGCGTAAGTAGAGGCAGCCGAGATGTGCGAAAGCAAATAGAAAGTGAAGCAACTTGAGCGGGGCGTCAGGCGGGTAGTAGCGAAGCGATGGCATGGTCGTGGGCTCTTGGAGGTTAGCGATTAGCGCAGCATTTGGCGGCTTGAAAATTTGCATCTTACCCCGAATCAGTCCTGCAGCTCCTCCCTGTCTGCGAATGCTTTTAACTTTGGCCAACTCGTGCCTGTGATCTTCTTATTGGGCCGGGGTCAGGTCTCGGTCAACATACAAGGCAGTTTTCTTCAGCTGCCTACCCTGGCGTAGGATAGCTGCTTTCACTTGCGCATCTCGTACTGTGAACGTAACTACCCGTGGGCGGTCTGGGCGCTAGGCGCCATGGCGTCTCGCCCTAATAGTATGTACTGGCATGGGGAATGTCATTCGAGCAAGAATCAACATTTGGAGCCGGTTAATGAGGTCCTCCTCTGCCTCTTCGGTCAGGCCACGTACCACCACATTGTGGCTTCTCCGCCTCAGCTCCTGGAACTCTCTGATTGTTGGGTCAATCCTGCCCGGCACAACAGGAGTTGTTTATTGTCGGCGGGGCATAGGCTGTGGCCTACGTTGGGGCGGGGGTGGCATGGAGTGGCTTGGGGGTGCAGTAGCAGACGGCCCTGATGCCTTGCAGACTCTTGGGCAGGTGGGACTGCTGTGGCAGGTATAGTGGTCTCTCCTTCCTGAAGCCGGGAGCTTAGCTCCTGCTGAAATTATTGCTGCCTTGTCAATTCACGCATGCACCGCTGCAATTGCTCATGAGCCTCTGTATTGAGGCCCTTGCCTTGTTCAGTGATGGCTGCCCTCAGCTCCTGCACCTTCCGATCTCGAGCTGCGGAGCTACGCTCCAGATTCTGCAAGCGAGAGTCCAGCATAGGGTTCATTGCAGATGAGGCCACTTCTTGTGTCTCAACCCTAGTTTGAAGGGCTCTCAATTGTGACTGGCTCTCTTCAAAAACGACCTGAACTTTTCGCAGCATCCGCGATGCGCCTCCTCGACCTCTAATTGAAGGCAGGAGATGGTTGCCATTGTCTCTTGCTCAACACGTTGCTTGTCATGTGTCATGGTTTGAATGGCGGTGGACATGGAATCCATGCGGGCCTGCATGTCAGCACGGGTCTCCATGCCGGAAACACGCTGTTTTTCAGTAGCCAGCTGCCTCTTGAGCAATTTGGGTGCGGAGGCCTGCATTTCCTCTGTCAAGCAAGCAATTTGAGCTTTGTTGCCCTCTGCCATTGCTTGAACTTGTTTTCAGTCCTCAGCTGCCTGGTTTGGTGGTGAAGTGATAGCGGGATCTGACTTAGCTAGGCTAGAGTATCTGTCATAGGCCCGTCGAGCTATGTTTGTTGCCGCGAGACTTTGCCCCGCTTCTCTTTTCAATGTGCACCTATCAATTTTGCCGTGTCATCCGGTTCTGCGATTGGGGATGGCATCTATGTACTCTCCCAAAGAGAAGTTTTGTTTGCCATATCTGCAGCTTAGGTAGAGGGGATCGCGTGTCGGCACCATCCACATGCATATCTATGGGGTTGGATGAAGGGACGCAGGGCTCGTCCGGCTCTTCTATCACTGGAGTTGCCATGAATAGGGTGTCACCCTACAGACGCTTGTCTGAAAGCCTCCAAGCACTTTGATCACGCACAACCTCTATCTCTTTACGGCATTGGATCGCTTCCGAAGCTTCCACGCGCGGCAGCGCAGCTTCCAAGTGCAAAAAAAGTGCGAGGCTCTTTCACCTTACGTACACACAATGCGAAAGTGTTCAAGTGCATAAATCAGGCGCAGCCTCAAGTGCAACCTCTGCCACCTTACAGACGCTTGTCTGAAATGAAAATAAGCAATGGTTTTCCCTGTAGAGGGGCATGTACATGGAAAGAAGAGATCAGAGGGGTCTTCTGACCAGTCAAGGACACGGGCCAAACAATCACAAGGACCTTTATATTGCGTCTAAATTTATTGACCATTGCCGTGATGCTTAAGACATGAGGGTTTCCCACCAAGAAACAAGCAAGACTCATAGTAGCATAGAGGCTGGTAGGTAGGAATGTAGCACAATAGCAACAACCAGAATCAAAGTTGACACACTATCTATCCAATTAGCATGGTGCCCAAGACATGAGGGTCTCTCACAAAATCCAACAAATTAACAATAAGCAGTGACGGTGGGTGGGTGCGTGGGTGGGTGGGAAGCAGGGGATCAAAACCAGAAACGTCGAGACGAAGATGCACTGATGAAGAAAATGCACTACTACAGAACGGGCTATTAGCGACGTCGTTAGCAACGTCACATGGACGTATTAGAGACGTCAGACGTCGCATGAGGACGTCTTGCAAATGTTGCACGGACGTTGCAAATGACGTCGCCTAGGATTCGTCGCGCAGGCGGCGCCACGCCGCAGTGAAACGTCATGTTTGCGGCGTTAAATGGACGCCGGCGTGGCGTTGTTAATACGTCGCTAAGACGTTCTAATCTCGTTCTTTTTACGTCATTCATGAAACGTTGTTTTCGACGTGCGTGCAACATATTTGCAACGTCTAGAACGTCCTCCACATGTCGTCGTAACGTTCTTATCTCGTTGCTTACACGTCGCAACGTAGACGTTGGTTACGACGTATTTGGCAACGCGTGTCTTGCACGCCCGAAATGAAACGTTTGTTACAACGTAATTTGCAACATGTTGTGACGTCTTTAAGACGTTGTTCTTTACGTTACAAACACGTTGTTTTGATGTTTCAAATGGCATTTTCATTGTGACATCTTATTTTAGCACGTTTTTGTTGCGACGTGTAACCATTTTAATAAAAAAAAAATGTAAGAAGCTTGAAAGTCATTTTCTAAAGAATATTGAATAAGAAGAAACGAAAATAGAATAGAATAGAGTATATATTAATGTGTCATGAAACAAGAAGAGTAAAAAAAATCGTGTCAAATCAAAAATTAATTTAGACCATTGCTTCTTTATAAGGGTCAAGGTGGAGGTTTGGAGGCAAAGCTATTTGAAATAGCAAGTGCCCAACATATTTAACCTTCGTATTTTCACCAACATTGCAAAACATAGAAAAGAAATGGTGGCATACCTCTCATACACAAAATGAGGCATACGTCTCGTACACAAAATGCGGCCTTTAAAAAAAAAAGCTCAAGATACATGGTTGTTCTTATACTTCTTGGTAAGAGTATACTAGGGGCGATTATAGATTATGGCTAAGATTGCTTTGCCTAGGGGGTGCAATCATCCCAAAATGCATGTGATTGTGCGCAAAGTTATTGTTAAATATAGAATTGTTCATATAAATTGTTCATAAAATTGCTAAATGTATTTTATTCTCCATGGTCAGGGGCATTCTCATAGTGCCAAACTTCTATATGATCTTTCTAGAACTTAATTTCTAGATGCATTAGAACTTACATTAGACGTTGACCATACAACGTGTCACGTCGCACATGCAATGTGGCGTCGCATGAACTACGTCGGACGTTTCATATGCGACGTCGCGTTGTATAAACGACGTTACACGTTGCCCATACGACGTGGCGCGTTGCAGTTCCGACGTGGTGCGTTGCTGTTGCAACATAGGCCATTGCGACGTCTGCTTGAACGTTTGTAATGCGACGTGGCACGTCGCACATGCGACGTCGTGAAAAAATCTTAGCGACCTTTTAAGAACGCGCGATTATTTTGCGACGTCGACGTTTGCCATACGTCGCAAACCGATGTCGCTAATAGCCCGTTCTCTAGTAGTGATGACAGACTAAAGGGGTATGTAAAGGGTAAGAAAACCTAACCGTCAGGTAATCTAACTAACTAAATGGCACTGGTTTTTGACAATTACATTTATCTTCTTATCATTATAAGATAAATTCAATTGTCAAAACCAGCACATAGGGAGAGAGGGAAGAGGAGACAAACTAAAAGAAAAACCACATCTAGGCATCTCCACGAAGCCAAAAACCAGGATATAATGCTGAAGAATAGAGGCAGCAAGTACTAAGGTTAGCAGTGCATGAGGAGGAGGCCAGTAGAAGTTCCATAGAGCTAGCATCAAAAGGTCCAACCCAATGAACGAGAAAACTAACATAGCCGCTGAAGAGACGGGTAGATAGAGATCTCATGACATTCCAAAGGGAAACTGAAAAGAAGCAAAATGTGACAATATACAAAAGGATATGTTGTTTTTGTTGAAATCCTAAGGGTGGGCAAGTTTCTAAGCATATATCAGAAGTCGGCTAAAGGATGCCCAACAATGGTGAAAATCCAACAAAAGGAATATTGGTATTGACTCAGGTATCGTATTGGAATAGCAAAACATACAAAGGCAGACAATAGAACCGACGACAAGTAGGCTAATATGGAGGACCAATTCAATGAGGCCAAGCATGTTGTCAACACCGCAATTATCATAAAACCTCTACAATTTTCAAACTATTGGAGAAACTCCTCTTCAACTCAAGCAACGAATGTCACCATTTGAGGCATTTCATAGATCTGAGGTATAGTAACTATTCCGAACCAGAATATCTGCCAATAGCAATAAAAACTCATATAATAAGTATTGAAAACTCTCAAGAACAGAAGAAGAACTAGTCACATTGGAATAAAGACAATACAATGTAGCAGGTGGAGACAAGATATTTAGTAGGAGGAGTTAAATGAGAGAGATTTAAAATATTATAGACAATATTTGAAAACTAAAAAATCTACAATATTTGCATAACTTCCAAAAAACTAATATCATAACATATATGCAATCTAGAAACTCATGATTGCCATTACCATAAATTTAAAACCATACGAACCTATGGAGACAACAAACAATGTTGACAATGCAATAGAAGAAAAACTGGCAGATAGAAGACATTGTGGTTAAACTCCTCTAGTTTCAACTGAACGTTCTTGTACAAACAATGGCAAAAAATTAACTCAGAACTCACAAGAAAGTTGACAGAAATAGTAGCATCCAAGGGCAAAATAGTCCATGAGGAAAATTTAACAGAAGGGTTAAAAAAAACAACATGCTCTATCCAAGAAGGCTCATTTTAGTGTAGCATTTAAAGTAGAATCAAGTAAGGTAGAGTTGCATAAAGGGCCAAAATTGCAATTGCAAGGTTGAAGGCCTAAAAACTCTATGATTAGAAAACTATAGACAGACCTAGACATAGCTATAAGTGCAACTTCAGAAGACCTATTCCAACTTCTCTCTCAACATCAAAGTTGAAAGCCCACAACAACTATAAATGTCTACAACCAATAAGCAAACATGCCAAGCATCTTAAATATGTAACACAATTAGACCTCAAAGTCAAGGAGCCAAGCAAGACACAAAAATGTTTGATAGATAGGGTAGAAAATATTGCTAATATCTACATCTCCAAATAATTTGCCACTTCTGCAATAGTGACAAGTCTAACTGTTGTGTAGGAAGCAACAATTTAACATGATTCAGCTATCTATTAATTCCTTGGCCAAGTACATCCAAGTTCATCACAAAATCTTGTGATGAAGTAAGATGCAAAAATGAAGTCGGAATGACTTTGTGTAGCTCTATAAGCATCCTAGAATAAACAAGCTAAGAGGTGCCAACATGAGAAATAGCAAAGAAAATGGCTTAAAAATAACCAAGAGGTCTTGTCCAACACGATCCATGCCACATCTAATGCAATGTAGTCAAAGACTTCCCAATTGTGGCTAGATACAAAACTGGAGAAAGTGAGTGAGTGAGAACGGTCTAAGAACAATCTGCACGAAGAACACAAATAACGACAACTACATAAGCAAGATATCTGATATTCACTCAAATCCCAGACTCAACCACTCCCATATCCCAAATGTTCACACATTAAAACATACTCAAAGCCACTCTACATAACTAAAGTGCTTCAGAAATAAAAAAGGGGGAGGATTAAAAAATATGGACAAAGTAGTACACACTAATGCAACATCAAAAGTGCAACAAAGCAACAAGGGAAGCAAAAAATTTTAAATTCCAACTCTCAGTCTCAATCTAGAATCAAAACCACAACAAAATTTCAAGAATGCTAAATAAAACTATGAAGAAGGAAAACTGGAAAGGAAAGATTGCCTATCTAGAAATGGCTAGTCTGGCACCAACATCTCTGTTTTCCATGCGCAGACATCTATGTTTTTCGTGCGCATAAAGCTGCAAAATAGAATTGCATGGAGAATTATATTGCATAACATCCCATGCGCGCAACCTTAGCTGCAGCAACTCTGAAATGAACAAACTTCCAGCTTTCTGCTACAAATTAAGGCCACAACATAGAGAAAATGTAGAATAGTGTGCAGAATAGTCTAAAAAATAACTAGTCAGTCTGATCCACGCTTCACGCTGTCAATATTGGGCTTCTTATAGATAATGGGTTCCTTATGTATGAAACTACTTCACTTCCACATAGTCAGGGAGATTCTGCTGATATAATATTTTCCAGGCCACTGTATACTTGTCAGTTATAATACATTGATCATTGTTATTTTTTGAGCTATGGCCCTCTGACTTTCCATGCTCGCGTTACATCATATCCTCAACTCGTATCAGAGCTAGCAGAAAACAAAGTAGAAAGTCTTACTGACGAGAGCCTTGTGCACAAGCGAAAACTGAATTTGGAAAGGTGAACTGATCTGGAGCTCAAGAAAGCATGATACAAGCTCTTTAAAAACGCGCTTTGTTATTCTTATCAACAAAGATGATCATTCTGATCATGTCGATCTGCAAAATCACGTGGATGATCCAAAAAATTTGATGTTTTAATCTTCTGCAGTGTTGAGAACGACGCCATATGTTGAGCTAGAAAAGAGGCATGTTACCATAGCTGTCAAGAAATACAGTAGCAAACAGCAAATGGCTCCATCTCTATCATCGAAAGGTGCAAAACAATAAACAAAAAACGACTCCGTCCTCCAAAGATGCAAAATTCTACATGGCAATCATCTCAAAGTACAATGCTGCCGATCTAGAAGAGCTTTCTGGTGTGTAGAAAAAAATGAAAGAACGATTTGTTCCTATTTTCTCTGACAAAGGACTCAAATACAGAAAGCAAGGAAGAGCTTGCACAGGTCAAAAGCAAGTAGGCTGCGGGATTAGAGTTGCACAGGCCTTGAACAGGAAGGGCAACACTTAGGGGCTTGCTCTCTACTGAGGACGAAGTAGTCTTCCTGCTGCAAATATGAGTAATTGAAACTATTAAGCTATCGGCCACAAAGAAACTCTGCAGTTCTAATTGCAAATTGGTGCTGCCGCCCACCAAGAAATCTCTACAACAAAGGGGAAAAACTGATGGATTCCGAGGTAAGAACCATTATTCAGATTTAGTTTTTGCTGACCGCCTCTTAGGACTGAACCACTCCGCATGCCACAAAACTGCCAAGGAAAAAATGCTGAACAACACCTCAACGCAGCAGAATAGAAGGCCGAAACAAAATTATCACAGAAAAGGCCTGTTATGACCGAAAGGCAATTTAGGCGCAACAGATCTTCCACAGATGCCACACCAGAGACGCCAAAAGGAGGCATATAGCAGAAGAAAAAGAAGCGTCTTTGCACCAGGGCTAATGGACCGGAAGAAAACACAGCAAGATAAGGGTTGACAAGACAAAAATGGCAAGGAAAAACTCCACGTGGCTTAGAGTAAGAAAGGATGAAGACAAGCAGGGGATCAAAGCCAGAAGCATGGAGATGAAGATGCGTTGATGAAGAAAATGACAGACCAAAGGGGTATGTAGTAAGAAAACCTAACCATCAGGTAATCTAACTAACTAAATGGCACTGGTTTCTGACAATTACATTAGTCAAAACTTTTGATGAAGTGGAAATTGATGTGTGTGGCACGTGTGTGATGATGTGGACGCATTAGTGATGATGTGGCATAATGTGATGATGACATGTCCCCTTAAGTGTCAAAATGACTTTACTTAGGTAAATCTTTAAAAGAATGAATTTTTATGAAGGGTGACGTGTGTGCAATGACATGGCAATGGTGGTGATGTGGATGGTGATTTGACAAATTTGGGTAGTGATATGGATCAATTTGGCACTAGAGCACATGAACTTGCAACTTTTGTCTAATAACTTGATTGTTTGACCTTTTATGCTTCCCTTGGGAATTTGTGCACTTTCTCTCTCTACTTTGACTTTTAGAGAGAGAATATGACCTTAGATCATGGGAGAGGCAAAATTGAGTATAATTTTTTGCTTCTTCAAGATAGTGGTGGCATGATGAGTGTGTAAAGTGTGAATGGTGCATGAAGATGTTGTTCTTGGCGCTCAGCGGCTAGCGCTGTTCTTGGCCGGCTAAAGCAGTGGCCGCCCTGCTCCTTGCCGACTGCCACAGCAGGAGGATTGAAGACAACATTTTCTGTTTTTCGAGGCTAGCAGGGCCGGATAGAATTGGCATGATCAGAGGTCAGAAAAAAGATCTGTTGAAGTGATGCAATATTTTCTTTTCGGCGGCGGACTTGTAGCAATTACCCTCTAACGAGGTATGTTCTTTAGCGCAGAGGTATTCTTGATGCCCTTTTCTTTTCAAACAGAGATGCCGAAATGGTAGATCCATCTAGATGGATGCCGACCTATAAGGCAAAGAACTACTGCAAGGCTGGTAAAGATTATCATTTGCATTCCATTCTAACAGGGAATATCAAAATCTGTTCTCTGAAAGGAATTCTATTTGTGGCCCTTCCTTTCCGTCCGCTCTTTCTTACTAGCAGGAAGATTCCATTTGATGAATCAAGAAGATACTTTATGTTTGAAGATTTGCAAGGTTAGTCCTGAGTTACTTGTTTATGTTGAAGAGATCGTGCTACTAGGTTGTATGACAGATTGGTGAATACTTGAAATTTATTAGCACCTTGGTTGTATTTTTCAAGTACTGCTATGCTTGAAAAAGCCATTCAAGTTTAAGCTTGAATGTAATTTGGTACTGATGCCAAATTCTCCTTCCAATGGATATGGTATTTTTCAAGTACTGCTATGCTTGAAAAAGCCATTCACTTTAATTTGGTACTGATGCCAATTTCACATTGAATCCACTGGATCTGGTCTTCTCAAATACTGCTATGTTTGAGACGTGTGCTAGATCAGGTACTGATATGCCTGAATTTCATTTCATTGGCTATATGAATTTGCAACTTGCATGGAACAAAGTTTCTTCTATTACAGTGGTTCAGGTCATTTGCACATTCTTCAAGATAAGAGTTATTATTTCCAGGGCCTTCTGGCTACTTTGGATCATCTTCTATAATCTGGATACGATGCGGATGGATCTTATGGACTATTCCAGGATATCAGCTACAAGAGCAAGTTATGAGCTTCATGTGTACTTTGCTTCTAGAGCAATTAATAAGTTTCTGCATATAGAGAATGAAGAAGTTGAGATTACTCCTATAGTAATTCTCTATAAGCTTGAAACATTGTACTTTTTTCTTATATATAAAATATAAAAATTCGTTCCCTCAAAAAAAAAAAAAAAAAAAAGGGTGCATGAATGATATGTTTTGATTAGAGAAAAAGTTATTTGCCAAATTTGCTATGGGATATGAAGGTGAGACATGGAAAATGAGGCAAGTAGGATGTTTTGAATAGGAATAAGGTGATGAATTTTAGAGATGAACCATGTGAAATAGTGTTCATGCCAGAACTCAAAGTAAACCACATACCAATTCAACTTGAGGGGTCTTTATTTCCTCGCTTTGCTTGTGTGATCTTCAATGAATGTCCTCTCCTTGGCTCTTCAGGCAAGTGTCTACTTGTGATCTTTAGGGATGAGAATCTTCAAATCTGTAGTGCTTGTATTCCAATGCTCAAATCAATATGCAGGCATAAACATGTCATTATATGCCATGCTCTTCTATGTTGCCATAGCATGGCAGCATCATGCCAAACAAAAAGGACAGGTTGGTCCCCCAGCCTTTGCATTTTGCGAAAGAGTCAACTGAAGTTTCTGTTAGTTGCCAATATGGAGATATGAGAATCTTGAAACAGAAGTGGTTTATGTGGATCAAGGGCAATTTTTGAGCAGATTACTATAGAATGGATGTGTGAAGGATGATCCTGCATGTGACAAGTTGCTTGTTAGTATAGTGAACTGCTGTTATGGTAGGAATGGCAGCAACATCAAATATGGAAATGTCTGAAAGGATATGGGAAAAATGTGTGAAGATGATATGTATGAGTGAACATTTCAGATGCTTCTACATGGAAATTGTCATGAACCTACGAAAAAGCAAGGGAAATACGTAAAAAATACGGAAGAAATATGCCAAGATCGGCAAAGAATCTAATATATGAATAGAATCAATAGTACAATGGCCCGAAGGCAAGCAGGAACACGAGACATATGCCTAGAAGGCTCAAGACTGGCGTTGAACCGGAATGGTTCGACAAGAAGGAGGTGCCCCCTTATATATCTAGGCCAACGGTCAGGATTGTGCCACTCCAACAGATGAGATCGCGCCAAGTGTTGCGCATGTATTTAGGTTCTAGAATATTCTAGAACCTCATGGAGATAGTCCCACATATGAAGAAGACGTGAAAGAATGTCTTCAACAAATATTGGTAGCGCACTTGGCAAGGGTATGTGAAGTTGCGAGTTCAAACCCTGTTTTGTGCAACTACTCTTTTGCATCCGTGTGACGACCATCTTTTGTACATACGGGTATAATGTTCATATGATGCGAATATCCGTATGGTCGTCATACCACCCCCCCCATGACAGCGACGAGTCCTCAGAGCCGAGGTTGGAGTACTCAAACTTGGCTTATCCGGTAACGTCAGTGAAACTCCGCAATTTTATCAGGAGCATTACTCAGATTCTCGGCAGGCTCCCAGGTTCTATCACTTGGCGAGCAACCTTCCCAATCGACAAAATAATACAATCATTGACGAAGGAACTTGGAGTCCAAAATCTCTCGAACCTCGAACTCCTCATGATCATCAATTTCTACTGGTGGTGGCGGCAGAGGAACGCGGTCTGGAAAAGTATTGACTGTGTAGGGCTCCAATAGAGAAACATGAAATAGTGGATGAAGCCGAACAGCTGGAGGGAGCTCGAGCCGGAATGCCACATTGCTGATCTGGGCCGTAATCCGGTAAGGACCAAGGTGACGATAGTCAAGCTTATTGCAGGGACGTGAGTTAGGGAGGTCCCTACAAAGAAGACAGACAAGGTCACCAACGTGAAACTTAGGAGCTTCCTGCCGATACAAATCAGCATAATGTTGATAGCGTTCATGTGCTCGGTGAAGATGATGTTGAAGATCCGATTGAAGAGCCTGGTGTTTCTCAAGTTGAGACTCAGCACTAGGATTGACCGAGTCACTGCCAATAATGTAAGGGACCAACGAGGATGTTGGCGAGAGTTTAGAAAGAATGGAGTCTGGCCAGTGGAAGCATGTACTGAGTTATTATAGGCAAACTCAGCTAGTGGAAGATAATCGACCCAATCATCCTGTTGATAACTGATAAAGCACCTTAAATATTGCTCCAGAGTCTGATTAGTGCGCTCCGCCTGCCCATTACTTTCTGGATGATGACCAAATATCAGTGAGCGGTCGATATACAATAATTCCAAAAGCCGCTTCCAAAAGCCTGCGACGAACTGTGGTCCACGATAGCTGACGATAGTGTCGGGCAAGCTGTGAAGTCTGACTACTTCACGAAGAAGAAGATCCATTGTTCCCGCATTGGTGATGGTGACGTCGCAGGGAATAAAATGGGCCATCTTAGAGAAACGATCAACGACAACCATGATGGCATCATAACCCTGAGAGACTGGCAACTCCAGAATAAAGTCTATCGAAATACTTTTCCAAGGTCTATCTGGTACCGGCAGTGGCTGAAGAAGGCCATGAGGAAGATGCCTTGAAACCTTGGCTCGACAGCAGATGTCCCAGGATCGAATAAAAGCTTCGACAGAAGCCCAGGCCACCAATACTCTTGACTAATAAGTTCAAGAGTCTTGGCTACTCCAAAGTGTCCGGCCGTAGGTGAATCATGGCAAGCCTGGAGAAGCCGAAGCCTAGAAGCACCATCTGGCACATACAGAAGCCCATCATGGAACAGGAGTCCATCCCGAATCTGATCATAGTCTGATCGCATTTGTTGAGAAGATGATGCAGAGCCAAGGTGTGAGAATACATCTTGAGCCAATGGATCGGAATGCAGAGATGTTCGAACAGACTCCAACAAGGCCATATCATGAGGCCTCTCGAACAAAATGAGGGCCATAAACTGGAACCGATCAGGCCCTAGAATAACCTGTGATTGTTGGTCAAATGCAGGATCACCTAGCTTGGGCTCAAGATAGAAGCATCGAGACAAGGCATCAGGCTTCCATTGGAGGAATCCAGGATGGTACTTGATCACGAAATCAATCTGAGATAATACTTGAGTATGCCACCAGGCCTGGCGATGGTTGAGCACTCGAGCAGACTGAAAATACTCTAGATTTCGATGATCTGTGTAGACTATGACATTATAAGAAGATCCTTCTAGGAAACGTCTCCACTCCTCAAAAGAATCCACTATCGCCAACAACTCCTTGTCATAAATGGGATAGTTGATTTCAGCAGCCTGAAACTTCCGTGAGTGATAAGCGATTGGATGCAATTCATGGACATCCCTCTCCTGTGACAGGATCCCACCAAGCGCAAAATCAGAAGCATCTGCTTCGAGAACATATGGGCGCAAAGGATCTGCATAGCAAAAACTGGCGCCATGGTGAAAGCATGCTTCAGGGTAACGAAAGCAGATTCCGCTTCCACAGTCCATTCAAATGGCACGTCCTTAACCGTGAGGCGTGTCAAAAGAAGGGTAATCTCTAAATAATCCCGAATGAAACGCCGATAGAAATTGGCAAACCCAAGAAAACACTGAACATCTCGAATGGATGAAGGTGTTTGCCACTCCAGAACAGTGCTGACCTTTTCAGGGTCCATAGAGACTCCATGTGGAGTGATGTGATAGCCAAGGAACTCCACATTATCCTGCTCGAACTGACACTTCTCAAGTTTGGCATATAACCCATGCTCACGAAGCTTCTAAAGGACCTGTCGAACATGCCTCTCATGTTCTTCGAGAGTCTTAGAATAAATAAGAATATCATCCAAATAGATGATAACAAAAGTGTCTAAAAACTCTCGAAAAACATCATTGGCTATATGTTGAAATACTGTCGGAGCATTGGTAAGTCCAAACGGCATAACTATGTACTCAAAATGGTCATACCGAGTACTAAAGGAGGCTGTTTTCCACTCATCACCCTCCCGGATCCGAATAAGATTGTAGGCACCCCGAAGATCAATCTTCGTAAAATAATGCACACCTTGGAGTCGTTCCAACATCGGCACTGTGATTTTATTGAGATCGCGATAATCAATGACCAGACGCAGCGAATCATCCTTCTTTTTGACGAAGAAGATAGGCGCTCCAGCAGGAGACTGAGAATGTCGAATGAAACCAATGGCTAGATTCTCTTCAATTCAGCAGGAGATAGACCATATATCAGATCATATGGCAGCGTTGTCCCCGGCTGCAAATCAATAGGACAATCATATGGACAATGCTTTGGGAGTTTGCTGGCTTGACTTTGCCAAAAATATCAGAGAAGTCACCATATTTATCTGGGAGCATTGGAGCAGACTTTGCTGGTGCTGAGTTAGTCGACGGGTGAACCTGGATTGCAAACAATGAGCTTGGATCTTGCCTTCTAGATTTATCAAACTCGCGAAGAGAAATCTTCGAGATATGAAACTGCGGGCATGAAGAATCCTCTACAAAAGCAGGAGCAGGAACATGAGCAGAAATATGAACATGAGCAGGAGCAACTGGAACATGATCTGGAGCATGAACTGGATCAAGAACTGGAGCAGGAACAAGGACCGGGACTGGAGCAGGAGCAGAAACAGGAACTGGAGCAGGAGCAGAAACTGGAGCTGGAGCTGGAACCGGGACATCATCAAGAATATGGTCAGAATCTGGGGCATGAACTGGAGCAGAGGCAAGAGTCGAATCAAAACATAGAACAGAAACAGGAACAACAAGGACGGAATCAGGGGCCCATAATACTGCATGATCGAAGTCGATGTTGGTGTAGAGACCTGATCTGCAGATGAACTGGAACTAGAGCTAGAACCAGCAAATCGAAATGGTCTAGTACGCCAATCAATCTGCGGGTTATGTAGCTCGAGCCAGGGCAGACCCAAGACTATTGGCGCATGAGGGCAAGATTGAAGGAAATACTACAAGAAACTCCCTCGAACAAAACCTGAAGAGGCGCAGTACATTCTGTGACCGCACCGAGGAGATCTCCCGTCCATCAATCAGTTCGACAGAACTAGGATGCTCAACCTTGCTTCTGGGAATGCCGTGCTTACTGGCAAACGCACTATCCATAAAGCAAGCATTTGCACCACAATCAAGTTGCGCCAACACTTGCAATCCTCCAACTTCTGATTTCAATGATATAGGGATGAAGAATGCCTTGCTGACCTTATCCGATGGAATAAACATGTCATATTTTGTGAAAGGAGTCTGAGAAAAGGCGGCCAGTCGACGAGAGACTCTTATTACTCGGACTGGCCCCTGAAGTTTTCCGACTGGTTTGGCTTCACAGGGCATCCACGAGCAATATGGCCAGCTCCTCCATAGTAGAGGCAAAGATTAGCCTCTCTCCGACGTTGCTTCTCGGCGGCAGATAAAGGTCCTCAAAATTCCCGATCAATCTGCATAGGCTCAGGTTCGGACCTGCTAGATTCTACAAATGAAACGGGGGAGGACGTAGCTACAGATTGGGAAGACCTGACTACATCTCTCTTGCCTACGTTCGAAGAGCCGATTATCACGTCGAACTGCGAATCTGATGGCTTCTTCCAGAGACTGAGGATCTTCCATAGACAACAAGATATCTTTGACATCTTCTCGTAACCCCCTTCGGAAACAATCTCGAAGTGCAACATCATCCCAGGCAGTATCTACCACAACTTGACGAAATTCTGATGCATATACTGAAGCTGGACGAGAGACTTACCTTAGATTGCAAAGTTTTGTGACTGTTGTGCGCTGACGATCGGTGTCTCCAAAGCATGCCTCGAGCTCTGTAGTGAAAGCAGCAAAATCTTGGAACTCTAGGGCTCCTTTCTCCAATAAATTAGCAAACCAACTTAGAGCTGGCCCTGTGAGGAGAGAACCAATCAGGCCAACTTGTTCCTGGGCCGTGGGATATTTATGAGGGTGGAGCTGAATCACAAGCCTGATCTGATTCAAAAAATCGCGGAGCTTGGACAGAGTGTCGTCAAACTTCTCTGGCAGGCTGATCTTAGGCTCTGATAGCCTCAATCCCCAGCTAGAAGCAGATTCATGTGAAGCAACACGTTCCTTAAGCTCTTTATTGTCCAACTGCAACGGCTATCATACTTGAACAAGCTGTTGGACCTGCTGTAATAAAGTCAAAACCTCCTCCATAGATATAAAATCACCACAAAAAATGCTTAGGATCAGAGCAGACAAGAATCGGTAAGGGATTTCGATTCAAACTGTCATGAACCTACGCAAAAACAAGTGAAATACGTGGAAAATACGCAAGAAATATGGAAGAAATATGCCAAGATCGGCAAAGAATCTGCTATATAAACAGGAATCAAGAGTACAATGGGCCAAAGGCAAGCAGAAACACGAGACAGATGCCTAGAAGGCTCAAGACTGGCGTTGAACCAGAATGGTTCGACAAGAAGGAGGTGCCCCCTTATATATAGGCCAACGGTCAGGATCGCGCCAAGTGTCGCACATGCATTTGGTTCTAGAATATTCTAGAATCTCCTGGAGATAGTCCCACATATGAAGAAGACGTGAAGGAATGTCTTGAACAAATATTACACAAGGCCCCCAAAATTGAATCATTATGATTTTTTTTTAATGGTTTGTTGGTGAAAACCAAATCCATATATCAGTACATGTTAGTGGGTTCAAAAGTTTACAAACCATGTCTAGTTATCTAATACGGTTCACCAACATATTTTTCTAAGGTGATAAGACAACATTGTCTTATGACATGGTATTAAAACATGGCAATTTTAATTGGTCTTTATAACAACTTAAACTATAGGATTCATCAACATATTTTTCTAAAGTGATAAGACAATATTGTTTTATGACATGGTATTGAAACATGGCAATTTTTATTGGTCTATGTAATAGCTTAAACTATATGATATGAACTACTATTTAGTATGTCAAGTTTATTAGATTGGTATTTGATCACATCTATCTTCTTCAATATATTGATATGGTAATTTTAAGCGCATATTTCTCATGATGCTTTACAGTGATTAATCACCAATACACAATGTGGTAAATGATTCTAGTTTAAATATGCTAATATGACTTTTTTTACCCGATTTTTCTCCGTGGTACTAAAACATAATTATGACAATTAGTTTTTCTAACAACTTAAAATGTCTTACACGAACTAATGCTTAGTATTTCAAGTTTAATAGAATGATATTTGATCGCATTTATCTTCCTCAGTATATTGACTTGATAAATTAATCAGATATTTGTAGCAATCAATGGACAAGATATACCTAGTTTCTAATATATGATATTTGATAGTGCTCCCTAACCTAGTAATATGATATTAGAGCATGATATTTGGCCCTAATTAGCACAATAAACTTAAATGCTTTCAACATGTTTGATCACAAACTATGATGTTACAAGTAATGATCATTAATTGGTATTCGTTTATAAAACAAATCTCACTCCAATATTTATCATTGTTTTTATTTAGGAGAAAAAAGAAGACAACATTTGGAAATGGTCATTTACACTTTTTATATTACTAGGAAATTGTGAGTACAATTCTGAAGGACAGATTATATAGATAAACAACCCTTTCAATGCAAGGATTCTCTCACTCGCTGAATTCCCATCTATTGCAGCTGAATTCCCATCTATTGCAGCGTTTGTATTACATGACTCTTTGTATTACATGACTCTGCACCAAAGAGCTTGCTGGATCTGCATACACAATGTTGAGCAAAAAAATTCAGCACAACAAAAAAAATGAACTGAACAACAAACATCAAACTCTTTGTGTTATACAGGAACAAACATGTCTAAGTTGAAGGAATAATTGTAACCCAAAAGAGGCACACGATTATGGTGCTTCAACCTTCCCAAGGCTTCCAGTTTAGTTGTTGCTTCAGCCTCTGTGGAAGCTTTCCCTGCTTTTAGTATCTTAATTGCAACATGAATCTCTCCCATCAAAACCACTCGAAAAACTGGACCATATCCTCCATCTGATACCTGTGTTTCCCTATTGCAATTTGAAGTGGCCTGCAAAAAGTCTGCAATTGTGAGGTTGAAGAGAGGCTTCTCAAACATGACAATCTGAATGGAAGCAGGCTCTTCGATGCCTGCTGCCCATGCACTTGGAGTGATCTTGAAGAGAAAGGACCTGAAAAAGGAATATATTTCTCCTCCTTTGAAGGGCATGCCATTTTCTTCTTGCCTTTGTTATAAGGAATGGCAATTCCTAGCAGCAGAGAAACAATTATCAGACTCCCCAGCATAATGCTCACTATTATAGCAAGTTTGGTATGAAAATGTGGTCTAAGAGCTTCAAGTTTTTCATGGCCCATATTTCAGTTGGAAATAGAACCATTAATTTTATTGTGAGATAGATCCAAATATAGCAGAGATAACAGATTTTCTATGGAACTAGAAATAGCGCCAGACAACTGATTATATGACAGATCCAAATGCTCTAATGTTCTCAATTCTCCAATGCAAAGGAATCTGCCCTCTGGTACTGTTACCAGCAAGGTTCAAATAACTTACCCTGTTTTTCCCATGAATAGCTGGAAAAGGCCCTGCAGAGATGGCATTCCTTCCAAGGTTCAAATACTGAAGAGAAACAAGAGAACCCAAGTTGCGCGGTAAGCTCCCTCACAACTTATTTGATGACAGGTCCAGATACTGCAGATTAATCCAGCTTCCTGTCATTAATGGGATGAAGCCTGTGAACATGTTGTTATTGATATCTAACTCTGTCATCTGGGGTCCAAAAGCGAGCAGAATGCCTCTTGTAAGATAATTTTGATTTAGCCTCTCTTGTTGCATTGAGTGCAATAGAAAAGTAATTGGGGAGATGGAGAACTCTAGCGGCTAGGGTTTGGGCGGCCGCCATGGCCGTCCCCGTTACTTGCAGAGCAGACTATGTGTCCCTGTGGTTTTGCTTCCCGTGGCCTAGATACAGTCACGGTGGGGCTATTGCTTCCATTTTGTGTAGAAGAATGGAGTTGCTTTTTTGACAGGTTTCTTTGGAGGATTAGATCAGAAGTATTTGAAGGTGTTAGCAACAAGAACTTGGATGAAGATGAGGTTGGCTATAAAACATCCGATTCTAAGGATATTTTATGAGGACTTCGTCACAATGGTTAGGGCTTACGCCAGGTTTTGCAACTTTTGAATTAGTTTCCTCGTGGGCCGATTGATGTAGTCACGGTGGAACTATTCTTCCTATTTGTCACCGTGAGTATGTGTATCTGTGAATTTCTCTCAACTGGCCTGGTAGATGCAGCCTTCAATCCTTGGGATAAATTGATAACCTGGAGCGGGCTTTACTTCAAGACGTCCGATTATATTTTGGTGGGAACCGTATTTCTTATGAGTGGTCGTAAGACTGCTTTTTGCACCTACAGCTACTTTTGTTTGTCTTCATTCTATAGTTCCTATAAACAGTTGACATATGTTGTAAATTCTACCGGTTGGTCCTAATACAATTTTGGCGAGCACCGGGTATTTTGAAGATAAGGGTGTTTGCTTGTTGCGCGAATCGGGGCGGATATATAAAATGGAAAGGCTTGGATAGGTCAAAAATGGGCGCCTCTCTAGCGTGATGACACCTCTAAGAAGAAGTGATGGAATAGGATCTCAGAGTGTGGAAAGTATCTGAGAATAATGCTAAGCTGAGGAATCTAGACTGGATAGGCTTCAGTGTTAGATTGTATCAGAGTTGTGGATGTAAGTTCCAACAGGGATCAGCTCTCTTGGTATTTGGTTCTATAGTAACAAGGGAATACTGCTCTCTGTGTATTGGCTTTGAGCCCGGTGTTGGCCCATTTTTCTTATGGGCTTGGTTTATTGAGTATCAGCCCATTTTCCGCTTGAGGCTAGTTGCGCTTTGAGGCTGGTTGCCTTTGCTCGAGCCTAATAGATGCTCTACATGTGCTAGGCTGTTATTGTCTTTTCTTTGTCAAATCTCTTTTGAACTACAGAATGTATAACATTGCATGTGTTTACGTTATTGTCTTAAGATGGGAATTTAAGATGCTTAACCATTATCCATTTCAAGAACAGATGGTATGTGATAAATACAGTTTGGTCTCATTTAAGACTTTTGGCTATGGGCTCTGGCATTGGGCACTGGGAATTGCATGGCAATCTTTAGTGGGGGGAATGGGGTTTGTATGGGAATTCTTGTTGGAAAAAATCTGGGTTGCCTTCACACACTCCAAGCTGGAGAAATTTTGGCCCATATGTTTGACTAGGAAGTATTTTGGCCAGGAGGGGGCGGACTTTATAAACATTGGGGTATTGCAAAGGGGAATGGGTATCTTCCTAGGGTATATTTACTCAAATAAGGGGTATGGCCCATTAACTAGGTTGAATTTACCTTGGAAATCGAACACCAGGTTCTATATGCATCATTGGGCTAGCATATGGATAGAGTTATTATCTAGTGATATGTGGGTTGCTCTCACACGTTCCAAGCTAGTGAAATTTTGGCCCATATGTTTGACCAGGAAGTGTTTTGGGCAGGAGGGGGTGGAATTTATAAACATTGGGGTATTGCAAAAGGGAATGGGTATCTCCCTAAGGTATATTTACTCAAATAAGGGGAAGAAAATAAAATCTAAACCCTTGCTAGCTTTTGACCACAACTATGGAAGAATCTACCTTGACGCGGGAAGTCTAAGTAAGGGTTTTCGTCTTGCGCTACAATGGTTCCTAATGTATGGCCGAATTCAACCCTGTTGGGAAGTAATTTGAGGGTACACAATTGGAGGGGTTTGGGTATCACCAAAAATGATAAGGGGTACGTAATAGGGGATGATGTTACTCAAATAGAAAAATCATGAAGATTATTTCGTGGAACCTTCGAGGTATCAAGGGACCTCTAAAGAGGGCTAGAGTTTTAGCAGCAATGAGATCGATGAGCGCAGATATCCTACTTATACAGGAACATAGACTTCCTGACTTCGAGGCCAGTTCCTTAGGTGCCTGGGTAGGAAGCCAGTACTCCTCTTTTACCTGTGCTGCCAGGGGCACTAAGGGGGGTACGGGAACTCTATGGAAGGGTCTAACTAGTAAGCTGCAATATGCTGGAACAGATGGAAGGTGGCAAGCTGTGCAATTTGATACAGATGGGATTCAATGGGGAGTGATTAATATTTATGCATCAAATAAGCCTGCGGAAAGAGCCATTCTATGGAAGGAAATCATGGATTGGGTGATCAGTCAGCCGGTGGCCAACTGGGTACTAGGTGGTGACCTCAATATGACGGATGTCTGGGATCAAAAGATTGGCTTACATAGAAACCTCTTGGGGGAGGAGCGACGGGCATGGGATTCCCTTCTCAACAACTGTGGCTTCGTTCTCCTCCCACCATCGAATACTCCCTATTCATGGTCGAACAAACAAAAAGGAACGGACAGAGTTCTTCGCTTGCTAGACAGATTTTATGTGGCTAACAAGTCGGCCCCTTTATGGACCGGTGCTATGTGGAAGGGGACCTTTTTCCCAAATGATCATATCCCACAAAAACTAGTATTTGAAGATCTTCCTTACGCATGCATTTAAAAGGGAATGTCCCCTTTAAATTCAATACTGTGGGCTCCTTGGGAAGGATCTCTTTGTATACCGCTCAAAGAATACCGTTAGCCCAATCAAAGGAAGAGGGTCTTCCTAGTATGAAATCCGGATCAAGAAAATTGCTGATATGAAGGATTGGATAAAAAAGTGGGGAAACTACTACCAAATTCGAGAAACTAAGGCTGACCTATACAACCGAAGTTCGCAAGTTAAACAAGGTTTGATTCTAGATCCCTTTAATATTGCCAATCGGGCACTTGAGGAAGAGCTAGAGGTCTAATAAAAGCGATAGAAGAGGAAGAGGCTCGAGGGGCCGCTATTAGATCTAAGACCAAATGGTATGCGAGGTTGATCATGAAAGCTCTAAATGTTTTTTAGATTGGCGGAGCAAGGCTGGGCCGAGAATAGTATCACTTCAAGCATTAATGATCAGAACGTGGTTCTTAAAGAGGAGGCAGAAATTAAATCCTTCTTCAGGGATAGCTATGAGGGGCTGTTCAAAGAAGATCCCCTCCCAAGTGACTATTACAGTCGATGCTCTGAGTGGCTCCCCTCTTTGAGGCAAGGCCAGATAGTGACTGATGAAGAAAATAAACTTCTACTTCAAGAGCCTCATGATATAGAAATCTACAAGACTCTATGTTCTTTAGCTTCTGGTAAGTCGCCAGAACCTGATGGGTTCCCTCCAGAGTTCTATGTTGAATTCTGGGATATACTTGGGCCATTCTTCACCGCGGCAGTCAAGGGAGCATGGGCGGTCAGATACCTTCACCCAGCCCTAGCAACTGGATTTATTTCCTTGATTCCAAAAGTCAATAAGCCCCAGGTACTAAATGAATGGAGACCAATAGCACTAACCAATGTGTTGTACAAAGTAGTCATGAAGGTCATTGCTAATCGCTTGAAGCCAATCTTAACCCGTTTGATTGGAAGTGAACAATCGCCTTTTCTCCCGTGCAGAACATTTTGGACAACTACCTGGCCGCTAGAGAGGGGCTCCATTGGTGCAAGTCTTCTCGCCAGAATTGTGTAATGCTGAAGCTGATTTTCGCAGAGCCTATGACTCTCTTAGGTGGAGTGGGCTAAAAAGTGTGATGGCTCATATGGGCTTTGAAATAAACTTTATAGAGTTAGTCATGGGTTTGAATAAGATGGCATCAGCATCTGTTCTGGTTAATGGTCAGCCGACTGGTCTCTTTGAGCTCAGAAAGGGGATTAGGCAGGGGTGTCCACTTGCTCCTTACCTTTTTATAATCATGGCATATCTCTTAACCTGTATGGTGAAAAGCTTGATGATGAGGGGATTGCTGAATGGGTTACTTCTTCCAGGTTCCAATCTAAATCTGACTATTATGCAATATGCAGATGATACCTTTCTTTTCTTAAGGTATGATGATGGGAGTTTTCCTGCCTTTCAACAGGTTCTAAATTCTTTTTACTCCATATCGGGGATTGGGCTGAATCACGCTAAATGTGATGTAATATGGCCTTTTGAAGAAGACATTGATACAAGGGTCAGGGCATGGAATTATCATATAGTAGCAGCTACAGAGACGACTAAGCTGCTGGGTATGCCACTTAACATTGGAGAAAGTCTAAAAGGTCTTTGGGCGCCAATTATAGACAGGATACGAAAAAAGGTCAACCTCTGGTCTTGTAAGTCCTTGTCCACTATGGGGAGAGTGACAGTAGCCAATGCAATCCTTAATGCGACTCATATTTACTACTCCTCGGCTATTGTAGCACAGAAGTACATATACGACCAGCTTATTAGTAATCATAATGTAAATTCATCTGGGGAGGCAAGATAGCTGGGGTTGCATGGTCAGAAATGTGCCGAAGTAGGAAGGATGGGGGATTGGGATGTAAAGACCCAATGGTCCAGGGGAAGGTTCTGGCAGCTAAGTTTGTCTGGAGGGCTATTCAAGGGGATGCATCCCCAGCTATTGCTTTTGTGCGTTCATCGGGCTCCAGGGGTAAGGTAAAGGGGAAACCTTCTACCCCTAGAGATGAGATTAGCTCCTACTTTCATGAATTCTCAATGGGTGAGGTACTTCCCGAAGAATGAGGAAGATATTAGAAGCTTGGCAGGATGTGCAGTCTCTTTAATATAGCGTATGCTCATTGGGAGGCTGGGGGCTGAGTATATTTTGGAACACTAGGATTTGGGAGAGGGATGCTCCCTCTTGCACTTGTACACCCAATGAAGTGTTTACTAAATGGCGTCTTTGCGAATTGTAAGGTTGGGCGCTTATGGGAAAATGGTAGATGGATTACTTGGACAAGGTTTAAAGCTATAGTTCCAGGTGTTGGGGAAGGTGATAGGAAGGTCTTTAGGAAAATTATGGAGAATGTAAGTGCGGTCTCTGGTATTGTAGGGGAAGAAGATAGGTGGTTGTGTGGGGATGGGGCGTAATATAAAGTCAAAAAGTTGTATGGATTGTTAATGCCACGGTCCCCATTGAAGGTCGCGCAGACAGTTGGGATTGGATCAAGCGAGAAAACCAAGGGTCTATTGACAAAGTCTTGGGCCTCCTTATGTTCCAAAAGATCCAATTCTTTTCGCTGGATCAGTCTACAAGAAGGAGTATACACTATGACATGGTCTTTGAACAAAGGTGTTGTTCAACATGATCTCTGCCCTCTAGGATGTGGAGCGTCAGAGACAATGGACCATCTTTTCTTTTGTCCAATTGTAGGAGACTTTTGGAGGTGGGTTTGTCCAATTATTGGGCTTCAGGTGTGTCAGCTATCATGGCCGCCATTCTAGTCAAGATAGGTGCGTATATTATTCAACTCACTTTAACCAATATATCATTGTGGTGTATTTGGAAACACCGATGCGGTGTAGCTCTTGGAGGACCCGACCGCTTTCAGAATAAGGATTCGTATCAGCTTCAACATGGAGGTGGCCCTCATGGCCTTGGCCCACCACATGAAGTTTGACCGCAATTATAACAAGAACTTGGATAGAATTGGCGGTATAAGGGGATTCTATTCATTTTTCAAATGTAACTGGGATTTGGATTTAAAAAGATTAATGCGATGGGGTTAGGACCTATCCAAAGATCTATCGATGCTTTGGATGGAGGATCTTCGCCTTCGCCGGGGTTTTCCTAAAGTTCTTGTTGCTTGGAACAGGCTGCTAACTCCATATAGTATCTAAGCCTGGATGAAGATGGTTTTTCCTATAGTAACCCAGGGTTAGGGAAGATTGGAGTGGTAGTTCTTAGTACAATCTTTGCCACTTACGAGTTACCCGCTTTGTGATAATTCTTTCCATCAATCCCATTTGGGGACTTCCTATGTAAATTTTTATATATTAATAATATATACTCTTACCCTCAAAAAAAAAAAAGAAAAAAGAAAAGGATCAAAGCTTAGACATCCACGAAATTTAAGGAACGATATGAAAGCCCAAGACTGAAAGGACAAGCTTACATAAAGCCTATAAAGCCCTAGCACTTTGCCAAAAAAGAAAAAGAGGCTGGACTGATCTTGAGCACAGAAAAAGGCCTTAAGATTCCCCGCATCTATGAAGCACAAACCATTCATGCGGCATCTATTTTGCCTAAACTAGCTTCAAATCTCGTCACAGAGCAACAGGGGGAAGTTCTTACCAGTTTTAATCTGCTGCAGTAAGAGAGAGGCATTGTAACTAGAGGCCATACTCCAAAATTGAACCCTTGCTACACCAGATTGAATGGCGACATGAAGGAGATTCGTCGATGGTCCTGCAGCCACGAATTCAAGCAAAGGCAAAGAAATTTCACGCTTTCCAAAGAACACATCTCCACCGGAGAGAGGAGAGTCTGCGGTCTAACAAAGCTACCACACGCCGCCCTAGGCTACCGAAAACCCTAACCATCCTTAGTGTTTTTCTATGATGACAGATTGGAAGTTAGGTTTGGATTTTGGATTGCGAAACCAAACAAAACGTTAAAACAAATAAAATAATAAACCTTGTTGTTAAATCCCCCCCATGTATGAACATGTCTGGCTATGATGTTAAAGATTTAGGAAGGGAAAACTTCTGGGAGCAGGGGGTTTATGAGGGAAACTGGCCCTAGCAGTGCCGCCTAGAGTGGGCCAATTTTGCCCAGAAAACCCATGGCGACCAGAGTTTCCCTCCGTAACCTATTGCAGCTGTGAACCTCTATAGCTCTGTAAAAAAATTCCTTCTAATGCTCCATTGCTGGAATGAAGCTCCCAGAATAGAGATGAAAATGATAAAAAGATAGGAAGAGAAGGAAGGATAAAAACAACGTCGTTGTGTGTTACAGACTATTGTTTGCAGTAGAAACAATTGATCCAAAAATACATCTGATTTTCAATCTGTTCAAGCCCAAAAAAGGCAAGAGAATACAAGCTACTCTCTTGTAAAGCAATTAGGAAAAATAATATTTCGCGGCATGGAGCAAGAGCTCGGAACAGATAGAAACAGAGCTGGATTGCGGCAACAATTAGAAATCAACATAGCCAGGCCAATGATCTTCATTGTCGGAATGATCTTCGTTGCCATAGCATAGCATAGCCAGGCCAGAAAGAGATGCAGCAGAGGGATCCAAAAATTGTCCCTACGAAATACCCTAGCGGCGCCACCAAAAACCTAGGCCCTAAAATTACCTAAAACAAAAGGGCATTGAAATGTTAAGAAATTTCAGGGTAGGTTACGTATTCATCTGCCCTAGGAGATTTTGCAGTGAAAGACTTTGTTGCTCGCGAAATAGGCTTAAGCAGGTTAAACGTCCCACAATTGATTTTGCAATGTTGGGTGCTTTTTTTTGGAACTTAGGATGTCGTGCCTTCTATTATATTAAAATAGCATTTTAACACACTTTATAAGGTATGTCCAATAATTCTCATTCCTTACTCATTCCATAGAAAAACAAAAACCTTCAATGTTGATTTCTAGCATTCCATAGTTTGCCTTGGCATGCCCAGAATATGTCGCCTTAGAAGCAAACAAATGACTTACATAATTCCAATTCCTCCAACTTAATGTTGAAAATATATTCGTTTTTTTTTTTTTTTTTTGAGGGTAAGATTTTTATATTAATAGTAAATGGATTACATTTATTTTAGGCTCCACAATAGGCCTGATAGGAAGAATTTAAGCACAAGATAGCATAAGATGATTTCTTCGTACTATGGTCTAAGCAATCTTGACCTCTTCCTCTTCATATATTCTGCAATTAACATTGGCCAAGCAATAACCTGAAACAGCTAGATTACCCTCAAACTAATTATGACTTCTCGTTGCATCATATATATAAGCACACAAAAACAAATATGCAATTGCATAAAGCACTCCAAAAAGTATGATTTGAGCTAAAAGCCGAAGAATATAGTCAATCGATTTTTTTCCATTATTTTTATAAGGGTTGTGGTTATGCAAACTTCATTTAAAGGCTGCACTATACATATGGCACCTTTTTTTTTTTTAAAGACGAAAGCTTCACTATTTATATGGCATTTTTCAATGTAGAGACACGACGGGAAATGGCATGTTCCCACAGTTCGGCCACTTTAGCGAGCTCGGAATGGGGTTTTGACTTCACCAATGCACTCCTGGCTTAGTGATATAGTGTAAAGATAGCATGTATTTGGCAGTCCGGAGTTTGATCGATCCTCTACTTCTCAAACATGTGTCCTAGGGTAACTCTGGCTTTTTGGATGCAACTGCGCAGTCGAACGGTCATTTTGTGCCTTCTGGCATGCCCAGTCGCATGATGTCCAGCTTGTTAAGAGCCTTCACAACGGGGCAAGTTTGGAGCCGGTGCTTGGGAAGAGAGCAACATCAACATTAGTTGCATACCTAGTTAAATGTTATAATTGCACATTTCTCAATAGGACCACAAATAAGAAAATTGGTTAGGTGTAGTTGTCCGATGTTAATCACGTTATTGGGTTGTCCAAACTTACACAAGTACCGAAAGGTTCACTCTTCAAAACCTAAACAATATGATGAGGATTCAATGCCAAACTGCTCAAGTAAGACTAACTAAGTTTCATGAGGCCAAGTTGTGGCAACTTTTGGCCATACAGAGATTGCATCAAATAAAAGACGCAATGTAAGTTCTTCGAATAGTTGTGCTTAGGGGGGCGTATGAGCAACTCTTCTTATCAGAAGCCTCGTGAAGGAAAGTTGGACATTTATTGACTTTTTACATTATTAAATATCATAATATCCTTCTATTCTAGTCTTTCCTCGCGAGTCATGATCCATTTTTAGGGAAGCAAACATAGTACATGTACGACATGTTATCAATGGAATGCACATCCTGGGTGAAGGTATAAAACGAAAATAGATTGAAGGTCAACATACATATATGTCCTTGTTTGAAAAAGAAGAATGGTGTGTGCTTTGTCTGCAGCTACACTCTCAAAAGAGAAGGTGTTGCTTAAACTGTTGCAGCAACAAATAAACATTTTCCTTAGTATACGAAGATAAATGCATACTACATAAACTACTGCATCGAAAATGTGACAATAGCAACATTCATATTTATTTTCATTTACTCAAAGGATGCACTATGACAGAAGATCTTATATGCGGCAGGCTTATGTATGAAGAGATAAATCGCGACTGCATAGAACTGAATGTCCTTATTAGCAGTGCACTTATCCGCATGTATGCTAAATGTGGAAGCTTGGTAGAGGTATCTCAAGTGTTTGATAAAATGCCTCACAAAAACGCAGTATCATGGGGGTATCTTATTGCAGAATATGTCTGGCATGGACATGGCTATTCTACTCTGGAATGTGTTAAGAAACTACAGGAGCTAGGATTAAAACCAAAGAAGACCACAACATTAAGCATTTTAAAAGCATGCAATAATGCATGTTCAATTGAACATGGAAGGGTCATACATAAAGAGGGCATTGCTAATAAGTTCATACCAAATGCTACTATATAGCAAATCGCCTACAAAAATTATCTTAAATCGTAGCTTAAAGGATAAATCCATTGAATATACTACCGAAATGCCAGGTCGAAGCCAAATGCGAATTGTTATAGATGACAGAGATAGATTAAGAGCTGGAGCAAGATTTAGATGGAAAGCCTTCTGCAACAGAAGAGGTGCATATGACTTTTGCTGCAAGATTTTTTTTTGGCCACGTCCCATAAATGTGCAATGCCACTTCGTGGGCTGCCTTGCGATTCTTTGCCACCTCGCGTGGTGGCTTTAAATTTTCTTGATCTTATAACTAACGGTCAAGATCCAGTGCCCTCATTTCAAGGGTCGAGATCGAAAGCCCCAAATCTTGCACTTTCTTAATACCATCCTTGGCACATTGGACGGACAAGATTTCGCCTCCCCCCTTGATCTAACAGCTAGAGGCATGGTGCGTGCCCTCATGCATGCCCATGCATGACCCATGCATGCCCTTCCCATGATGTAGTCAAATCTCCAAGCCCATTCATGGGCATACATGGATGGGGGTATGTATGAACCCCACATCCTAAAAACCTTATATATATTATGATGTAGTAAGAAGTAGCAATAGTTTTGCAAAATCAATATATGTCGATAACTAGCATGTAAAGCATCCAAAATTGTAATATTAAACATGTATTAAAAAACCATTTAATACATTGATGATTTCCAGAGACCATCGTAAAATCCAGAATTCATATAATTAAATATGGTACGAAGTAGCAATGGTTTTAGAAAAACAATATATGTGTAAAACACATCTTATAAATTATTGATGATTTCAAAAAACTATGTACGATTGTAGAATTCATGTAATTAAACATGATATGAACGAGCAATGATTTTGCTAAATCAATTCGCACTTAAAACCAATTTTACAAACTAATGATGATTTCTAGAAATTGGTGTGAAATTTCAAATTAGTATAAAAAATATGATATAAACCATTATTGGTTTTGCAAAACCAATATAGGCATAAAACACATCTTCTAAATTATTGTACGGTTGTAGAATTTATATAATTAAACACAATATGAACTAGCAATGATTTTGCTAAACTAATGTACACTTAAAAACAATCTTACAAACTAATGATGATTTTTAGAAACTAGTGTGAAATTTTGAATTAGTACAAAAGATATGATATGAACCATTATTGGTTTTGCAAAATCGATATATGCATAAAACACATTTTATAAACTATCGATGATTTAAAAAAACTATTGTACGATTGTCGAATTCATGTAATTAAACATGATATGAACTAGCAATGTTTTTGCTAAATCAATGTACACTTAAAAACAATCTTACAAACTAATGATGATTTTTAGAAACTAGCATAAAACTTCAAATTAGTACAAAAAATATGATATGAACCACTATTGGTTTTGCATAACCATGAAAGACACACGGTTTTTTTTATTATGGATTGTTGTATAAAAAAATCAAATACATACTGGTTTTTATGCTAATTTTTTATACAAGTTCATTTTTGGGGGCCTTGTGTTAGTAGCGCACTTGGCAAGGGTGTGTGACTTGCAACTAGAAAGTTGCGAGTTCAAGTCCTATCTTATGCAACTACCCTTTTGCATCCGTGTGACGACCATCTTTTGTACATACGAGTATAATGTTCGTATAATGTGAATATCCGTATCCGTCACAGAAATCAAGAACTTTAGCAATAAAAGCATAGAATCTTGGCCTTGCATAAGCTGGCACCTGCATAAATCTCCCTGTTTTGCATTAGTCTGAGTAGTCGAACTCTTAAGCATGAATAACTCTAACTAAATCACTTCTTTAATCTAATTGCACAAAGAACTCAAACTAATTCTCAAAGTACTTCTACACTGATTTTTTGCCTTTTATTTTTCTGTTTTCTTATATTTTGTAATTATGATCAATTCAAAAACAAACGACACTAAACTACTTACAAATTCTTAATAAATTTTAACTAAACAAGCTTAAGGCAACATGTTGTTGCCAGTACCTTTTCAGATGTAATATGTTGATGGGGTTTGGGAGCTCCCTATCTTCAGTAACATATTTTAGCCAATATGAATCTCTGCCGGATTAAATTGTTGTGACTGTGCTGCTTCCACAGCAATAATTATCGAATTCGGTTATTTGTATCATTCTAAACAATCGATTGCCAGTCAATCGAGATCCCATTTACCCTGCTTGGTAAAGAGCTCGGATCAAATTGCTCATATGAACAATTTCGCAGACTCAAGAAAAGTGGTAAGCATCTAATCTTTGTTGACAAATCTTTGGGAATGGTAAATAATATGGAAATGATTTCATTCTATTATATTTCATGCTTCTATGTTGAGGACAAAGGTTAATGTAGCAGGTGTGGAGGATTGCATTCCATCTTGCTTTGATTCATCTCTTTATTAGTGTGATATTTCAAGCTAGAATTTTTTGGGCTTGGCATCAGCGGAAAGTACAATGCAGTAATGTTTGGTCGTGTAAGTTCAGTAGTTGATGCTAACGAGTTAAGCATTTGGTACTATGTTTGCAGACAATCAGTTAGCAAATTACGCTAACAGGTTATATTGGTACTATGTTTCGTAGGCAGTACTTGCTAGTTAGTATGTGCTGTGTACGAGTTACTTAGTGATTTCGTTCTATGTTTGCAGGCATCATTTGCTAAGTAGCAGGTTACATTAACAATGCAAATTTTGTGCTACTTGCAGGCTCAAATTGTTATTACCGGTGGTTGCTAAGAAGATGAAGTTCAGTGCTAAGCTAGAAAGAGTTAGCTGCTATTTTGCAGACAATAGGCTCAAGGTAATTGGTGTTGATGACAACTAGTAATTATTTAGAAAAAGTAGCAGTTCATTGCTAAACTCTTAAAGTTAGTACTATTCAGGATACTTAATGCTATGATTTGGATTGGTTTACTTTTTCGCAGACACAATGAAGAACTTCCACTGATATATAATTTCAAAGCTGGTGCAGGGATAGAATGGCAACAAAGAAAACTCAACCTAAAGTGACCATAGACGAAGAGGAAGCAAGGAGGATGTTTGACACATCTGTGTTGCCTTCTGAGAGCATGACCTCTTCAGATGTAAGAAAGGCAGATGTGGCTGAAGATGAGATAAGCAAAATATTTGGCTGCGTAAAACTGGTGGGTACCAAGCAAATTTATAAGTCTAGTCGAATGAATCCACTATTTGTGAGATGTTACCAAAGAACTGATGTTTGTTTTGGATAGATTAGGAAGTTTTTTGCACGGGCATCCACTTTGCATGCGAGAGGACAAAAGATTAACTGGCAGTCATTTGTGGTTAAAATGAAGAAAAATGTTACAGCTAAGGTTGAGAAAGAAGATGAGTATGAGTCCTTATTTCCTCATATAAACGTTCTTGGTTGTCTAGTGGACTATTCTGTCATCAATTCCTTGATTGCTGAGTTAGATAAACAGAAGAATGACTTGAATGTTAGGGTTAAAAGTGCAGCCAGTGAAATGAAGGAAAAAAGGAAGTTGTGGAAGAAGTGCAGTTACGAGGTGGATGCTGCGAAACAACAAATTGAAGTAGCAAAGGCCAGGTGTGAGCACTCCAGTGTCATTACATTCTTGTCGTCAATGCTAATTTCCAAGGAAAAGGAACTTTTGGAGGCGACAACAGCATACAAGAGTATGGAGGAAATTCACAAAGGGGTAATTGCTAATGACCTTTGCAATTACATAGTGCTCAATACTTTTTCTTTCTGCTTCATCATTCTTTTTATTTTTAAACAAGCAGAAGACGAAGAACATAGACTCCAACCAAGGCTGGAGAAGTTGAAAGAAATAGCTTCATCTCTAAATAAGATGTCTGGACTGCAACTCAACCTTCCATTTTTGGAACATAAAAAATGCTCTACCGTAGCATTTGCAAAATTACAAAGTTGTTATTTCTGTACATATGCCTATGACCCACTTTGTGTCTCAGCCATTGTTGCACATTGCATGCACAGTTTTCATCCAATTTGCGCTTACATATATTTCTCAAAGAGATCAACTTGTCCCTCTTGTGAGAGCCAGATGCCTCATAATTGGTTCAGGTCCATTGGACTTTCATGTAGATCTGCAATGGAATCTGCTCCCAATTATAGTGCAGTGCAGTCCATTGAAAAGAGTCAAGATCCATCATTAAACACACCTGCTGACTTGGAGGAGCCTGATATAATTATGCAATCCATTGAAGATTGCACTTTATTATCTTCCACAAGCCCAAACTTGAAGAAAAACAATGCTGAACAAAGTAATAGTTGTAAAAGACTGAAAAGTAAGTTATTCTTGTGAAGTATAACTACTTTGGATTTTTCTTCTATAAGTACTTATTTAGTTTGCTACATAAATCTGCCGCCCTTCCAGGGTTCCATCTGCTCTTGAGAAATCATGAACTTGTCGAGATAGTGGTGTTCGCTAGACCACCACTTGTCCAGGTCTGCAGCCGATCTTGAAACCAAAACCAAAACTACATTGACAAAACTTGGTGCTTTCGGCAGGCCAAGTCTACACTCATGTTCCAGTTCGTATATAAAATACAAGATCTTGTTGGTGAAGTTAATATCAGCTGCCCATTGTGACACAGCAGTTGTCTGATTGCCCGACATGCAAAAGATAAGGAAACTGAAAGTATCCAACTCGGTCATGTCCAAACACGTCTTGTACCACTCCTCAATGTCAGCTTTTTCATAAAATAGGGTGGGGTCTTCGATCATATTCATGGCAAATAGTGCCACGGGCCCAGGTGCCAGTTTTAGACCACCAAACCCCTTGTGTCCCAAGGTTGGGAGCTATCATCCGTCTTAAATGGGACCACCCCGAATCCAAGCTTCCTCTTCAGAATTGCCATAGCACGTTTAGGGAAGGGGAGGGTTTTGACGTTACGCTTTAGCTTGGTGTTGATGTATGGTTGACATAGATGGTTCAACTCCTTCATGTCTTCGTCATCAAGCGCAACCTTCTCCTTATAATACTCAAAATCATGGCATGCATTGGAGGCAACATTGCAAAACTCTGTGATGCCTTCTTCCAATGCACGCCGTCTCTTTAGGACTGTGGCGTAATCCTTTGCGTCCTGCATTTTTGAACTTCTACTTTTCCTTAGCAGGATTGTTCCATCCAGGATTCTGCCCTGTAGATCAAGCGTTTCCTTGTCCGTCAGGCCCTGTATCCTTTTCATGAATTGCTTGTCGAACAACTTTGGGTTCGGCCTGGTTGGCAATTCTCCATTGCTGTCCTTCAGCTTGCCTCTTGTCCATTGAGCCCATATCTCAGTCCATTTCTCCCAGACCGCCTCAATGCTAAGAATGAGGTCATATTGGTCTGATAGAGATTCCCTGCCCTTTCTTGGTGTTCTCTTCTTCTTCTCGTCTTCATCCTCTCCGTCATCATCTTCCTAGCCTTCCAGAAGAACATATCTGCAGAGTTTCTCGAAGGTCTTCCACTTATTGGAGGGGGCCCTGTTTCCTTTAGGATGCTGAGGACAACCCAATGCTTTCCACTGTTGCCGAGCGTGTATGATCTGGTCAGGATACGGGCTGCATTCAGTAAATGTCACGATGTCAGAGTATGAAAGTATCTAACAACGAAGGAAAAAACAAATAGAAGGATGCAGGGGGTTTCTCGACTCGCGAGTCGAGAATAACCACAGGAGAGGAGAAAACATAGGAGAGTCAAGGCCAGAGCGAAAGCATCGCGCATTCCCAAATCTTTGCTTTCACGCCTCTTCGAACGATGCAACTTAGGATATAAACTAAGCGACATTGTCCGAAGAGGCGGGGAAAGAAAGATTGGAAAGGCTCGATGCTTTCACTCTTCAAACATTAATCTCTAATGTTCTCTCTATTTCCCTAGAGTTTCTCGACTCGCGAGCCGGGAAAGTCAGAGGAGCACAGGAGAGGAGAAGATCGAAGGGACTTTCTCGACTCGCGAGTTGAGAATACCCACAGGAGAGGAGAGAACATAGGAGAGTGAAGGTCAGAGTGAAAGCACCGCTCATTCCCAAATCCTTGCTTGCCCCGCCTCTTCGAACGATGCAACTTAGGATATAAACTAAATATTTCAAACTCTATAGTTGACATTTCTAACATAATTGAAGACAATGCTGTGCAAGTAATAGATGAAGAATGTGAAGCAGTGTTGAAGAATATAGATGATTATGTTTCCAATTTGGACAAATGTGCTGATATTATGGAGAAGACAATCACAGAGGAAGAAACTGATTTGGCATCAGTTGGAGAATCTCCTTCTAAGAATAATTCCAAGCAGGTTTCCTCCAGCAAACGAGCTCCATCCAAATCAATAACTAAGAAACTAAGGTGATTCTAGTGTGTTTCTTTCTGCCTGTTGTACTGATATAATTTCTCTAATAGTTGTCACTGCACAATGCTAGTATTGTTGGCAAGAAGCTTTTGGTTATTGAGCCACAGAGGATTTCCTGTACAAGGTTTTCAAAAAGGCTAAAGCAGTACCTGATGTGGTGGAAGGTGTCCAACTTCTTCCATCAAGAAAAAAGGTTCTTGCTGTCAGGCCAGGGGCAGTGCAATTCATGCATTTCATCACTGAACATTTTGCTGTTGGTATATGGTCTTCCAATCACTCAGTGATTAATTGCCTGAGGTCTTTCATTTCTCAGTCCTTAGTGGATAAGTTTCTTTTCAAATGGATGGTGCATCCTTTGAAAATGAATGGAGGAACTTCTTGCTACATCAAAAAACTGACAAAAGTTTATGAGAAATGTCTAGAATTTAGCATGAACACAACTTTGCTTATTGATCCTTACAGGTACGTGAATTTTAAGAATAATGCAGATTCCTGCATCACACCAAGGTCCTTCATGCCTGACATAAATGGCGGTGATTACCTGTTGAAGACTATGGTACCTTACTTGGAGAAGCTAATAACAGAAGTGAACGTAATTGCTTATGTACAGAGGTCTGTGCATTTTCGAAATCAGTATGATCAAAAAAGCACAAAAGTGTTGGAAGTACTAAAGACCATGGATTTGTTAAACTGTTGTATGTTTTTTTAATATTAGATCCCTTTTTATTGTAATTCGATGTTTATCAACACCACAAACGTTTAAAGAACTTTATAATTCTCTGGTATGCAGTTCCTGTTATAATGGGCTCAAATATCCCGCATGCTTTGGCCACAAAATATCCCATATGCTCAAAAGAGCAACCCCAAAATTGGCACAAACCTAACACAAAGTTAGCAATATTCCACATGCATATATTACAAAATTCGTGCGCATATATAAATAGTTTTTTGCTGCTTCATTGAAGAGTGTGGATAGAGATTAGATGATAAAAGGCTATGGCTCTCTGGTTTGTAATCTTCAATTACAAGCCAGAGTGTCATGACCTTTCAAAATGTAATCCTCATCCACACTTTTTTTTAGTAATGGGCTCAAATATCCCACATGCATTCAATGTTCCACATGTTACCAAATCAACAATTGCCAAATCAAAAAATGCCAAATGAATGGATTATGTTAAGGCATATTGTGTACAACATGTTTGGTAAAGCGTGAGTCAACAATTTTCAAGTCAACAAGTGTGAATCACCCCCAAGCAAAAGTTTGACTGACATTGACCAACATGTTTGGTAAAGCGTAAGTCAACAATTTTTAAGTCAACAAGTGTGAATCACCCCCAAGCATTTGGTGAAGCGTAAGTCAACAACTTTGACCTATGCTATTGAATGGATTATGTTAAGACATATTGTGTACAACATGTTTAGTAAAGCGTGAGTCAACAAATTTCAAGTCAACAAGTGTGAATCACCCCCAAGCATTTGGTAAAGCGTAAGTCGACAATTTTGACCTATGCTATTCTATGCATTATGTTAAGGCATATTGTGTAAGACAACAATTTTCAAGTCAACAAGTGTGAATCACCCCCAAGCATGTTAGGGTGCCAATAGTAGTACAGGTGTTGGTGAATAAATTAATGGATTGTACGGTGGAGATTAAACTCGACCATCTACATATGCATCTGTAGGAATTAAGTTGGAATGTGTCTTAATGAACCGTGTGTTAAAATAACATATTACTTGCACAAGATGTATTTTAATGGTGTTATAACTAGAGCAGGTAGATGTGCCACCTTTTGATCCAACCCTATGTAAGGCCCTTGAAAATCATGTCAAGATAAGTTGATGTGGGTCCCGACAATTTTCGTCAATCATTCTTAGGCAAATATCATCGAACAACCTATAGAATCTGGTGAAGCTTACCTTGACATAGTGGAATAGAAAGGAGTCAGGCATTCCTGCTAGCCCCCTGACCTATAGAATCCGGTCGCTCCTCAACGGCGCTCCTGGATGCTGCAGGTCAGGGGGTTGGCAAGAATAACTTCCCCCTTTCCATTCCACATCACATGTAGATATTTGAGGACAATCATAGTATTGTGGCTACAAGACGAACAATGCAAACAAACAATTCTAAAAGACGAGCATCGTGTTTTATTTCTTGATGCATCCTTTGCTTATATGGGTCCCCAAGATAATTTGGCGTTCGTGGATCATACATAAACAATTTAAAGCTATTGACTTTCTTCCTCTCCTAGAGGAACATTGAGATTGCATCTATCTTTTGAATATAAGTGGACATTAGTAAAGAATTCATTTATGATAAACAAAAGTTTAGTTTATGGCTAATAGTGTCTCATGCCCTTGAAGACCTTAGAAAGGTATTAAAAGATTAATAAATTAAGACTTTTCATACATGTGTTTTAATTCAAAAGAGCCAACACATTAGGTGCTCGCATCTTTACTTTGTTGAATTATTAGTTGTTGTTTGTTTCTAATGCTTCAAAAAACCTTCAAATCACAAAAGTAAGTCATTCTTTTACATAGAAGCTGGTATTTTTTTTTTTTTTTTTTTTTTTTTTGGAAAAAGGAAAACATGTCTATTGGTGTTGAATGTTTGGCCATGCACTATCACATTCATTTACTCACATGGATACTTATTTTGAGTAAGTATGACACTAATTACGTGTTATTGAGAAGTACAAAACGTAATTGAGATAAATTATTAAGTTATGGAAGACGCAACTTGTTCCTTTTAGCATTTTTTACTAATTCTTTTAAGTTTACCATATCTCCTCTATCACTTATGAGATTGCATGGCTCTTTCTCCTAGAATGACACAGTATTTGATAGCGTATGGATGCCAAAAAGGGAAAAATACTGCTAAACAGTTGCATTATATAGGAAAAACCAAGTTCTCAATTGATTTGGGCTTATCCTTGCTCACATCCATTCCTCTCTTTGCTATTTCAGTACTATAGAGGCTAGAAGAGATTTAAGTGGATTTTGAAGAAGAGGATTTTTAATGTCCAATAGAGATCAATTGGTTTATGAGACAACACACAATATTAAAGATGCTCTTCGTGGATGATAAAAGGCAATTCAATTCAATTCTATAAATCGTGCCTCCATGGCCACAAAATCCAAGTGTAGTACGAGGCAATTCAATTCAATTCTATAAATCGTGCCTCCATGGCCACAAAATCCAACTGTAGTACGAGATTATACCATGAGTTTGACTGCAATACCAAGCGCCACAACTACCTTCTAGAGGGTGCACTCTTTTGCCAAGGGTAAATTTTCCTACTAGGTGCAAAAAAGGAGGTCTTTTTAAAATAATATAAACATAAAGTAATATGAAATGGGTGGACATAAAAGGACAACAAACAAAAGAAGGCATGACTAAAAAGAATACAACACTTTATTATGTTATTAATTAAAGCGCACACGTTTCCTGGCGAAAAAGCTATATTGAAGATCTTCCTTGTTGAATGAGTGTGATATCTTATGCCATGTATTTATCTTAGTCAAACAAAAGGCCATTTCCTTCGACAAAACGGAAAGAGGAATATATATATTTAATCCACATATATATAATGGATAATTTATATGCATATTCTTATTCTAATGCAATCTTCTATTGGATGTTTTGTTTTGTAGATTATACCACACACACGGGCATGGCCAAGTGCCTTAATCAAGGCTATTTATTAGGAGATCATGGACCAACATCATTTTTCTTTAGAATGCATGTAGACCATTGGTTATCTATTGGTCACAAGCATGCTGACTAAAATAACATAGTATTTTTGAAGAATATGAAGTAAATAGTGAAATATAAAGGACGCAATTTAAGGCAACTGGAATGGTACCATCTTGCCTTCCCATATATCGTTGAGACAAACAGCTTGTCAAAAACAGTGACACAACATTAATATAGGTACTTGTTGTCAGAAGTGAAAACGGTAAACTTATTTAAGGTAAATATGAGCTAATCAACTAGGCAAATCTAAAAAATTGATTGTTGTGCTCTGGGCCATACACTAGCTACAGGGAAGTGGGGGCACAAGGTGATGAAAAAGGGTGCAAAGAAGGTTTTAGGAGTCAGTCGTGTAAGGTGGTTGCGAGAAGCACATCGGACTCAAGAACATGGAACACAAAAGGGAGGGGACTGGACTAGAAAAGACCTAAAGCATCGAAGTGAAGACAAAATATGAGGGGCACAGGGCAAAAGCAGTGTCAGAACAAAGAAAGAAACCAAGTCCAGAAGGAAGAACCCAAGATGGAACCCAGAGGGAGAGGCCAACCTCAATGGTGAAAAACCTTCAACCCTGGTTTGGGAAATACCAAGGTCTAATAGCAATTGTTCGGCCAAATTTGAAAATTTAGCAGGGTAGCATGGAATAACTAGTTTTTCTTCGCGCTCAGGCCAAATTTGAAACCTAGCAGCTCCACATAGAATAGCCATTCGTGCTTTAAAGTCGAAAGTTCTCTTTCACAGTCCTTCAGAAGTAGCTGATTAGAATTGCAGATTAGCAGGTAAGTAAAAAACTGGCAAGAAATCTTCCTTCCCACTCCAAAAAAATTCTGGGACAAAGATTTCAACATAAAATGGTACATTAAAAACCCTAAGAAGAAAAAGGGGACTAAGAAAATTAGATTAAGAGCACAAATTGAAATGAAACTGTAAAAAGGTAAGGAGCATTATTGGGCCAAAAAGAAGGGATGGGCCCGTGCCCGACAGAAAGTCCATGTCCAAACGTAGGGGTGGTCTGTCTCGGAGGTCGAATCCAGACCGTTGGATTGACACTAGGCATCAAGCAAGAGGCTAAAGCACGTACGACAAATCAGGGCCGATGGAGGCGTGCGTGGAAAAGAGAGGCCAGGATGCCCTGGCTCTCCACGTGTCAAGATCCTACTGGGTTCATATCACGAGGGCGCAGACTTCGTGTGGCAGGCCCGCCCGTGGTGGCGGGATTTATGGGCAATGTACGGAAGGCCGGGCCCAAGACTCCACTAAGCGGATTTGCCGGCATATATTTCCGGGACCGAAAACCCTCCCGGCTTCATTCTCGGTGCCGGAAAAAACCCACAAGTAAAGCTTACACTCTTTGTTGTTTGGTGCTGGCTATGGCGGCTTCTTTCTTACCCTTATTAATGCAAGATCTTACCTCGAGCTCGGCTATGGCGGCAGTCCGGCGCCCCGACACCTTGAAATCCGTCGCTTAAATCGTTGGCGTGTTCATTTCCTTGGTTCCAGTTCTTTGAATCGCCGGAAACGGTATCTTCTTTTGCTCAATCCGATCGATTCTTTCCTTCCGGTCTGATCTTCAAGGAACGCTTCGATTCTGTAGCGGAGATTTATTACAACGAAATCGGCATAGGTCTTGCACGGTCTTGAGGATTTGCAAGAATTTTTCATGAAGATTTTTCGATCAAGGAATCTGCTGCTGCGCAGAAATGAGGCATGATTGACCATGCAAACCCTGGAGGAGGCTTTCGGGTATGTGTTCTTGAGCTTATGAATTGAAACATATAGACTGGAAAAAGATTTTCGCAAAGCATTTGCCGTAGATTCTACCGGGAAAAAACAGTATCAGAATTCAATCCATAAGCCTTTTTATCTTTTCTATGACCCTGTTCTACATCCGATCCATCTGCAGAACAAAATATTCCGGGCTTCCAAAAGCTTATAAGCCTACGTCAAATGGGCCCTTAGTTCTGAGTCATTTCGGCCGTTTCTCCTTCGAGAAGAAGAGCTGAATAATTACACTGCATATTCATGTCTTGATGACACCTATTTTTTCTTCGCCGCTGTTATAAATCCCCTAGGCGTTGATTTTAGAGCAGCTGCAGCAAAGCAACCTTTTTGCTCCTGAATCTGTAGGAGTACCAGCTGCAGTTTTTAACGTGCCGTTGCACCAATCTGTCTAGGTAGAAAATGCTTCGTTTTGGATCTTCCAAACCGGCCTAACAAATTGTCCGGATGATTTTTATTGCAGATTTAAGTATGAGGTACCTGAAAAACGGGATCAAACAGCGGATGATTTATCACAGTAGCAACTTTAACCGATCCTAGACTGCGCAATTTTTTTGTCGGTCGATACCTTTTGCAGTAGATCGGAAGGAATCGATCAGAAAAGCATGTTTTATGTGAAGGATTGGGCTCTATCAAGAAATTGTAGAGCAAGAAGAAACCTATGGATAATGTCCTGCCGGGGAAAATAAACCATGAAGACCCGCGTTGCAGGTTTTCCATGTCTTCGGTCGAAGCTTCGGGCAGTGCCGAAGTAGAGAAAACTATCTTTTTTTCTTCTGGGTTTGAACAGGAAGAGCCCACTACAGCAAACGGATTAGAAGGCTGGAATCGACAAGAGAATCAACAATTTTCTTCCCAGCTTCAAATCTGTACCGAATCCCCCTTCACAATGCGGTACGCAAAATTTTTTCCTTCTTCCTCCTAGTTTTTACAATCTGTTCCCTTCTATGCAGGCACCTAAACAAACGGTTTTGTGTTCCGATCATGTCAGGATCTGTCCCAGACGTCGGCACAATCCGAGCCAACTGCAAACTTAGTACAATCCTTTGATCCCTTTGCTCAAAAACTGCTAATCTCTTGCAACAATTTTCAATCCGGTCGGGTTCTGAATTAGACCAATCTAAGGTTTCTGCGGCTAGATTCTTACAAGTTCTCTCAAGAAATCGAGCCCAGAATCGATCTAGAACTAACTGCAGCCACAGCTCGGTCAAAATCTGTACCTTTTTTCGCTGTGGAAGCTTTATGTCTCTTCGTTTGTTGCTCTGTATGGGTCGATACGACATGTTCATACGCAAACTGTCTCTTCGACGTCATATCCCGCCGATGCGGTATGCAATCACAGTTCGTCTCCCCTGGACAGGACCCATCCGACTCATCAGCTGTAGAGTTGCTTGAAAACTTAGATTCAAGGTTTCTGTTTTTGCCTATCCCGTACCCACTTCGCTGCAGATTTGAGCTTGATCCATGGCTGTTTGAATTGAACCTGATTCCCGATTGATTTCCTATCCTTGACCTCTGATTCCCATCCTTGATTCTTAACTATTCATGCGGTCTATTTTTGCAACTGAAAATTGGCTTCCAATCGATTCTTCCTTAGTGTTGCCTGCATATTCACGAACCCAAATATACTTTGCACCTTCAATGTTCCATATACGGTAGGATTTGGCTCAAATTAAGCCATCCGATGCCCGAACCAAGCTAAATCCATAGTTGTTCCATCCTCCGCATTCATTGCAGTGTCGAGATGGCAATGGCCTGCAAGCTGAGCACATACACGCTTTCTTTGCTTCCTTCCGGATTTGGCCTGCAAATCAGCAAACCCAACCGCGTACATTGCTTCTCGTCTTCTTTACAGTGGGAAATCCCAAGAATCGGCCAGAATTAAGAAACCCAAATGCCCGAATCTATTGTTTGTTCTCTGTGGCACAGTGATGCTAAGTTTCCAAGCGCGCATTTACCACCCCAGGGATCCTTGCAGTGCCGACGCCAAGATTCTATGCAGTGGCCTCAAATTTACAGACCCCGATTGTTGTGTAATGACAATGCCCGTAGCTTTTTTGCTTCATAAGTAACATGTTCTTTGTAAAACGAGGCTACCAAACAAGCCTTTTTCAGTTTCGCCGGAATGGTTTGTCTGTTTTGGCTTATACTAATCCTGCCCACTTTTCTGTTTATGGTTGCAGGAGTTTTGTGTTGGCCGTCCGGCATAAGGATATCAAGAAAACGTGGCCGTTTCCTCAAAAGCACTTGCAGCGGTGGTTAGACAAAGGAAGAGAACCTGTTTTACCCCCGCTTCAATCCCCTCGCAAGGTAGCAGATGCAACCGTTGCTGCGACACCAATTCAGGACAATGACCTTGAAATACAGGTTTGCCAAGGACAGACTAGATCTTTAAAGATGGGCCATGATCAACATGCCAAGCACGCTGAAAAAACTAGCGAACCAATACAGATCATCAAAGGCTATAGTCCTCATCGGAAGGATTTGGGTTTTGGCTGTCAGACTAAACGGATCTTCCATAAAATCCTCAGAAAAACTAGATCCCATAAGCTGAAACCCGAAATTTTACCAACGAAGAAGATTGACCATGAAAAGAAGATTGAGGAAAAGGATAACCTTCTTCAGACTAGTCTTGCATGTGGGGATTTTACTGCAGGCTTCAAATCGAATGGTGGAATGCCTGGACACTGTGAAAGCGGAGATAGTGCACAAGTTGTTGAGCCAGTTGCTGATGAAAAAATTGATGAGAAGGAAGGTCCTTCTCAGGATGTTAGAACAGAAGATGCTCCTGCATCAGAACTAACCAGGTTTGTTCCAACGCTTGGGCCTTCAAGAGAACACAAGTCCAAGTCGCACAAGTTGAGAATCTCAGATGGCTTGAAAATTAAACATGCAAGTAATAAGTCAACTAAGGAAGGGGTAGAAATATTGGAAGACGGTTCTATTCATGAGAATAGTCAGTCCCAGGAAATGGGAGATCTCAATGGGACTGCAGCTGCAAACTTTAACACCAAGAACAACAGGAGATTGGAGGATATTCTACGTGGTGAAGGGCAGCTCATGGAGGATTTACATGCTAATAGGACAGTAAGTGAAATTGCAGCAAAAGATTTAGAGGAATGCTGTGAGAAAAGGGAACTATCGAACGGGGAGATAAAAGCTAATCATATAGAGATTGCCAAGAGAACAAATGAATGTGGAATTGGGCTGTCAGAAAACTTAGTACCAAAAGTATGCCCAGTATGTCTTTCCTTCTCTTCCACTTCAAACACAGCGTTGAACGCGCATATTGATCATTGTCTAACAGCTGAGCCAGCTCCAAATAGGGTGCCAGTCAAATCACCAAAGTATAGGATGAGAACGCAGAAGATACGGTCTATTGCTGATATCTGTGGTACACCACCCTCTAAAGACCAGGTAGATAAGTGCGCCTCTGTAGATCCCCTTCTGACGAGAAAGCAAATAAATCCACAAAAACTGAAACTGGTGATTGAGAAGAGACATGGAATGGTGAAAACTTGTCACTTGGAAGCCTATTCAGGCAGAAAGCATGAGACCTCTAATGTAGACCATGAGGATGAGAGTAGAAAGCAAATTCATGAACCTTCTGGAGGAAAAGAAAAGCCAAAGAAGTGTATGAGATTGGATCACATAGAGCAGAGACATCTTACAGAAGTTCCAAGTCAGCAACGATTGACACTGAACTTCAAACCTAGACATGCTATGACACTCAAGGTATCTTCCTTGTTTTTGGTCCTCATGCTTATGGATGGTCAATTTTGTTTTCTATTTGTTTTTGAAATTAGGTTTTAATTTTATGATTTTAATCTTATGTACCAGATTGGCGAGGTCAATATGGTTGATAAAAACACAAGAGACTTAGCTAGCGAACAGAATTTGCCGTCTACGGCTCCTATCATTTTAAAGAAGCGAAGATGCGGCTCTCGAAAGAAGAAGGATGTCAGCAAAATAATCCTGGCAATGCAAGCAGTGGGATCTGCTGCAGAGCAGAAATCTTGTTTAGATAATTTGGATCTGTCAGATGCAAACGAGGACAAATGCGCTTCAGTTTTGACTAATTCCAACTGCACTTCAAGCTTGGATTCTAGCTGTAGTATGTTAGGATACAAGTCATCGGAGAACTATTCTGGTTCAGGCAGCTTGCATGAAGCCTGGTTGCCTCCTAAAGGTATTCTGAAGCGAATGCCATTGACAGGAAAAAATGCTGATCTGGAGGATATACAATCTGCACAGAGGAGGGCGCACGGGAAGGGCATTTTGAAGACAAGAAGTATGGGTTCAAGACAAGTAAGAGATGCTATAAATCTTAAGGATCATCACAAAAAGTCTAATGCTGTTATGCAAAAGCAGAATTCATCTTCTAAACACATTGCCACAAAGGATAGATTCCCTCCTGCAGTTCCAGTGTCCAAGAGAAAGTTCACTTCCGGAGTAAATGATCAGTCATTGGAAACTCCTCCAAAGAAGTACAAAGCTTCTTTTCCAGAGAAACTTTGTAGATTAGACAATTGGAAAAAACAGTCCGAACTGTGTATAGATGGGAATACATGTCTGCCAAGTAAGAAAAGGAATGCTGTAAATGTTGATGACCTATCATCTGACAATCATTCGAGCTCCAGTAACATCCATCGGAGTACTTTACATGGACAAGTCCACACAAACGCAGCCACTATAATATCAGCTGCTCCAGAGCGGTCAAAAGCTTCACGTAAAAGTGCTCCTCTTCCAAGAGGCCCTGGTGGTCGTTTCATTAGTGTAAATGGCTCAGCATCTTTGGCAGATTTAAAGTCTTCGAAGAAAGGCTCAGCTCGCACTCTGAAGGTAAAATCTGGTTTGCATTCTCCGCCCTCAGTTCTTGTAAACGATCTTAGATCTTTTTCATGTGATGATAACCAAGAAAACAAAGATGAGTCAGAAAGTGACCAAGAAAAGGGTGTACCAAGTTCAGATGACCTTAGAGAAAATGTAACAGGGACTCTTTTCAAAGGCTGCAGCAATGATGAAGTTGTGCAGTCGTCAATTCATCCCGGCAGTTTAGTTCAAGGGACCCCTATAACTTGCTGTGCTCTTTCTGCAACACCAAGCATGCTACCTGATGAATCTGGTGCTTCGAGATTGACAGTTCGTGAAGAGCAAGTGGACAAATCTAATGCTAATGGGGATTCAATGTCTAAAAACAAGGTCACTAGCGAATTGACACAAAGGCCAAGTGGCATCCTTAGTAGAGAGATATTGGAGCAGCAGCTTGGGATGAATCACTCTGTTGATAAAAGCTTGTGGCAAAGGCAAGGTGCATACACATCTAGTTCTGAATCTTTTATGTGTGGTCAGGTAAATGGGAATGTTGGGAAGGATTTTGAACCATGGAGCATCAATGGGCCTTTTCAAAACCAGTCTGCAATAGATTGCCATAGACAGAATGAAATGATTACTTCAAATTCTACAATGGAATCGAGCTTTCATGCATCTACATTACCTGGATGGATGCGGACAGCCGTTTGTGAACAACCAGGTTCATCCGGCATCCTATATAATGAATTGCATGGAAATGAAAGATGCTACCTTGAGGGTTGCATGCAGTCAAAAACCACTTCTGACATATATGATTCTGATAAGCCTATTTTACGCTTGATGGGCAAAAATGTTCTGCTGAGTCCTAGAGGACAGACACCTTCACATATGATTCAGAGAAACAGAGGCCCTGAAGAGATGTTTCCTGATTCTTACAAATTTAGCGAACTCCTGTTGGATTCCACCAGTGATTTCCCATATGCTACTAGAGAACCAAGATCAAGGCAATTTGTACAGAATGATCAAAATCCTCAGAGCTCTGTTGTTTACTCTCAGACAGTTCGAGAAGCAGATTTAGTGGACATAATGAGTTTAGCAGAAAATACAACTGGCTCAGCAGCCCCTACAATGTTCAAGAGTGTAGACTTAAAATTCCAAGGGGTTACTGATGGAGGCTCATTATCCGCTATTCAAAAGCCAAAACATGTTGATGCAGAAGTGCCCCCTAGTATGTTTTTCTCTGAGCCTGTCAAGGAGTACCCACGTTCATCTGGTTGGTATGCTGTTGACGAACAGAGCCTGCTGCAAAAGTCAGTGGAACCAATCACGACCTATTCTTATCAATCTGTTAAGAACATGCCAGAGAATGTACCATCCTTTGTAGTTTCCAATCGACCTGCACCCCAGTGCTCGAATTTTTCCTTCACTGTTGAATCCCAAAATGCAGAATCGCAGCTTGCAGCAATGAAGGAATATGGTTCAAGGAATTTTCAACTGCTAAATGGTACCTATGATGGAATGGATGTAACTAGACTGTCAAGAAACTTTCCAAGCCACAATACGGAACTTCATAGTCATTATATCCAGCCAGAAAGAGTTACAATACGTGGTCAAAACGATGCTATGATTGAAAGGAGGCAGGCATATATGGCCTCACAATCTCAATGCCTATCCACCATCAGAGAGGATCCTTTCAATTACGTGAGGTCACATGCTGAGGTTATGACTAGCACAATAAATGGAAGTGTGGCAAATGCCAAACTTACAGGACTTGCAATGCTACCTTCTCTGGGTAATTATAATTTGTTATCCTCGCATAATTTCTGAGCTGGTAACATGCGATGTATTTTTAAGCTCAGAATTAACATTATGGATCCTAGCCGACGGAAGGCAGGGTTAAGTTTTGTCTACGTTTTAATCAACTGTACAGAAAAAGAAGGGTCCTGAATTAGGCTTACTTTGGGCAAATCCCATAGCAAAGACTTTGAAGGCGACTAAGTCTTCTGCAGTTGCTGAGGTAACAAACTTCAAAACACTTAATTTTGAATTTCTACGGGAATAGCCGACCAAATATGATACTGATCTTGATGACTTTATTTCAGGTTGACTGTGGGACAGTATATATTCTATTTATATGAGCAAGGCCTGTGGTTTGGTTTGTCAGATTTATAGTTGTATCTACAAATGTACAGCAATGCAGAGCAATGTATTGTAAATGTATCCTCTAGAGCAGGGAAGGAGATAATTTCAGTTTTGACTCGTCAAAGTATTTGTTAAGCATAAGATGATTTATATAAGGCAAGGAAGTATCTGGCCACACATGGACTGTTAGCTTTGGTCGTTATCGCTTGCACCGAGGACATTCAGTATTATTATATTGGTTGGTAATATTCCATATGGGCCCCTGATTCTGGCATGCATAAAAAGCTTGCTGGATAGCAAAGATAAGGTTATCTGGTATTCTCTTTCCAATGTGGCCCTGGCTTCTCGTCCACGTCAAGGCATATTTACATGTGGATGTTCTCGTTCCTCTTTAGAAAGGTGGGCTTTCCTCGCCTTTTGCACTAGAATTCGCTTTGAATGTGAAGTTTCTATGCATATTTCAAACAGATCTATGCTGCTTGTGCCTTTCTATGTATCGAGTTCACTTTACTTTGTGTGGAAACTTCTAGGAACGTGAAGTAGTTCAAGCATATAAATTGGTAGGAAATGTGTTGCTTCTTGTTGAGATCACACATGACCACGACCATATTGACTTTGAGGTCACACAAAGTATCTTTATGCATTTTTTGTGGCGCTAGAAATTCCTGTAGGCTTTTTTTTTTTTTTTTTTTTTTTTTTTTTTTACACTTTACGTCTAGGGTAGGTGTTCCTTGAGAGACCACAACTATATTGACTTAAAGGTGGTGCTGCTACAACTCATAGCATATTCTTGATAGGCATTTTGGTTTCCTTTAGAACAAGATTTATAGCTACATGTGGCATATTCTTGTCATTGTAGCATTAGCTTCATTGTTGTGTTTACTTTTCACTTCAATTTAAGATTGTTGAGTGGAGAGTTGTCTAGTTGAGTATGCTCATCCAAGCAAACATAACTAGACAAAGTATTAGATATTTTTGGGCTAAAGAGATTTCGGTTAGTAAAACTGTGGTGCGGGGCCGCCAACCTCCGTGGCACATGAGCGGCAGAGCGTTAATGAGGCTGACAGCATTGCTGAGCAATTTTTTGGCTGAAACGTAACAATTGCCTGGGCGAATAACGAATGAAAATTTTGTCCTACGGTTGAATTTAGCCTAAACAACTATGCCAAGCTAGATCGGCTATGGCGAAGACTAATAATTGCAACCCTTTACGAGATCAAAATTTTGGCGGCCTCTATAGTGCCAAGTGTCTATCTCCCACATGTATCTTGTGGCTTGATTGGGAATGATGGTGTCTTATGTCTTGGTTGGGATAAAATAAATTATTTCTAAACCTTTTGAAGTTACAGTTCTCCAGATGAAAAAAACAGGGGGCTTAAAATTTTGCCCCCAAATGTCTTGTTTTTCAAGTCAAAAACTGCAGTCGATCTGCAGCTCATCTCTGCTTCCCTTGCTAAGCAGAGCCGCCAGAGATTAGAGAAGATATGCTGGAAACTCGTCGGAAGAAAGAATGTGGGGGGGGGGATTTCAAGCCCCCCATTTTTTCGTAAGGAAATTTTAAAGGACTGGAAAATTTCGGAAAAATTTTTCTGGTGGCCACCAGGTTTGCAAGTAATATCAGCTTGCATGCCAGTTTTATCTCTACAACACGAGATCAAAATCTTTTTACATTATGTGTTGAACTCTGCATCATTAGGAAAACTCGTATTCAACTCCAAAATAGTTTAAGGATTTCATAACCTTCAGGGAGTGGCAACAAAACAATGTTATGAAATCACATTATTACATTGTAGCAATAGAAAGATGAACTTGACTGCAATGCTATGTCATTGGCATAGACTAATCCATCAATTAGCCATGTTAAACATATGAAAAACTGCATTGAAAAAATTATCTAATAATAATAATTATGCATAGTAAATTCCAAGGATAGAAAATGGTGGCCCGCTAGTTCGTATGCCTTTGTGGCAAGTTCATAGTCCTCCTTTGCTTATTTTGTAGTGCTATTTCAACCCAAGTGCACTTACATTACATATGGTAAGGTACCCAAAAGGGCATAAGTTTTATATTCGACTATAGGTTGGATTTCACGCGAATTTCCTCTCCTCAAAGTGATGATCCGTTGGATCCATTATATTCTTAGTTATGATGTTGCATATGTTGATCTTCAATTTGCTTTAGTGCATATCCATTACTACCAGATTCAAAAACCCATGTCCCAAAGCGTTTTCAAGGGTTCCTTTTGTCAATATGGAGTTTGTCCAAATTACTTAGCATCCTTTTAGGAGAGAACATTTTCTAATTCAATATTTAGGATGAGATTCTGTTAGGATTGATTAAGTATCTCAACTGGTGGAAAGTTGATAGACTATCTATAATAGGGAGAATCAGGTTGTTTGAAATCTATAGATTGCAATACACAAATTTATGATGCCTAATTTATATAGGCTCATCTAGACAAGTTAGATGAATTATCTAATTTATGTACGAATTTAGTATGTGGAGGCCTGAGGTCTATATGGATGTCAAAAAAACCTGGAGCAATTGCATGAGATCCACCACCACTGTAAGATTTTGATCTGTAAGTTCAGTTCGCATATGTTAATGACAATATCAGTTTTCTGGTTTAGAGCTTCTTCATCAGGCATTACTTTTCTATGTGCTTGGTCAAGTCTACTGTTAGGGCAGAATTATCATAACTTAAACTTGGTAATTCATGGATCATCATTTGATTATTAATCACATAGACTATATACTAGCAAGTTGATTACTCGTTGAAAGCATGTTATGAAGTTGTGACTTATTCAGAGTCAGGGTCTAGTCATCTATGGTGTGCCAAAATATTAAGGAAATCTTAGAGGTGTTGTCTGGTATGCAAAAAGAATTGCTAACAATATGGAACCAAAGCGATTGTGTTCAATTCTCAAATCCAAGAGACAAGGCAGGTAAACCTGTGTTCATTAAGAATATGGGGACTATGATGGATCGTCTTGAGGGTAAAAGAATGCTAGAGTATCCTACATTTGGCCAAATATAGAGTGGGATGTATCAGATTTCAAATACATAACCATTTTTTCAATATATACATAATGGCACTATTAAGGACTTTTTCGGGACTACTTGCCACGTCAACTAAAACGCAATCATGAACCAGATTTCATTCCCACCACTCTAACCACTCCAAGAAACGCCTGTACATTAGCAGGATTTCCAACTTTCTGACTAAAACTTCGCTCAGCTCTAGGATTTTCCTCCTTCTTGCCGGAATTCCTCAGCTAACCTTAAACCATGCAAGAACTATGATGAATGACGAAGGAACAGAAATGGTGCAAGAATATTGCAATATTGAGAATGTGACAAAGAAAATAAAGCGTAAGATTGATGAGATTGTTAGATTTATATATGATCAGGTTCGAAATTTAGGTCCTGTGCAAAGGAAGGCTTTAGCGGTTAAAACTGTTCGGGATGAAAGCCTGCACTTTTTTGAACCTGCCATTGGAAATCCAGTGCAAGCCATTGTGAAGGACACCATGCTACAAAATATCCAGGAAGATGTACAGGAAGTGAAACAAGCAAGTAGCAATGATAAATTAGCAGCTAAGCATCCCCTGTTATCAACGATTGTTGGTGAGAATGGAAAACTCAAGCAAAAAGGAGTAGCCTCCAGAATTCTTCAAGTGCAAGCAAGAAACCTTACAAAAGCTGCAATTAGAAGAAAGCGCATGTCATTATCAGGTGCTAACATGTGGGCACTAGCAGGAAGACAACCCAGGTCAGACATGTTTCCGAAGCCAACCAAACACTTGGTAAATGAATTTTGGTTGACCCACACCAAAACTTCTCAAAAGTACAGGGATGTCAGGAAGAAAAGGACACTTCCAATCCAGTTTCTGGACATACCCTAGATCAAGTTTAAGCCTTTTGATTTCTTTTGTTGCAAGCTCGATAGAAGATAGTTTTTGTGTACCCTGGACAAGTTTAGTAATCCTATCTGCATTCCATGCAAGGGATGTGTCCAATATACATTGAAGTACATCCAACTACAATAATCATATATTTACACTTAGAGGGACTGACTGAGTTAGATTTAACAGGAAAAATATTTGGATGTACTTCCAATTATATCCAATGTGGCAAAAAGCAAAAAATGTATGGAAGACAAGCTGTGTTTCTATAGTCTCAGTTTCTGTAGTTCCCAAGTACATTCTAGTACATTCTAAGCTTGCTTGAACTCAAGATACTGTTGAAGCATAGGTAATACATAAAAGTATTTAAATATACTTCCATGCATAAAAAAAGTATTGAACATATACATCTATTATACGATAATACTGTGTGTGACCCGGTTACATATTGAGTTTTGTATATACATTTGAAATGTGTTTGAGTACATCTTCTACATATTTATACAAGAAATTTAACACGTCCTACGGTGCGTGTTCCAATTTTAGCATATTCTTACGGTGCAAGGCCCTGTCGTGCTCTAGGTAACCAACGATTCTACTGAGATTCTCTTGTGATTCCTCTATATTCTTCAACATTCTATGTATTGTATTTAGCATTCATGAAGATTCCCCTAGATTCTCTTAGAATTTTCAATTTTGATTGAGGTGCTTATCCATGAGCATTTAGAACCTTCCAAAATAATCTATTTTGGATCTGTGCAACATTTCTAAACCACTTTCTATTTTTAGACTGAGGCGCTTACCCTGAGCATCTAGAACATTTTTTTTTCAAGATTTATATTGTACACCTTTATTATGAAACATTTTAGAACATTCTATTGTGGCTCTTTGCAAAATCTTAAAAAAAAACTCATCAAGATTTTCTTAGATTCCCTTAGATATTATGAAGATTCCCTTAGATTCAACTATATTTTAAGAGATTCCCTTAGACTTGTAAATATCTTCCTAGATTCTCTTACAATTTATGAGATTTCCTTAGATTCCCTTTACTTCTCCTGGATTCCCTTACATTCTAGAAATTTCTAGAACATTCTAGAACTTTCTGGAACATTCTGAAACTTTCAAAACATCTTAGAACTTTCTGGAAATATTTCCCTATTTCCTTACATTCCCAAAGATTCCCCTACATCCTAGAACTTATTAGAACAATTTGGGACTTTCTCGAAGGATTCTCTTAGATTCCCAATAGATTCTCCTATATTCCAAAATATTTTAGAATTTTGGAACTTTCTAGAACATTCTAGAAGATTTTAGAACTTTCTAGAGCCTCCATATCTAGGATGTTATATTCTATTTTATCTTAATTAAAACATTACCCTTAAGTATATTTGAAATATAATATTTATAGAATTAATGCTTGGTTTAGTGGTTAGAATGGGGGGCTGGGAAGTTAATGACCACGGTTCGAATCCCCCCAATAACATAAAAATTTTTAAAAGTCTTTTCTTAAAATTTGTTGAAAATACCAAGGCCCGAGCATGCAATGTGAGTCGTAGGATCTTGGACCAAGGATTATGATCAATCTGGACCGTAGGATCATGTAGGATATATCTAAAGCAACGTGAGCCGTACGATCTCGTATCAACGATCAGGATCAAGAATAACCTAGACCGTAAGATCGATTACATATAATTCCCAAAGCCATGTGCACCGTAGGATATGTCCCCAACCTGAGCCGTAGGATCTCGGACCGGCGGTCAGGATCAGATCAACCTGGACGATAGGATCGCGTCTATACGAATTATATATAAACTCCCAAGCCATCTGGGCCGTAGGATACGTCCCAAAGCCACGTGAGCCGTCGGATCTCGAATGGACGGTCGGATAAGCGCGACAAACAGAAGAACATATATAGAGTAGAAGAACATATATAGAGTAGATATATCATGTACATATTATATACGATGTGTTATAGTAGTTGAATATATATCAAATCATGGCCTGACTGCCACAGAACTAATGCAATGTTTACAACATCTTTGAATTTGTAAGCTGTTTTAGTTTATGTTTTACTTACGCATGCTGCTTTTTTCCTTGTAGAGTGAATTATATGAGATGTTCAAAGATGAACATCCTGAAGTGAAGATTAGTGGCAGAATGTTCGAGCTGCTTAAGCCTACGTGTGAGAAGGTTGAAGGAGAGGAACACATGCTGTTGCGTGAAACATGAACAAGCTAAGCTATACAGAAAGCATTTAGCATCCTAAGGAGCAAATTTCATGCCAATTGTACGTGTTCTTGCAGTGTTTGTGCTGCAGATGAGAACCACAACAGGAGAAAGGTCATTTAGCGGCGCCTATAGTCACGCCTAGGCGACGCCCGATGACGCGACACGATGACGCGACACGACGTCGCCGAGACACGTCGCATGCGACGTGCGTCGCATGCGACGTCGGCAGACGTGACACAAACGTGACACAGACGTCGCATGCGACGTGACACGTGGAATATACACGTGGAATACCAAAAAAATCCACCTGTGGCGTAAAAGCCACGTGTATACATCGCATGCGACGTGACACGTGGAATATACACGTGGAATATCAAAAAAATCCACGTGTGCCGTAAATTAGAAAAGCCACGTGGCAATAAAAAAAGCCCGTGGATACGTCGCATGCGACGTAAAAAAAAAATAAAAAAAAAAAAAAAAAAATAAAAAAAAATAAAAAAAATAAAAAAAAAATGTTTGGCTTAGATAATTATTACAATATGATGTACACGGAGCAAAAGGGCATTTATATTTTTATATTTATATTTTTAAATAATCACAAAAGTATTTTTATATTTATATTTTTAAATAATCACAAAAGTATTTTTATATTTATATTTTTAAATAATCACAAAAGTGAATTGTATTTATATTTTTAAATAATCACAAAAGACTCGTTAAGGGGAGTATCCACCCTTTTAGCCTAGAGCTAATCTCTCGATTCGGAGGAGTAGTCATCCCATTCGGGGTTGCGCTTTGATGGCCCTCCACCATAGTTTGCGTGATCCTCACACCCCCGCGCCCCATGTCCTTGTCTAGGGCTTGATTCATCTCCGCCATCGCTTCCTATAAAACCAAAAGAATATGACATTAATGTAGTTCATAGAATTATAATAATTTTCTACAACGCACTTCCCGCATTCCCCGTGATGTGGGACGCCCCTCTTCGTATAACCAAGTTGATACAGATAAACAAAACTCAACGCCCGTGGGCTATTTGTACGTGCTCCTTGCTAGGGGGAAACCCGTATAGCCAGGTCTATGACAATATAACGAGTATTAGCTAATGACATTTAAAGTTCTTATTAAAATTAATGTGAACTAATATAGCTCTTACGAATCTATGGCGAAACCCTTTCCGACCGCTGGAGCCCAAATGAGACGGATGTCGTTCACTTGCAGTTGCTTTGTCGGTCCGAGCTCTATGTTTCTGTTCTGGATCATTTGCACGTTCGAATGCAATCTGATTACAAGGCACACAACATTATCACAAGTTAAATTGAACGAATGGCAAAAAAAATAAGAAATACCTTGATATCTTCCTTGTGGAGATTAAGTGGTTTAGGGACTTTTGACCAATCGCCTCCAACTTTTTCGCAAGTCGTCTTCAGTTCCTTGACCACTCTTTGCCTTTGACATAAATCGATAGATCAACGCAATATTAAAATAATAAAAACAAGACTATGACTAGGTCATGTACCTCCTTTTTCGTAGAAGCTCGCCCATCATCGAAGTGAGCTTCTTCCAGTTAAACTTCTTTACTTTTTCTAAAACAAAGACTTACGTGTCTAAAACAAAGCAAAATGGACGCTCTTCTTCAGTGACACGATGTCGTCGGGATCCGGACCTCTCCAAGTCAGGCGATTCACGATGTTCTTGGGATCCCGAACCCTGTGATGATCGTCGCGATCTTGAACGTTGTGAGTCCGTTGCTCCATTACTTCTTGACCTGGGAAGTAATAAGAGAATGAGCATCTTTAACATGCTGCAACCAAAGAAATGTTTGGTACGTAGTGGATATATATTTACCTGTTGAAATCTCCCTCCAAGTTCCTTGCACCAGACCATGGGTGCGAATAGACCCTTACTCGGATCAAAAGCTAGATTTGGCTAGATAATAGAGGAGGCTTTGGACTGATGGAATAAGCTAGATAGACTAGATTAGATCGGGCCGGATTAGGCTAGAGTATGATTAGGACCTCAACACGTGGTCCTCCCCACTCATGGTGGAGTCGACCATGCCCTTTCCCTAGCCACCTCTACCTAACAAAAATAATAAGAATGTGGGACTAGGGCCCAACATCCGTCCCTCCACCCATGGTGGAGCCGACCATGTCCTTGCCCTAGCTACCTCGGCTAAAACCGACAATGAACGTGAACTAAGGCCCAACACCGGTCCTCTCCACTTTCAAGGGAGCCGACCATGTCCCCGCCGTAGCCACCTCTACCTAAGAATGAGAAGAAAAGTGGACTTGGACCCGGACATCTGGTCCTCTCCACGCAAGATGGAGCCGACCGTGCCCTTGAACAAGCCACTACAATTTTATTTTAGACCTAACAAATAACAAGTCGAAGTCGACTTGAACCCGGGTAAGTGATCCTCTCCACTCTAGGTGGAGCCGACCGTGCCCTTGAACAAGCCACTCCTTAACCTAGGAAAATAAAATTTGATCATAGTGGAAGTGGACTTCGAACCCGGGTACACATGGTCCTCTCCACTCTAGGTGGAGCCGACCCGTGCCCTTGAACAAGCCACTCCGTCAATTTTTTTAACCTATTTAAAGCTATAAAAAAAATGCAAGTGTGATGAACTTCCTAAATGAAGAACGTGTGCAGACAAGATCCTGCCGGGCCCAAATAAAAAAGGACAGCTGCCAAACCCGCAACAAAAAGTTAAAAGAATAAAAACAAAAGAAGAAGAAGATCGAAAAAAATAAAAAAATTAAAGTGGAAAAAATAGAAAATCAAGAAAAGAAAAAAATAATCGAAGAAGAAGATAAGGGTGGGAGAAACAAGAGAAGGGGGGAGAAGAAATAAGGGAAGGGTCGAAGATGGGAAGGGAAAGCACGAAGGAGAGAAGAAGAAATGATGGGGGGGGGGAGGGGGAAGAGAAGAATAGAATCGAAGGGGAAGAGAAAGAATAGAAGGAGGAAGAAGGGAAGAAGGGAAGGAAAAGAAATATGAAGAGAAAAATAAGAGAAGGAAAGAAGAGATAAAAAAAATAAGAGAAGAAGAAAGAATCGAAGAAGGGAAGAATAGAATAGAATAAGAGAAGAGAAGAATAGAATCGAGAAGAATAGAATAAGAGAAGAGAAGAATAGAATCGAAGGGGAAGAGAAAGAATAGAAGGAGGAAGAAGGGAAGGAAACGAAATATGAAGAGAAATGAGAGAAGAAGAGAAGAAATGAGAAGAAATGAGAAGAAGAAGAAGAAGAAGAAGAAGAAGAAGAAGAAGAAGAAGAAGAAGAAGAAGAAAAATGAAGAGAAATGAGAGAAGAAGAGAAAAGAGAGAAGAAGAGAAAAAATGAGAAGAAATGAGAGAAGAAGAGAAGAAGAGAAGAAGAAGAAGAGAAGGAAAGAAGAGAAGGGAAGAAGAAAGGAAGGGGAAAGAATAGAAGAGAAGAAATGAGAAGAAATGAGAGAAGAAGAAAAATGAAGAACACAAAAAACCTAAGGCATGCACCTTTCAATCCAAAAAACCTATTCAATCTAAAAAATATGATGTACTAACTTTAGAATAGTTGCTTGCAAGTCGATCAGGGTAGTAGCGCCGCAGATCGCCCAAAAAGCTCGAAGAGGAAGCGAAAAGAAAAGGTGTGGGAAAGCCGGCCGCGCGTAGTTTCAAAAAATTACAGAACGTCGCATGCGACGTGACGTCGCAACGTATTTTGTTATAGCAACGTTATGAACTTTATTTTTTTTTTTTTGACGTCTTTTTTAAATGGGATGCTCATTAAAGTTTGTCCCTAGGCTTATTTAGACAGTCCTGAGGCCTTCCCGGCGAGCTGCCCCCGAATCGGAGGATCCAACGGCCGGATAGGGGAACCGGCCCCCGGAGGGTGGTCATTAGCGTCGGCCCCCCGGAGCCAAGAAAAAGGGCTGCCTCGAACTTTTTGATCCCGCCTCACGGGTCCTGGACTCTCCCCTCTTGTGAGGGATCCCCGCAAGGTCCCGGCCTCGCTTTGACTTGGGGAGGGTGCCGCCTTGGTTGCCCCCCGAACCGCTGCCCCGACCGCTCTAATGCTAACCCTTTGACCTAGACCTTCTCCTAAAATTCCAAAAATTGGGTTGTGTGATGGAGATGAATTAGGAATCCAAATTGGCAAAAATCGAATTTATTTTCGCAATGCATTAATTACGAATTTATGAATGTCTTGCCATCGCAAAAGCGCCCCCGACTTCTAATTGCCACATCGGAGGAGGAGGAGGGCCCAAACTCCATTCCGTCGGTTCCTATTGCTCCGCGTTCTACCAAGCAGCTTTCTCGGCCAGTCCCAATCGCAATGCATCCAAGACACGGCCCCAAAACGCAAAACCCTTCTAGAACCTCGCAACTCACAGGGTTTACGTTTCGGAGGCCCTCTCCTTGTCAGATTTGGCCGGACCTTGCGCCGTGACTTGTTGTGGAGTGGGGGTGTTGACGCCAGAGCACGAACCCTAAAATCCCCCCGGAAACTGCTTGCCCCGAATTTCCTCTCCCTAAGGCCCTGGGGACGGACGGGCGACCTCCCCTCTCCGGAACCACGATTTGGCTCTGCCAATGGACTCAGAACGTCGACATTGCCCTAGGGACCAAGTTCTGTGGCCAGAAGACCAAAACACGGCCCCCATTACGCAAACCCTTCTAGAACCTAGCAACTCACAGGGTTTACGTTTCGGAGGCCCTCTCCTTGTCAGATTTGGCCGGGACCTTGCGCCGTGACTTGACGTGGACTGGAGGTGTTGACGCCAGAGCAGGGACCCTAAAATCCCCCCGGAAGCTGCTTGCCCCGAATTTCCTCTCCCTAAGGCCCTGGGGACGGACGGGCTACCTCCCATCTCCGGAACCGCGATTTGGCTCTGCCAATGGACTCAGAACGTCGACATTGCCCTAGGGACCAAGTTCTGTGGCCAGAAGACCAAAACTCGGCCCCCAAAACGAAAACCCTTCAAGAACCTGGCAACTCACAGGGTTTACGTTTCGGAGGCCCTCTCCTTGTCAGATTTGGCCGGGACCTTGCGCCGTGTCTTGACGTGGAGTGGGGTGTTGACACCGGCGGGGACCCTAAAATCCCCTCAAAGCCGCTTGCCCCGGTTCAGTTCATTACAAGTTAATTATGCCATCCATGTCAAATAGCTTTAGGGAGCAAAATCCGTTGAACAAGGGCATTCTCTCTATCCATATGCCTTAATACTGAAACACAACCATCATCACAAGCAACCAAATCTAACCCCCTCCCCCAACCCGCGGAGTCTTTTGCTTTTCTCAGAATCATTTATCTTCATTATAGTAGTTATGATGCTTTTCTCGTAATCATTTATCTTCATTCTAACAGTTATGATGCTTATATTCTCAATGCAATCTTAGACCAAGTATAACGCCCGGCCGAAAGGTCAACCCCAAGTACAACGATCCCACAAACTCCATTCCTTTGACCTTAGCTAACCCTTTGACCTAGACCTTCTCCAAAAATTCTGAAAATTGGGCTGTGTGCTGGAGATGAATTAGAAATCCAGCTGGCAAAAAATCAGAATTTATTTTCGTACAATGCATTAATTGCAAATTTATGAATGTCTTGCCACTACAAAAGCGCCCCCCGACTTCTACTTGCCACGTCGGGAGGAGGACAGGCCCAAACTCTGCTCCGTCAGTTCCCTTTGCTCCGTATTCTCGGCTGCAGCTTCTCGACCAGGTCCCAAGTGCAACAGACCAAGTCTCGGCCCCCAAAACGCAAACCCTTCTAGAACCTGGCAACCCACAGGGTTTACGTTTCGGAGGCCCTCTCCTTGTCAGATTCGGCCGGGACCTTGCGCCGTGACTTGACGTGGAGTGGGGGTGTTGACGCCAGAGCGGGGACCCTAAAATCCCCCCGGAAGCTGCTTGCCCCGAATTTCCTCTCCCCAAGGCCCTGGGGACGGACGAGCGACCTCCCCTCTCCGGAATCGTGATTTGGCTCTGCCAATGGACTCAGAACGTCGACATTGCCCTGGGGACCAAGTTCCGTGGCCAGAAGACCACCCGACCTCCAAGAAGCGCCAAAGTAGCTCACTTCCATCACACTCGTAGTCAATTGGCCTAGGATGTGGATGCGGGATACTGTCGTGGAGGGCGTGAGTGTTTCTTTCTTTTGCAAAACGGACCTTGTAACTTGCTTCCTAGGGTAATTTCGACATTCCGGACGATTTGGCAGGGTCGATTTGCAATTCCGGAGCCTCCCCGGTGCCCGAACGACAAAACACTGTGGTTTATACAAGGCCGACCTCTCGGGGCGCCCGCGATTGACAAGTTCTCCTGGACCGATCTGGAATCTTTTGGGCCTTCCCAGAGAGGGCCCCCGAACGGAGGATTCAACGGTCGGATAGGGGAACCGGCCCGGGAGGGTGGTCATTAGCGTCACGGGAGCGCCGCCAGAAGGGCTGCCTCGGGAACTTTTTGATCCCCGCCTCTTGGGGTCCGAACTCTCCCCCTTGTGAGGGATCCCCGCAAGGTCCCGGCCTCGTTTGACTTGAGGAAGGGTGCCAGCTCGGTTGCCCCGCAACGCCGCCCCCCGACCGCTCTAATGCTAACCCTTTGACCAAACCTTCTCCTAAAATTTCGAAAATTGGGCTGTGTCTTTGAGATGAATTAGGAATCCAGTGGCAAAAGTCAGAATTTATTTTCGTACAATGCATTAATTGCGAATTTATGAATGTCTTGCCACCGCAAAAGCCCAGACTTCTACTTGCCACATTGGGAGGAGGACAGGCCCAAACTCGCTCCGCCGGTTCCCCTTGCTCCGTATTCTCGGCTGCGGCTTCTCGCCAGTCCCAAGTGCAATAGACTAAGTCTCGGCCCCCAAAACGCAAACCCTTCTAGAACCTGGCAACCCACATGGTTTACGTTTCGGAGGCCCTCTCCTTGTCCCGATTCGCCGGGACCTTGGCGCCGTGACTTGACGTGGAGTGGAGGTATTGACCTTGAGGCGGGGACCCTAAAATCCCCCTAAGCCGCTTGCCCCGGAATTTCCTCTCCCCAAGGCCCTGGGGACGGACGGGTGACCTCCCCTCTCCGGAATCGCGATTTGGCTCTGCCAATGGACTCAGAACGTCGATATTGCCCTGGGGACCAAGTTCCGTGGCTAGAAGACCACCCGACCTCCAAGAAGCGCCAAAGTAGCTCACTTCCATCACACTCGTAGTCAATTGGCCTAGGATGTGGATGCGGGATACTGTCGTGGAGGGCGTGAATGTTTCTTTCTTTTGCAAAACCGACCTTGTAACTTGCTCCCTAGGGTAATTTCGCCATTCTGGATGATTTGGCAGGGTCGATTTGCCATTCCGGAGCCTCCCCGGTGCCCGAACGACAAAACACTGCGGTTTATATAAGGCCGACCTCAGGACGCCCCGCGGTTTGACAAGTTCTCCCGGACCGATCTGGAATCTTTTGGGCCTTCTCGAAGAGGGGCTCCTGAACGGAGGATCCAACGGTCGGATAGGGGAACCGGGCTCCGGGAGGGTGGTCATTAGCGTGCAGCCCCCGGGGCTTGCCCGCCAGAAGGGCTGCCTCGGGAACTTTTTGGATCCCGCCTCTTGGGGTCCTGGACTCTCCCCTCTTGTGAGGGATCCCCGCAAGGTCCCGGGCCTCGTTTGACTTGGGGAAGGGTGCCACTTCGGTTGCCTCCCGCAGAATCGGCCGCCCCGACCGCTCTAATGCTAACCCTTTGGCCTAGACCTTCTCCAAAAATTTCGAAATTAGGTGTGTCGAGAGATTCCAAATGGGCAAAAATCAGAATTTATTTTCATACAATGCATTAATTGCGAATTTATGAATGTCTTGCCACCGCAAAAGCACCCCCCACTTCTACTTGCCACATCGGGGAGGGACAGGCCCAAACTCCGCCCCGTCGGTTCCCCTTGCTCCGTATTCTCTACCGCAAAGATCTCGGCCAGGTCCCAAGTGCAAATGACCAAGTCTCGCCCCCAAAACGCAAACCCTTCTAGAACACGGCAACCCACGGGGTTTACGTTTGAGGCCCTCTCCTTGTCGATTTGACCGGGACCTTGCGCCGCGGACTTGACGTGGAGTGGGGGTGTTGGCCTGAGGCGGGGACCCTAAAATCCCCCCTGAAGCCGCTTGCCCCGAATTTCCTCTCCCCAGGCCCCCGGGACCCGGACGGCGATCTCCCTCTCCTCGGAATCACGATTTGGCTCGCCAATGGACTCGAAACGCCGATATTGCCCCGGGGACCAAGTTCCGCGGGCGAAGACCACCCGACCTCCAAGAAGCGCCAAAGTAGCTCACTTCCATCACACTCGTAGTCAATTGGCCTAAGATGTGGATGCGGGCGTGAGTGTTTCTTTCTTTTTGCAAAACCGACCTTGTAACTTGCTCCCTAGGGTAATTTCGCCATTCCGGATGATTTGGCGGTCGATTTGCCATTCGAGCCTCCCGGTGCGAACGACAAAACATCGCGGTTTATACAAGGCCGACCTCGGGGCGCCCAGCGGTTTGACAAGTTCTCTGGACCGATCTGAATCTTTTGGGCCTTCCCCAAGAGGGGCCCTGAACGGAGGATCCAACGGTCCGATAGGGGAACCGCTCCGGAAGGGTGGTCATTAGCGTCAGGCCCGGGAGCGCCGCCAGAAGGGCTGCCTCGGGGAACTTTTTGATCCCGCCTCTTGGGGTCTGGACTCTCCCCTCTTGTGAGGGATCCCCGCAAGATCCCGGCCGCGTTTGACTTGGGGAAGGGTGCCACTGGTTGTTCCGCAAACCGGGCTGCCCGACCGTTCTAATGCTAACCCTTTGACCTAGACCTTCTCCTCAAAATTTCAAAATTGGGCTGTGTGCTTTGGAGATGAATTAGGAATCTAGGCGGCAAAAAATCAGAATTTATTTTCGCACAATGCATTAATTGCGAATTTATGAATGTCTTGTCACCGCAAAAGCCCCCCGACTTCTACTTGCCACATCGGGAGGAGGACAGACCCAAACTCCGCCCGCCGGTTCCCCTTGCTCCGATTCTCTACCGCAGCGGCTTCTCGGCCAGTCCCAAGTGCAACAGACCAAGTCTTGGCCCCCAAAACGCAAACCCTTCTAGAAACTGGCAACCCACAGGGTTTACGTTTCGGAGGCCCTCTCCTTATCAGATTCGGCCGGGACCTTGCGTCGTGTCTTGACATGGAGTGGGGGTGTTGACGCCAGAGCAAGGACCTTAAAATCCCCCCGGAAGCTGCTTGCCCCGAATTTCCTCTCCCCAAGGCCCTGGGGACGGACGGGCGATCTCCCCTCCTCGGAACCGCGATTCGTCTCTGCCAATGGACTCAGGACGTCGACATTGCCCTGGGGAGCAAGTTCCGTGGCCAGAAGACCACACATGTTCACCCAACTAAGAAATGCGTTTTTGACGTCGCTGTATACGTCGCACGCGACGTATTGTCAACGGTCACCTGCCAGGTCACCTACAACTTGGCAGTACACTTGGCAAATACGTACTGACGTGTCATCCATTCTGTAATGTCACGTCACGTCGCATGCGACATCACGTCGCAGACATCCACCTGGCGTGTCACCTGTCATCCACCCGGGGCCCCAGTCCACCTGGCGTGACAGATAGACCAAGTGACGCGACGTCGCATGCGACGTGACGTCGCAAATGTGGCAACTGTCGTCCACTTGGCACCGACATCCACCTGGCGTGACAAATCTGCCAGGTCACGAGTGTCAGACGTCGCAGTACACGTCGCATGCGACGTTCCTGCGACGTGATGTCGCATTGACGTCGCATGGTCACGTCAATTGCGACGTCACATCGCAGGAACGTCGCAAGCCCACGTCGCAAAATGACCATTCTCTTGTTGTGAACAATGGCGTGTGCCAAGCTCCTTCGAAAACATTTCAAAATGTTAGCTCTATGTGGAGAGCTATAGTCTATGACAAGGAAGGTAAAAAGTGGCACAATTTGGATTGTATTAAGGGAGAGTGCCAGAGCTGTGCCACTGAAAATATTCAAATTTGTCCTAAGGAGAAAGAGTCGCAGAATGAGAACATTGAATGGCAAGTGTTTACACTGGAGGCCTATTACTCTGTTGTCTGTAGTGTATAAAATCATTGCTAAGGCTTTGGCTGAGAGGCTTAAGCCAGTACTAGTTCACGCAATTAGTGCAGAGCGATGCCGGTTTTATACCTCGTGAATATTCTTCATAATGTGGTCACCGCTTTTGAGGGAGTGCATTGGGCTCAGAGGATGAGGCAGACCCCTTGTTTTTCTTAAGTCGGATTTTGCTAAGGCTTATGACGATTGTCGGTGGCGCGTTCTTGGTCGATATGATGCAGGCCTTTGGGTGCGGGCCTAGTTTCAGGGAAACGGTTATGAAGCTGCACGTGTCTGCTAGGGCGACATTGTGGTGTCAGGGTGAGACCTCTTCAATCTTCTCTCGTGGGTCGAGGCATTAGGCGGGGATGTCCGCTGGCCCCCTTCCTGCTCACTATAGTGGCGTAAGCTCTCTCGCACTTTTTTTGGTGGCAATTCTTGCGACAATTTGGTGCAAGGTCTCCACATGGATGATGGGTCGCAAAGGTGTTTGCAAATAATTTTATGATGATACATTCCTCTTTCTTCATGCAGATGAGTCCAATCTCCGAGGCGACCAAGAATATTTTGGATGCCTTTTCTTTAGCTTCGGGATGCTTGCTTAACCGGGTCGGTGCTTTCGGCCATGTGGGTACTGGAGGAACCTCCTCCCGCGTGGTTGAGTCGGTTAAGGCTCTAACACCGCCACACACGTACCGCCAAACTGTTAGGCATACCATTTGGCTTGGACATTAATGCTAGAGCAATTTGGACGGAGACATTACGTAATCTTAAGCGACATTTGAATTGGTGGAGGGGAAGTAAACTCACCATGACCGGTAGGATTCGGTAGCCAAGTCGCTCAGAAGCACTCATGTTTACGCACCTCACGCATACTTGCTGCCGAAAGTGTGGTTAAGGAGTTGGATGACACCATTCGCAATTTTGTTTGGGGAGGGAATGAGGGGCTACAAAGAAGGTCGCGTGGTGGAAGTGTGTAAAAGTCCCCGCATGCGCGGGGGTTTGGGTATGCTTGATGTGTCGTTGCACCACGAAGGTTCCGTGTCGAAATTCATCCGGGCGGTTGTTGCGGGAGCAACAATCCCCGTGTTTGGCTCTGTTAGGCACGATTAAACCGTCACTCTATTGTGTTTAGGAAGCCGGCTATTCCAGCTTTCGGTTATCGTGGGCTCTGTTTTGAGGATTTGCGGCCATTCCCTCATGCTTAGCCTTTTCTTAAGGGTCTCCCCAAGGCACGGAAGGTGGTCAAGGTTCTCTTCTCATTGGATCCTAGCAAGTGTATGGTAGCCTCATCGCCCTTTCTCACGGGTATCCTTGGACTCTGCATCTCCCTTGGCCTCTTCCCTACACCCGTGTTTTCTCACCGATGGATTGCTTGCAGGGGTAACATCCATCCGTGGATCGGGTATTGGGAGGGTCATCTGGCGCCCGTGGGAGTTTTTTAGGAGAGATTTGGCCTTGGCTGATTGGGACATACGGACTTGGGCGAGAATTGCCAATGCTATTCCATTGCAGTTGTCTTCTCAAGTCAATCGCGTTTGGAAGTCGCATAGTGGACTTGATGCATCTTAGTTTGTAGCATCGGCTTATGTGCTCCTAGCGCCAGACACGCTGCCGCCGGATAAGTGGTCGCTTAAGCTTCCGGGAGTAAGTGGCCCGCCATGTGGAAGTGGGTGTGGAATACATTGCCTCCTCCTAAAATCCGTACTCTTTTGTGGCAGATCTTGCACCGTAGCCTCAGGGTGAATGTTCGAGTCCACAGGTTCAAGCCTCAGGTAGCGGAAACATGCCCTTTATGTGGGAGGCGACGTGAGACCATTGAGCACTGCTTTGTGCTATGCACAGAGGTAGGGGCAGCTTGGTCCTGGGTGAGAGCCCTCTTTGGGACTTCACTATGCAGTCAGAAGATTCTCTTGGGAGTCCTTCCTAGCGGTGAAGGCGGCAAAGCCAAGCCGGCGGCGTTTCATTTATGCAGAGCTTGGCTTTTGTGGCTGATTTGGAAAAGAAGGAGAGCGAAGGTCTTCCAGAATGCAGTGCTTAGCCCTTCTCGATTGGTTCCGATGTTGAGGCATAAGTTGTGGCAGGCTTACCAAGTCTCCAGCTTGTCTGGCACAGTTAAGCGGGAAATTTGGTCGACATTCCTACAGATTGTGGATCATGATGGGCGCTTCATTTCTTAGCACCACACTTATCATTGTACTTGATCGCATTCTAGTGGTTTAATATATTCTTATATTCTTTAAAAAAAAAAAAAAAGTACGTGAACGAACCTTCCAAAGCTGGCACTTCAAAGAGGCTGAAGCTTGTTACTGAAAGCAAGAGTCCAGGTACATTGCTTGACAAGATGTTTCAGCACCTTGCAAGGTTCACTATTCACAACTTTTCAGCAAGTTGGTAGAGCAAACAATTCAAGAAATCAGTGCAAAATTTGAGGGATGATTCTGTTTTGTCAGTAATGGACTTTGCACAGAACTATACTTTGCAGCCACTCAGGGAGGTTCAATCCGAGCATTGGAACGATGACCAGATAACCATTTTGGCGCATATAACCATGATGAAAGTCAACGTCGAGCTGAAAAAACTGTTCATTTGTATGTTTACGATGTTATGAAGCATGATGCTTTCTTTGTTCAGGATGCACTCAAGAAACACCATACTTGGATGATGCAAAAACGTTTCGAGCACATCAAATACCATGTCATGTAGTCTGATGGGTGTGTTGCTCAGTTTAAGTATTCTCAAGCCTTCTATTTGAATGTGGCCCAGTATTATAACAGGTATGGAATTAGAATGCAGTGGAATTATTTTAGCTCAGGTCATGGGAAATGAGAACATGACCGGCAGCCCGCTTTGGAGAAAAGGTTCCTTCCATATAAGAAAAGGAAAGAGAATAGTGTTCCGATTTTGGGTACCAATTCTGCTTGCAGTTTGCTCAAACAAAAGAAGTGCAAAATGGACAGAGTCATATGGGAGGTCATAGCATGGACCCTCGTTCAAGTTGTGAGACATTGCCTAGTACTCTAGCTATACATTGTGTGTCTGTTATTAATCCAGCTGACCCAACACTTGTCATGTATAGATCCATGTCATGTTTTTGCAATGGTTGCTTGAATTTCAGATGGGGAGAACGTGAAAATCTCCAGCATTGTTGCGTGGAAGCTGCACAAACTGGAGCCTAGTTTGGCCCAGGTTATGAACAAGAAGAGCTAGTTGTTCTATTTGCAGTTGATGAGCAAGAACTATCCGAAGTACTCTAAATTGGAGACATATTTGCATCTTTTGCTTGCCGCTCTAGGGAATCATGAAAATGTTCCATACTTCATTCTCCTATGCATGAAGGAGATGCATACTCTTCAGGAAGACATGGTTGACGACTATGGAAATAGAATGCTTGCTGATGACAGGGTTATAGTTGGTCATTACTATAAACTGCTGCAAGGCACAAACCGCAAGTACAAGTTGTTGGATGACAAAATAGTATTGATACCAGCAAAAATTGAAGGGGGCACATACAACATGCATGATCACACGAGAGGTGCATGACATGCTTATATCAAGCCTATTTGAGATTGTTAAGTGCATATGAGTACAAAGGAACTTTCATATTTGCCATCGTCTTCTGTTAAATTCAGAAAACTTGTCGCTTGCTGCAAGTTTCTTCTAAGTTACTTATTTTTTAGTCTAAAGTACATTTATATACTTCAATTTTAGTATCACACAATATCCTGTTTTCAACCACAATGTAAATCAGAAAGTATAAAATGTTCATCAATTGTTGCATCAAGAAGTTAACCTATTCTGTGAACTTGTTATAAAGAATATCAATGGCTTTTCTTTTGATTTATGAAACAAAGCAGAAAGTGCAACATGTAGATCGATGTATGGAGATAAAAACTCTTGTATTAGATATCGCTACAAGATATACAACCTGGTCATAGGAGATGTGAAGCCAATATATACAAGTTTATTGTTCATGTTTGAAATTTATATTACATTACATTACATTACATTACATTCAAAATTTGGTCATTCCACAGCCTGTACAAGGCATCTCTGTCCCTGTAGCCCTCTGAAACCATTTGCCTCCAGACAGCTGTTGTTAGTGTGTCGGTTGGATTATGTAAAGGGTTCTGCTTCACATACTGTTGCAGGTCTGTTGTTGTCAACAGACCCTTTAGCCATGGTTGCAAAAGTGTCAAGAGACCTGTGTCTTCCACATCCTTTTCATGCCATGAAGGTGGGCATATGCAATTTTCGTTGGGATTGAAAAGCATCTTGAACTCGGAGTCGTCTACTATAAGTGTGTTACTCTCATTCCTGTCTTGATACTTCTAGTATATAAACTCAATTGGCTTCAGATATAAAGGTTTATCTTTAAGAAGGCAACCCGGAAAGGCAGCTCCAAACATTTGCTTCCATCAAAGGTGAATCTTAAGCCCCTTATCTACGTCATTTTGAAGTATGTACAAAAAAGGAGTTTATTCTCCAATTATTGAATAAGAGAAACCTGCAATATTATATTACTTTATGCATTTTCCACTGTTCAATAAGTTTGTTTGTATTTGCATCGATGCAATGGAATTCACCCGGAGATTTCACATAATGTAGGCCGTATATAACATGTGAGTTAATCGGGTGGGTTTTTTTTACTTAAACCGTACATACACATATAGAAATATGGGGTTTTTTTAGGGGCAGTCTAGTGTAATATGTATATGATAAGGGTTTTTATGAATCCTAGATAAGGCGTCGAGGAATTTCACTATGGATTTTTAATAAAGTAAAAACAACAATGTAATATATATGTCTACTATCACATTTTGCACATTACAAAAGAGGCTTCACAACAACTCATTCCCTAATTATGCACCAAAGTGGCATGATTTTGGAACAGACATAATCCCAAAATAAATGAATAACGGTTAATAAAATTTAGATAGTCATACAAGGGTCAGTTCCTAGCTAAGTAATTAATCTATCTAGCTCTCGTAAGATAAGCAAAAGAACTTTTACTAATTAATATGCAAAAAATGCTCGCACCCATTCATGGCTCCATGGATCTGGCTCCGGCTATCCACAACAAAAGCTTGGCTTCAAAAGCTTGGCTTCTTCTGCTTCCAACAAGAGAACTAATCTCAACCAGAATGGGAGACGGAACTTGGAAAGTTTTTTTTAAATATTTGTTATCTTCCTAAAATTAGAAAATATCTAATTTATTTTAAATTTAAAGGTTAAATGGCCAGAATATATCTTCTTTATTATAAGATCAAACAACCACTATCCAAAAAAAATGATACCCCATCCTAAGATCTAGTTTACTATTTTATTTTAAGGTCAATTTTAATGCTAGTTCCTTAATGACCCCCTAGGTGTGGCACAATATTGCTTTGAATCCGAAGCAATAATTGTTTCTTTTGTTATGCAGCCCATGGAGCACATGGCAAGAGAAGGAAATAAGACGATGAGGAATCATGTTCCATAGAATCTGGCCTTAGAAGTGATGGTGCACATATAACTTCAATATCCCTTTAGGAATTTTCTACCCTGTGCTTTTTTATTATATGTGCTATGGTATGCTTCTTCTATTGGCATGTACCTTGATGTTAATCTCTATGTGAAATGGAAATTACATGGATGCTTTCATGGACTCTAAATAGTGTTGTGGATATTCGCATTGTAGAAATGAGATCTTGCTCTTATTGTGGCAGGCACACAGGAATTTCCATATAAGAGTGTTATATGCTAATTTAGAGGATTTCTCTATACACTTACAATTTACATTGAGCTGAGAAGTTTGCTTTGCTTTGATTGTCTGGAATATGTAGCATAATAACTTGGGGGTTCCAGGGGGATATGATTTGGATGTATAACTGACCATGCCTGAAACCATAGATTATTTCTCTAAAACATTGAATGGGTTGTTTTCAAAGAAAGAAAATAAGATTCAATAGCTATATCACTAGTTGTATGCGTCAATGTGTTTTTATCAAGACATTTGATTTATTTTTTAGAGGTTAAATTCCCTTTATTTTACATTCAAAGATTATAGGTGCACTCGTATTTCATATTTTGAACGCATACGCATCCTAAAAAATAAATTATGAAATCGCAGCGAGATGTGCACACCCATGCTCCGGCTTGAAGGTTCGACGGATCCACCCGCTCAGGTAGTCCGGGGCGCATTTCAGTTAGAATATGTAGCAAATCATTTTGAATATGTATCACTAATGCTCGGCGGATCCAACGACTTTGGTAGTCCAGGGCGCACCTTGTTTAAAATATGTAGCAAATATGTAGCACCTCATATGTTATGGTCATAATATGTTCTGGGTCATAAGGGCCAGATTCCACATGTGGCAACGTCGCGTCTCTCTCGTATCTTAACTTTCGGCCTTCTTTTTAGGGCAATACCTCTCATTCCATTGCAGCAGTGGCAGTATGAAGCCAATTCAAAATAGATGTTTAAGATCATGTTTTTTGGGAATCAACAGCAATATTTGTCTGGCATTTGATTCAAGCTTTAAAGGCGAGGGGATCACCCTTGTCAATTAAGCAAGCGCAGCATTTTTATATGGGGGCATGGCCATTGGGACCTCATTCCGGTGTGGGCCCCCACAACATGGAATGGGGGATCAAAATTGTCCCCCTTTTTTTATCCCCTATTTTCTGCGAGGTGGAGGTCCGGCTATGGCGCCGTCAGAGAGACATCCTCCGAGGCCCCTCGGCTCGTCATTTTGCATTCATAGGGCCCTTCGGTTTGGTGCAAGGAGGCATTCATCCATTTTGTGGATTAAACGCTTCATTTTTGGGATTTTGCTGCTTCATTTTTCGTTTTGGTGTTTCAGCAGGTAGTTTTGAAGGTGGCCAGTCGTCTTTTCTCAGTTTTGGAGCTTCTATTGCAGGTATTCACATGCATTTTTTAAAGTTTTTTTTATTTTTTATCTTATATCTGTGTTTTTGTTAAATGCAGGTGGAATGGGAGTTCTTGACGGCAGTCCTGGCCAGCAGGAGACTCCTGGTATAGGTATTCCATTATTTTTTTGTGATTTGATGATTTCTTTCTAAGTTTTTGTGCATGCAGGTCGGAATGCACATTTCCAAACATCTTCTGGCCGGGAGACGACTCGAGCTTTAGGTATTGTTAGAGTTTTTTTGTCTTTTTGTTGGTTTCTCATGCAGGTTGGGATGGAGTAGAAACATCAAATCTTTATGCATGCAGATTGGGATGTTGTTTCCTGCAAAATTCACTCTGAAGCTGTGATTTCATGATGGATATTCAGTCTGATGATTTTACATGTTTGTGAAACTGTGATCAAGCATTTCAATGTGAAATTGTGACCAACATTTCAATCTGAAACTATGTGAAACATTTCAATGTGAAACTTGATACTAAAATTTCGAATGTGAAACATGGTTTTAGATGAACCAAAATTTGAATGATACGAAATTTTCAATGTTTATACTTTCTGCTGAAACTTTAACTTAAATGTAATTTAATTAAGTTAAACCTGTTATAGCCAGTCATATTACATCTGCACGGAATTTGCATCCCTCTTTCCAGTCCAGATTGTAGGGATGTGCTAGGTGTTAACACAGGGTTTAATCCTGCACGGATTTTGAGACCCCATTTCCATGTTGGTTTTAGGAGAGGTGTTTTGGTAATTGCTAACTCTTGCAATGGAATCAGACCACAAGTGGTAGTTACCACGTGCCATTGTAAAATTGGTTTAGGCAGAACTGACACTAGCCTAATTTCCACAGTGGAATCTATCTGGCCCTAACATCATAGACCAACGACCGAGGTAGTTCGAATATGTATCACTAATGTGAGAAGATGAATGTCATACACACGTTGCTGCACGGGAGCAATCTCGGAGGTGAATTTCAGGAAAGGCTAGGGCATCGCCCTGCAAATGCATGTTATCTAGGGGAATAAAAAAACTTGTTCGTTTGTGCAGAACCTATCTGCACAGAGTCCTCGATCTCATCAAATGCCTAGTTTTCGTAACGTCACATCACTGTTATGCGGCTATCAAGTATCGAGCTTCATAAACTAATTTGATAAATCTATTTGGTGTATACGTTAGTTTGAAGAAGCTTACAAGCAAAAGTGTTTTAGGACGCACGTTCAAGAGCTGTCACTTTTATCATATCAGGTACCCTGACTTTTATTTGAATCCAAAGCAGGAAAATTGCTCTGTCACGAGACTACAAAATGCCTTCATGCCTGCCCAAGTGGTTGAAAACTGTGCCGAGCTAAAATCATTCACTGGATAAACAATAATAACCCTATCCCTTGAGTTCTTATTTCCAGCAATATTATACACATGAAATGGCATATTCAATGTTCTTATTTACAAATATATATTTACAACTTCAAAAAGACACAGACCCATCATTTGGAATCATTCATCAGCTGAGCTGAAGGACTGTCTTCTCCTCACAGTTGCAATTACCTCATTGCCATCTCCAGGACCCAAGTCACATTCTTGCTGAAGTTGATGGGTGAGACTAGAAACATCTGAGCGCAGTCTTGGGAGAGACATGGATCCTAACGGAGTTGATTTACCAGTTGCAACTTCTTGCAATACAGTGGCAACTGTTGCAGCAGCTGTCGCATCCCCAACAGCCTTGGCAATTGATTTCCCAATTATAGGAAGAGCAACAGGTACCATTGATTCAAATCTGCTCTTTCCTAGGCTTGGCCTTCCATTTGTTGGCAGTGCTCCTGTATTGGTTTTAGGAGTCTGATCTAGCCAAGTGACCCTTGGTGATATTAAACTCCTTTCCTTTGAAGGAGTTGTTGCAGAAGTGGCTAAAGCCTTCCCCTTCATCTTCATCTTCATTTTCATCTTCGTCTTCATCACAGAAACAGGTAGCGGTTGCTTGGATAAGTCATCATCCTTGGATGAAGTGTGTTGACGATTTGGAGGTATGTATGCATTCATTTCCTCGTTTACAAGTGAGGTATTTGCAGGCCTTTCAGCCTCATTTGTCTGCACTCCAGAACTGCTGGCTTTATTAGTGTCATCCCTGGACTTTTCCATCACTGCCTCGACTTTTGATCTGGCTTTACTAGCTTCGTGCTTTTGCATGTCATACATGATTTCCTTTTGCAGTTGTCTATCAGCAACTAAAATCTCTTCTATTTCGTTTTTGTAGTCTTTAAGCATCACACGGATACACTCCATTAGCATGCCAAGCAATGGACTGCTTTTGCTTTCTAACAACCTGTACATAACATCTCTCAGCCAAAGTCTTACAAAAGCAATATAGTGAAATAATTTGTGAATGATATAATACCGTTTCAGCTCTATAAAAATTGGAATTGCATTTTGAATTAGATTCCTCTTGGCAAGTTGGGTCACCACTCTTCCCTTGACTGCAGCAAAAGCCCCACCAGTACTGCCAGGGTCCTCTTCCTCTAATCCATCCCCACTTGCTCCGAGCCCTCGGTTACTAGCATTATTAAGCCGTAACTCCTTGCATGCCAAAACTTTTAGCGCATCCTGCAGAACATTAGAAACATGGTCAGCTACATGCGATAATAACGAAGAATAGGCCATTACACAACAAAATAACCACCTCTAAGACACATTGACCTTGAGGATCGTTTAAATCAAGTAATCCATCAACTGCTCCGGCTATAATCTCTGCACATAACTTTGCAGATGTGGCCAAGAGATGCTCTGGTGCCATCTGGTTTAGAAGAGCTTTATAGATATGCATTCTTTTTTCAGCCACGTCTGAATTGCTTCCTCTGAATGACATCCAGTTATAATCAAGATCCTTTATATGTAAGAAGACAAATAAAGACAGACTCCTCGTTCAACAAATCTCTACCTTAGAGAGAATAGTTGGCGTTCATTTTCTGACACCTGTAAGGCACTGCTGCCACCAGCATGTGCACAATAATCATTCAGCACAAAAATAGCTTCGACAAAACTATTGTATGCTAATAATGGAGCTTTTGCTGCAAAGGAAAATTGCAATGCAAGTTAACAAACGAAAACATTCTTAATAACAATCAGAAACCACGTTCATGGACAATTCTCACTCTTAAGTATGGTCCCGAACAAAAAACTTGCCATTTGGCTTATTTTTGTTGAATCATCCACTAGTGCAAGAAGGAACCGATGGAACAGTATTCCTCTCCATTTGACATAGTCCCTCTGCAGTGTGGTTATTTGTTATTGCTTCTTTCATGTCTAGTAGGTTCATGGAACATGATATGAGTGTTTCATTAACGTATATTAATATTTGAAAAAATAAGTCCCGTCTAATAGGCTGGAATCACCTGTAATAACCTCGCAAGTAGTATAAATGCTTGCCTCCTTACAATTTCGCACTTATCACGTAAAGACTTCGTTAATTTTGGAATGTACCTGAAGATTATCAATCAGCATTCATGATCATAAGGTACACACATAGTTTAAACTTTGAACAAGACCTAGCATATAAATATCAAACATTAATATGCCCTCAAAGTCTAGTTCGGTCATGGGACACTTCCAGTGCAATATGTTACTTCAGAGTTCTAAATGATTTAATGTAAAGGATGTTTCCTCCATTATTCAAATTAGTTTATCATATTTCTGAAGGATTGACTCCGTCAGTTCCTTAAGCTAAAACAAAATTGCATTTGCATGAGAAATTTTACAGAATATAAGTATCAATGTAAAAAGTGAAAGTTTAGTGACACAGATAATCTAAAGCAACAAAATATAAGGTTGAAATAAATGTTGCATGCAGAAATAACTTCAACTCTATAAGCACCGGCCTAAAGTTGAGAAGCTTGACTATAAAATACGAGAGTTGAAGTAAAGCTGCTTCAAAAATAACCTGAAGGGACTCAAAGGAGCTCTTCATACTTGAAGGCACAAATCTCATGTGCAACGACTTAGAAGTCAAATACCAATTTCACACACAGACAAAGATTAGTAACTGAGACCAGGAACATGCAAGGGGTGATAAATTGGTATACAAAGAAGTGGAGCTATGTACAAGAAATCACAAGGTGATCCAAGCATATGCAAACCAATGGGGAACCCTCCTTCCCTCCCTTTCCATGTATACCTAGGGAGCTATGATTATGCAAAGTGAGTGCAGATGGCAGACAAACATGCGCTTCTGCACTGCTCAGCCTATGTGATATAAGTATGGAATACAGGTTGACTCACTTTTAAGGCTGTTCCAATGGCATAAGGATGATACGCAGACACTTTGCATATCAAAGAGAAGATAGTATTTGAAAGAGGAACAAGGGGCTCATAAAGATACAAGGATCTGGATGCAAATGTGGATGTAAATACACCTTTCATTTCATTTCTCTAGACAGCTCATCCATGCAGGTCATATACTTTCATGTAAAGATATTAAAGAAGAGAAACAAGAAAAATAGGACAACAAAAAGAGAGGTGATCTGGAGAGATGTATACCCATCAATTAAGGCTGTATAACGGATACAGTAATCAGTCATGGCAACCATGATATTGTTTCGTACAGCAGCTGATTCTGTACTCTCTAATTCCTGCAGGACATATAAGCAGGCTCTTCAGACAAATTCAAGGGCCAGTGATGTAGGAAGCTAATTCAACACATAATAAATAAAATTGAAGAGAAACAAATTCGTAAGTGTTAGCAGCATTACCTGAATGAAGAGTGGAATGAAGCGCTTTGCTAACTTGTCCTTGGCAAGGCACAGCTTACCAAGGGTAACCCATGTCTGTGCATATACTGCTGATTCTAGTGGCTTTGTTATTGACCCATTCCTTGGGGACACCATTTGCTGTAAAAAATCGATTATCCGGCCCAATTTTGCAGAAGGGCAAACCAGCACTATTGCACCAACTGTAAAAATGGCGGCCACAATTTGGGAAGACGCATCTTCAACCTCCATTGCTCTTTTTCCTGATCTTTTCTTGCTGCTCGCCTTTGGAGTGAGGAATGAAGTATCCTGTGCCTCTTGGATGTTATGAAGATATAACTCAATAATTTCTTCAGCTTTGTCAACCAAACGCTTCACCCACACATGGACAAGTTCTTCAGCTTCTTCCAAAGTGGCAGCTTTTCGTCTACATAAAGTATTAAGTGCAGTTACATGCGCACCGACCTGCAGAAGAAAGGGCAACTTTCAGCACACTGTCAACATAAACTCTCAAGGGTGTAAATGTCACTTTGACCATGCAAACTGCTTCATAATTAACCTTTAAAGATAATAATAAAGGCAGACTGCTTTCTTTTACCTCTGCTGGATGCATGTCAAATGCTTCAACGTGTTTCAGCAATTCGTCTGCAAGGTCAGCAGCTGTATCTGGTGGAAGTTCAACAGCTACATTTGATATGGTCTGTAACAAATACACACGACTAGAAGCCCAAGCAACAGACTCATTGTACTCATGTTTTGAACAAGAACTAAACGGTACAGGAGTGTGTTCATTGTTGTTTGCCCTCCGTGACTTCCTTTTGTCAAGAAGTTGCCAATGGCTCCTAAGAAATGACCAACCAATGGCCTTTGGGACATACTCAGAAATTTCAGAAAGAAGGAGCCATGCACCCTGAACAACAATTTCAACTTCGCTCAATTCATATGATCTCTTCTTTAAAATGTCTGCTGAAGCAGTCACTAAGCTTTGCAATGCTAAAGCTATGGTGGCTCTCAAAGCCTTCTTTTTGCCTAGACATGCACAAATGCGTTTCACAACTGAGGCCACGTTCACATCTGACATACCTTTGAGAAAATTTAGCACAGCTGGAGATATCACATTCTCTTCAGATTTCTGTAGTAAAAACAGCTTTATGTCGGTATTAGAGATTTGGCGAGAAGATATTGCAACGATCGGATCTAGCACAATTTCCTGAAAGAACCCCAAAACTTCTTCCCGTATGCTTGTCTCATTATCAAGTATAAGGGGAAGAGCTGACTGCAACCATTCTGTGAGAACAGCATTATCTCTTGAAAATCTTTTAGTGACCTGAGATCAGATATAAGTTTCATCAGCTAAATAGCTTATCATTATTTACATCAAATATTAAATTACCTCTGATAATGCAACAAGGGCAGCCTTTCTAATGCTGATCATGGCATCCGAACAAGCCACACCCATTGCCTGCAAACTCTCTTCATCTGGTGATCTTCCCATTAATATTGCAGATTTTGTTATCAATGTAAGTGCTGCCTTACGCACAGCTGCTTTATCATCCTGGCATCTTTTGCGTAGCAGTGAACCTAAATTACCTTGGTGGGCACCTGGGCTGAGCAGAGTTGGAGTGTTACCACTACCTGTGGAAGGGGTCTCAACCCCCATAACTGGAATGCCTTGAAATGGTGTGGACAACATTTCTGGGGCGCCACGCTGTTCCCTTGGAGGCATTGATGAGCATTCCGCACCAAGCAACTGTTGCAGATAGATGCGGGGCCTGATTTCTTTTGATAAAAAATCAATGGCCTGTGCAAGATTACTTAGGGCTCGAGCTCTAATTGCAGGAATCTTGTCTGAGCAACGCTGCAGAAGAGTCTCTAAACATGATATACCCCACCAAAGATTTTCTGGTATGTTCATAGCCTTAGATGGCTCTGCTTCGTCCATTTTATCCTCTGTATCAATGGGATCAACACATTCAGCTTCTTCGTGACGTGGGTACGCATTGTCTTTCATGCAACGACTCTGCTCATCTTCGTGTACATCTCTGTGCAGCCCAAGTGGATCGGGCAAGTTTTCTAGAAAAACAAGAGCAATATCTACTGCAAGTAATCTATGTTTTGGTTTCCCTCGCGCTAGTTTAGCAACAAACTTACTGAACAAAGATAACTCGTTTGCATTAAAATGTCTCACAAACTCTAACAATGCCTCCACTGCATGTGTGCGCCCATCACTTTTCTCAGGCGCCTTCAAACACATGTACCTAGACAAAGCCAATACTGCCATCCGAATCGCATGGTTATCTTCACCTTTCAACATATCATTGATAACAAAGTTTAGGCAAGCTGTTCGAATCTGGTACTTGTGCTGAGGGCTTGCGGTCCCATGAGTGAGAAGGATGCTTGGTGTAAAAAGCTTCAAAATCATAATTGCAGTTGACTGAGAATCACCATGATTAGGTTTTAAAAGTGTTCTGAACATGCTGAACAAGATGGGAACAACAGATTGAGAAAGTGATGGTGCATTATTGGAACAGCCTCTCCTGGATTTTGCACCCCGAAATGCGGTATCATCTAAGTCCTCGTGCCCTTGAAATTCCAAGAACAATTGTGGTAACTCAATCAAAAGTTCCACTAACCCTTTTAAGCTTTCCTGGTGGTCCTTAAAAGACAAAACCTTGATTACCATGGCCAACTCCTTGATCAGGGCAACAATGTCTTTGAAAGAAGCACGACAGACAGATTCGTCCTCAATTTCCATATTGGCATCATGTTCACGTTCTTGGTATAAGTCCCTTGCTCTTTTCCCTTTTTTTTTTAGTTTTTTTCCCTGATAATTAGAAGGCCCTGCCTCATCGTTGGAAGGCTTTACAATGGGCTTGCATGAACATCTAATACAACGAAAAAGGGTTTGAAATGCAAGGGGGCTAAAAAGGCTGTAGATGGGCGAATCCTGAGCTAGTAATAATGCGAGATACACTCTACCTGCTGTTACGCCAGAGCCCATCCCCTGTTCCATAATGCTGGACAAGCCATTGACGATGTCCCCTAATTGTATTCTTCTTTGGGCTAGTTCTTCCCAAGGGATCTTAACTCCGCCATGTCTTTCCGAGAGAAATGCTTCCTGAAGCTTGGAAAGGAGGTGTTGGGGAGCCGTATCTGCTCCAGAATATGAGAGCAGAGAAGTCGATTCCAGAAGAGAGGCCATATCCTGCTGTTCTTCGTCTTCCATGTCCGAATAGAAGAAAGGAATGGCGTTTGCCAGAGGCGGGAGTTTTGAAATAGATGTGGAAGAAGCCTAGTTCTTTTTACAGCGGGTTGAAATTCATGTCAAATTTTATTTTTCGACCAGCGGGTTGAAATTCATAATGCAATGTTGAGTTGCTCGTGTAGTAACAAAACGTAGAAATATAACCTAAGAAGATTGTTCAAGGTTTTTTTTGGTATTCGTATACAAAATCATACTTTGTTGACAGTGGATAGCCCAGTTCGAAATAGTTCGAAATATAACCTGTATTTTTGTTTTCCAGAAGGTTTAGAGATGGCGTGGGCTGCAGCAGATGTCATGCATCCCCATACTTTCCATTTCCAGGGTCTACAGGTGCCGCCTTCGCCAGATGCCTTGTTTCTTCTCGCCTTGCCTCAAATCTCTTGGTCGTTTCCAGATACAGATGTAACCTTTCTTTCTGGCAGAGTTTAAGCAGGGCTGCAAAAGGTTGGCAAGGTTTGATTATTACGTTAAGAATACAATATCAAAGCTTGTAGTGTCATGAATCTGCATGTGCGTTGAAATCCTGACTGGCAACGAAGCTCCTGTAGGTCTGCTAGATGGGGGCAATCAGAGAGCCGATGGTCTAGGTGAGAACCAATGCTCTGATCTCCTTTCATGAACCTTTTTTCCCTGTTATCTATACACAGACTCTTGATTTTTCTGCAACACAGAGTCCTGTTTATGCTATTTAGCAAAATGAAAAGATGGATTCACTGCAGCAGAAGCCAAGGTCTTTTATTTTCCATGACTCATTGTTCTTTCAAGGCTGTTAGCAATATCCATGATGAGGAATGTTTCAAGTATTTCGAGAATCGGGTAAGGCAAGGGCATTGGTATCTTGTTGGGGTTCGATTCCCCAAGCTCTGTTCTGTCGGAAGCCTGGGCTGTATCAGGCATGAAGTATTCACCAGCATAATAACCATTGGTTTGATTTTTAAATGCCTCCTAACATTTTGGGAGATTTTTGAGCTTGAAATTTTTTAAATTTTTGGTGGCACTGCTTACAGGTACAGCCCTAAAATTTTAAACCCCTATGTGGCTTAGGTCAGCTAACCACATGGGAACTAGGGTTTCCTGTGGGAAACCATTAGCGCCAACACTGCTCAGGGCTAAATCCCCTAATGTTGCCACGCTATCAGCCTCCCACAAGAAACCTCTATGACAACCATACAAATATCCTAAGTTCATGACAACCCCCTCTACCCAAGCATTTACCTAGCACATTCTCCCCTTTGAGGCCAGGGATATGCCTAGTATATTTTTGGATATACTATGGGAAGAGTTGTTGATGATCAACGAGTGCTAATCTAACTGAGCATGGCTTAGATTTGTTGAGGGAGGGGAAGGGGTGAGTTGCCACGTAGGGAACATAGCAAAAACACTAGTATAACAGTAAATGCATGCGGATACATTTGTTATTTGGATGTCAGATTAGGCTTCTCTTCATACACCAAGGCACATGTATTCCAACCTGTCAAAAGATTTTATATCGGAGGATTTCATTGCTCAATTTAAGATCCTGAATGACCTGCAGTACGACAAATTGTTTTGAACCATTTAAGGTTTTAAGCTGGGATGCATGTTGTTGTAAACAATCTAAGATTATGAATTGGGAAGCATGCTAGAGATTCAGGTCAAAACTAAGGGTTATAATGGCATTCTCTTCAATACCCTCAAGACCTAACAAAAAATAATGGAACTAGATCGGACAAGAAACTATGTACCTGAGACATCTGATTTCGTTTCATTTAAGGCCACCAATATTTAATCTTAACCTAATTCGAATTTCTACATTTGCATCAACTTTTCTATGATCCCTCAATGCTGGACTTTTAATTCATCAGCTGATTCTTCAAGAATAAACAAGAGCAAGGAATATATGAAGTCTTAGAATTTTGGAGTCTTAGAAGGATTTTCGGGCTAATTTTCAGCCTTATCCACCAATCAAATGTTGACACATGTCAATTATTTTTGAAGCGATAGATGCCTGTTATTCTGATGTTTTTTGGTCAACATTCTAAAAAATTTGGTCTTCATTCTGTAGTCTATTCTGCTGTTAGTTCTGGAATGAATTCATCTCAGACGTCACATGTCAGATACGGATAGCTAAAAATAGTCTTGACAACCTTTCATGTTGAGTGAATAGCCTGTCTAGTCCATTTTCGACCCAGGAAAAGGGCCCGGTGCAATTAAGGCCATTTTCTGGCCCAGCCAAAGAACCCTCTGCCTAATGACATCAGGCCCTTTTCTTGGGTAAGAAAATCTCATATACAAAAAACATAAGAATGAGGAAATAAATTTCAATCTTTATGAATCTTGCTCGACCATACAATGGAGCTCTACAAGAAATGGTTATCTTAGCACTCATTATCAAAGGTTTTACTTAGTCTCAATAAAAAGCATGTTATCGATTATTGAATAAGGGCAGATTTCTCTAAAACTAATAAAAAAGGCTCTTTTAATTCCTTCAACAAACCCTTGCTATGTTTTATAATGCAGAAGGGCCTTTATGACTAAGAAAAAAAAAGGATATGGCTTCCTTGTATCTTTCCATATAGGTTAAGAAGCAAATCTACTGTGATTCAGTCTTATTGCCTAATGCAGACCAAGTTAATTTTTTGATGTAACAGGTCCAATCCGGCTCTTTTTGTTAGTCTACAAATTAGACCAAAATTCCACTAACGGAGTTTTTGATGTGTCCTTCCTTCCTTGAATTCGTTATTACATTTAGCAATTTGCAAACACCGCCTTCAAAACAAAAAAACAATCAATGCTAATTGCAAAACACTGTTAATTATCGAGGAAGCTCCCATAACTTTCAAATCATACTAAATGGCAATAAGCAGGAAGGTGATGCCACCGATTTCCACCAGGTTTGGTTTTTTGAATTTCATGATGAGCTGCACTATATTAGAATGGATCACATTTGGACGGTTCGGACTCATGTTGTAAAATGGGACTCATGCAGAATAAATCAAGTTTTGCATTATGATGCATCAAGAATAATGTTCACAAAAAAAATCCGAGAACTGAGCTGTGGCTTTTAAAATTGTTGTAATTTGACTTGTTATTGGCTTAGTTTCTAGTGCAAAGTTTGAGATTTCAAAACTGAATAGCTACGGCAGATCAAACAGAGCACTTCTTACTTCAAACTTGAGGACGCTATAGTTGAGCTTGAAGACGCCATAGGTGGAGCTTGAACACGCCATAGCTCGAAGAGGCCATACTCGAGCTTGACGACACCATAGGCGGATGTGTTTTCTAGTTTCTCGACTCATCATTTGATAAATGGAGGCCATTTTTACTCCTTAAGTTTTTTATTCACACAAGAAATAAGTCTTCTTTTCAGACAATAATAGGGCCTAAAGTGATTCGCACGTTCTTTTGGATTGAAATAATAGGGCTCCGAAAAAAGGTGGCAATCACATGTGACTCATTTTAATTAAATGCGACTTTGACTAATTGTTGATGTTAGTTGAATCTTCAATTTCTTCGATCGCAAAAGAAAAACTGGAATGAGGTTTTGCTGCTAAATGTCATTGAGGCTAATGGTCTCTCGCCTTTAATCTCAGGAATTGAATGTATAATGGACGCAATCCAGGTACCATCCAGTGGTTTTTAATAAGAAATATAAATCCTAAGCTTAACTAAATTATTTATAAACTATTCTTGCCTATTATTTAGTAAAATTCCATGTTCCTTGTTGACCTTGAGTAACTCCTCCAAGAGGGTACCGAGACAATCCTTCCTTCCAAAGATTGAACAGCCGCGACAATCTTAAAAAAAAAAATTGTGTCATCTTAATCCTGTTAAGATGTTCATTTCAATTCATTTGAAAATGGCCCCAAATCTATCTGAGATCTTGCATCTCAATTTGTTTAGAAATCGCCCCGAGTCTATTGGAGGTCTTACTGTCTTTACAATCATTACTAAAGATTCTAAACCACCTAACATATAACATTCATTAGTATATCTGTATTATAAATCATATCCAGATGAATTTAAATTTTTGCGAGCCTTCATTAATAATTTCAAATAGCAAAATGGTTATGATTTCTCCTAACCTTGCTTCTTTTTTTTGGGCAAAGTTTGCTAACTTAACTCAATACTTTCAATAAAAAGAAGGTTGCGCTCCTTATCTTCATAAGTGAGTATCTTTTCAGGTTCAAGTACTTCCTCTCATTCTTAATCTCAAGTGGTTATGCATGTTCTATTTTTGCTTTTATATAAAGTGGAGAATGACCAATATCAATAATTTTGTGGCAATGGTGCTGCACCATCAGATATCTATGGCGCATAACACTTTCTTAGATTGTTTGGTAATATTCTTAAGTGATCGGTAAAGATGTTCCTGACTGGTTTTAGCAGCATTCCTGGAGCGTATGGGCAACTTGCATTCATTCTCATATCAGGCTTTGTTTTTTTCTATCAAGTTGCCTGAACTGCTTGCATATGTCAATATGGAAAGCGAAGCTTTGGCACAATTACAACTCAAGGTTGCAGCTTTTCTAAAGTATTTACTCTCATGGCATTAGAATAGAATAGAATAGAATAGACATTAACGTCCCTTGTGCCGCGAGGCCCCTGGACTTGTGTAGCATGGGCGAGCTCCCTAAAAGGGCGCTACTAGCATTGTGTTTTCCCCATTCCCATTTTCCCATTTCCTCCCTGACTGTTTGTATGAATGTATCTGTGTATTTTTCTTGGAATTGGATCCTCACCCTTGCTTTCTTTTCCTCCTTTTCCCCTGTGTTATTGATCTGTGTCGTCCCACCCCCCTTGAGTGTTAATTTGATCGGTCTATGACTTTCCCTTTTTCCAGTCGGCCAGTCCTGTAACATTAGTCCTACTACTCTTTCTACTGCTTGATTGTTCAGAATTACATAATCTACTATGCTCTTACCATGTGCATTCTGACTCGTAAAGCTCCTTGATCCTCTCAATTTCTTCATTCCATTGGCTATGATTACCCCTATTGCTATGCAGACTTCCAGCAGCATTTCGCCTTTAGCGTTGACCTCTGCTTTATCCTCTGTATCTCTCTGCCATTCCTGTGTTCTTGCTGTGTATATTATCTGACCGTCCTTTTCATCAATGTTCGTGCTTTGTGCCTGTTCTTGTCTGGTTCTGGCATTTAAATACCCTGCTAGTATTATTGGCCCCTGTTCTTTCCATTTCATCATACTTTCCCCTAGGTCCAGCAACTCTAGCTTGTCACTGTTTGGCGGATAATATGCAATTATCAGAATCATGTCTTGTTTGTTTTGCAATTGGACATTCAACACCATGTATCTTTTATTGATATCTGAATGTAAAATACATGCGTTGCTAGCTATACTGTTCTTTACATAACAGGTCAGGCCTGCACTTCCCCTCCCTATCTTGAAATCCTTGTTCTTCCAACACGTGAACATCTGATATCCTTCTTCTTCTGGCAACCTCTTGACGTTATGCTCCCATGTCTCTACCAGGCATATTATGTCGCAGCTGTGGGCACCTTCTAGTCTCTCTCCGTCATCCCACGGGTACCCGGTACAGTTCCAGTACCATATTGTCAGTGTCTCTTCCGTCGAGGTTGTTCCTTCGGGGTCTCCGTGCCTTCTATCCCGTTGCCTGCTCTTCTTGGTCTTCCTCTGGTCTTGTCGGGGTTGGACCCCCAAACCCTGCTTGCGTTGTTCGTTCTTTGCTTCCCCCGCTTCCGTTTCTTTCTGCCCCTCTGTTCTGATTCCCTTCCAACGTTATCGCTCTCCGCGCCCCCCCTAGCAATCTGCTCTCCTGCCCCTGTTGTATTGTCATCAGGGGATTTATGTTTTCCTTCTCCAATTCTGTTAATTTTGCTACTCCCTGTGTCCCCACATTCTGTTCTTGCGATTGAGTAGCCTGTTCTCTTACCCTCTTGTGAAGGTAGACTTTGCCATTCCTGACCCCGGCCTGTATCCCTGCTTGGTTCAGCTCCCTGGCTTTGGCTAGCTCCCTGTGCAGCCCTTGACGCTGCATTACTGTTAGAGACTCCTTACTTTGATTCCATTCCTCAATCTGGATCCCATCCGCAATATTCTTTCTTTGGTTGCCAAGTCCCTCAGTGTCAGGTTTATGTGTCTCGATCTCCCTCTCCATTGGCCTGATCGTAGAGCCTTGACAATGACGCTCCTGTGTTCCTTGAACACTGTCTCTATCACTTCTGCAGTAACTCGATATATATCCTCGTTAGGTCTCTCCGCTACCCCAATTAGCCTAACATCATGTTTAATTTTACTCTGCTCCTCATATTCCATTATATGTGGCTTTATCCTATCAAATGACTCCCATGCATCCAACTCAATATTTGATTTCTCTAATTCAACCAACCTTTGCAGAATCTTTGATTTCTCCTCTTCGATCTCGTCCATTCTGCGCTGCATTTCCTCGTTCGTCCTCTCCACCCCTCCTAACCTCACGTCCATACTAGAGATGGCTAGTAAGCCGAGCCCACGCTATCCTGGCCTATGGCGGGGGGTTATACCCCTCAGTCCATAATTTGCCTCATTCTCCTTTTTGACAATTTTCGACAAATGAGGTATTCTTCATACCCCGCTAAAAGTCATATTTTGTTCTCCTGATGTCAACGAGTTTTTAGTGGTCCGGGTTACCAGTTGGTGGGTCTAGCCCTCGCTATCCTGGTGTATGGCGGAGGCTTAGCCTCTCTGTCCCGTAGCTTGCCCTGTCCACCTTTTACTCTGAGGTTCTTGTAGCCTTTTTGTCTTGTACTTTCAATGGTCCAGTTTTACCTTTACGAAGCGTGTTCCCTTGATATTTTGTCGTTTTGTCGTCCGCACATCGTCCACTCTTCTCCAATGTTCTGTCTTTTCTGTCTGTTTGCTCATTTGTTCGTCCAATATGGCATCGTTTCCTTATCTTTTTGCTTACCTGTCACCCCTTTTCCTATGTTTTTCCCGACTTCGACATATTCGCCACCCTCGGTTTCTACCGCGGTATGGTCCATCTCACTTTGATTTTTGCCTGCTATCATTTCCCTTCTGTTGTCGAATGTATCCTGTTATTATCTAGCATACCGACTTATCCTGTATATATCTACTGGTGAAACCGGTCAAAGTGTATCCCCTGAGGCTCTTCCTCCTGTTATCATATGTCACCCAAAGTGTCTTGTTGCCTGGTCCTAACCTTAATGTATGAAGATATCCGCAATTCCTCAACCAATTGTTCGTTTTCGTTATAGAGTATAATGCTTTAGATCAGGTATTTTTCATCAGAAGTAGGCGAATTAAACTATATAATGAAGTTGTTTTACAAGTAACAGCCGCTACTTCAAATTTTCTATTCAAAAATTCTCAAGACAAAGATAACACAGGCATATTCATATAACATTGGTACATTCAGTCATGCTTAAAGCATGGTATTTTCTCAAGAGGCATAGTTTTCTCTTCTGGAAGACTTCATCTAATTCATTAAACAATTTAGACTCAGCTGAGGGCTACTACGGGTTACCCATCTTAGCAATTGAGAGGGATCATATATGAAGCATAAGCTAAAGAGGATTGATTCAAAAGAAAAACAAAAGATAAAAACAAAACAGTAGGAAAACAAAAAAAAAAAACAAACCTAAGGTCATATCCTATCTTATCCTATCCACCTCAGACCCCTTCCACTTTTCCCTTCTTTCCGTCTTTTCCTTGCTGCTTTATTGCATGGGTTCACTTCTTCTGCTTCTTTTCTGTCGATGGCTCTCCAATATTCTTGACTTTTTCCAGATTCCTATGCATAAAAGCCTGGCATACTCGCAGCAGAAAATGCAGACCTTGCCATAGTCACCGATCATAAGATTATGCTGGTAGCTGGAAGACTTCTGTATTGCTGCATGCATTTGGAGTCTGTTGAAGCATTGCATCACTCTATCCATATCCTGGCGCCGAACTGTATCGTTCTTGTCTGATAGAACTCCAAGCACTCCTAGAAGGCCAAGGTTATAACCTGCATCTCTCATCGACTGCGCATGGTGGATGCGATCGCAAAACAGGCAGTGGACGCGCCCACAACTTATACATGACCCTAGGCCCTTATACAAGCATATGCATTCCGGCTCACAAATGCACCACGGGTTCAGATCTTCAAGGTCTGGGTTCCATGGCACGGTAAGATTGCCCGGGACCCCCGAACTTGGGCGCTTCTTAGCTGACTTCCTATCCCCATCTTCATCGCTGATGACCTTCTTCCCTTTATCCATTCTAAATTCCGAAATCTGCCGGAGCTGGGGGGCGCTGCACTGAAGTCGGAGCTCGGAGAATTTAGAAAACTTGGAAAACTTGGAGGCGGAGCTTCACTATTCACCTTCTCCTTGCTATATCTTTTAGGGTTACGAAATCTATCTAAATTCCCGCTTCTTTATTATGCCCGTCTGTCTTAATTGCTGGTCTTGTCTTATCCTGTCCTCCTTATTTTCGTATGCGTGTATCCGCCACTTGTCTACTACCTGTTACACTGACACCCGTACTATGTCCTCCCTTAATTCATAACCATAATTTATTACGTTATTACCTCCCCCCTCCTAGGTCTAGTGTTTGTGATGATTACTGTGACACGTCGGACCAATTGTAGGTGTTAATTCCCTGCATTATGAATTATGATTTATATATTCTCACGACCGCCCGCGATTTACCACGTCTCCCAATCTTTTAGTAATTCAAATACTTATGTAAATTCGGTTACCTACCAATTTTTAATTAATTAATATTATATTGTAATAACTTTACTTAAATTAGATTAAATTAAATTAAATACCCCCCTCCCCCATCCTTCTCTTTTTTTTTTTTTTTTTTTTTTTTTTTTTAGCACGCCAGCCTAACCAAGCGTGCAACCCTCCTTGCAATTCTAGGCTATCCACGTAGCACCTCCACCTCACCAAAATCTGAGGTGGCATGTCCTGCATCTTTAGATCCTCTCCTTTACAAATCAATGGCCAAGGAAATTAGAAAAATGGCTAAAAATATCATGGAGATGGAGAAGGTCGCGGAATAACTTCCTCTTTCATCGAGCCTCTCTTTTTTATTTTTCGCACTCTGGAAATAAGCTAAGGAGATTCAATCCGTTCTGGTATAAGCCACGCCGTAGAAGGCAGTGGGATCTCTGATATGCTGAAGATATCCGTCACATTTCGTGAAGGCAAAGAAAATTTCCACGCCATGGGGCCGTGGATATCAGAAGTTGTGTTGATGCGATGGAGGCCACCGTGATCAAGCAAAAGCTTGGGGCTTGAATGTCCTTTGCGGCAATGATCTTGGAGCTTTTCTTTTTTTTTTGACAAGTTCGATGATTAGTTATGGAAACATAGACTGCGCGTGTATTGCAAAAAGAATCGGGCAAGGCAGAATGATTTGCCCCCGTTTTATCATTAGGATCAGTCCAAAATCTGTCTCCTCAATCTGGCACGAAAATATTCAAGAATGTATTGTTTGGAATGGTAAGAGCTAGCAGAGTATCTAGCTCACATAAAAGCTTCTGAACGATGTCATTGGAAATATGCAGATTACTTGAAACTGGCCTGTGTTGAGCCATATAATTTTGTGTTCTCCAAAAGGATAGCCAGAGATTTCAATGCTGTTGTGGAGGCTGGAAAAGCTCTGATTCTGGTTTTAACAAAAGGCTAACTGCCCCTGTGTTGCATGCACCTGCTGTGCACATAAAGCTCCAAGGAAGAACTGAGAAAGCACAAAATTCTTTTCTTATGTTTGGGCTATTTCAGGAACTTTATACCTCATGTCAGCTGGCTAAATTTTGAGAAAGGTTTTTGGCATTCGGATTTGGTTATGCATTTTACAGGAAGCAATCAGACATGATCCTAAATTGTTTGCATTTTCGATACGATGGCTTTCGGTGTCGACATAAATTTTGGTAGTAGCTCTTACCATTTCAACCTTCCTTTTCCGCATTTCTGGCTCTTCAAGGTTTAAAGCTTTGAAATTTATTTTTGTATAGGTCAGCAAGATTGACTTTCGGCTACAGGAGGTGTGGTTTATTTTCCTATCATTCTAAACCCTCTGATTTTGCACTTCTGTTTTATTATTCTGCCAGGATTTTCAAAGATGTTAATTTGATTCCTTGCTTTCAAATTGTACGGGTGCTAGAGAGAAAGTGAGGGCGCTAGAGAGAGAGTGAGGGCGCTGGGCGCTGAGGCAGTAACCCATGGAGGGGAGGGCAGGAATAAATTTGACACTATGCTAAGCTATCATGAAGCCACTTTGTACAATAACAGCACAGGGGTCACAGATTTGCAGCCACCAGGGCCAGGTGCATCAGAGGACGAGATTAAGCTATATGAGGTCAGGAGAAATAGTAATAAAAAATCATGGGCCAGGATCTATTGCAGGGAGGTCATGCAGATGTACTGCCTTTTCAACTTTCTGTTCATGTATCATTATTCCTTGACAGACAGGCAGTTGAGCAGGTATAGAGAATTGTACTACTCACATAAAATGTTAGCTGATCTTTATGGTACCCTGCTGCTCTTGATGGAAAAGGAGGACATCCAGTATTTGTTTATGGAGAATGGTTCTGAACACAATAGCTACAAGTTTAGAACAGACAAAGGTTTCTATTGGGTGTACAACTCAATCTTCGATCAGATTATGCACCAAGAGTCTCCTATTGCCTAGTGAACCCTCTCATACTTCATCCTATCTTTCTTTCATCTGCCTTCACATCTGGAACCATTGCAACTTGCTAATGCTCAATAACTTGTCTTCTTCTTGCTTAACTTTATGCTCTTGTACTTGGATGGATATAATGTTTATGCAGGTTTTTTTGGACTTCATTGTTGGGCATCACAGACAGCTCAAATTCCAGCTCTCACATGGGGGGGCAAAGCAGAAATTTGTATAAAATTTGACTGGATTATTGGTCTGCTAAACTATTTTGAAGTGGTTGCTAAATTCATTGCAACTTTGAATTTCTTTTTGCTCAAGGATCACTATAACAAGGCTGTAACTAATGAGGCAGTTTTCACTCCCATTAGTAAGATTATTGTATGGCTTTAATTAATTAATGGAAAAAACATCTCTTACCTTCAAAAAAAAGAAAAAAAATAGAGGGATACATTGAAGGCTTGAATGAAGAGATCAGGAAGTTGGTGAGAGCAATAAACCCCAGAACAGTGTCAGAAGCAGAGTCTAAAGCAGTGAGCTTGCAAGGAACGGGACCCCAAGCGAGTGGACCGAGGCAGCAGAAGGGTACAGAAAGCTATAGCCCAAGAGCAGCAAGCCCAGCAGCTAACAGACCTCAATACAACGCAGATTATGGGAAGCAAGACAACGCAAATTTTGGCAAGCAGGATAAGAAGCAGGTCAGCTTCAAAGAGCAAGGAGGTGGTTCAAACTACTCCAAAGCAGTGAAAGAGTTCTTACAGTCTATCCCCAAAGAGAAGAAGCAGGAATGTATTGAAAAGCAGTTGTGCTTCAGGTGCTTCCAGCCAGGGCATCGGACACATAACTGCCCATTGGTGATGAACGTGGCGTTAGCAGAGCGTTGCTACACCAAGCAAATACGGCCAATGATCTTATGCCGCATTCTGGAGCCGTTCTTTATACAGAACCTGTCTGCCATTACAAACATACTCATTTCTCTCATGTCTTTTTGATCCTCCACTATTATCTATCAATTTCTACTAATGCGGTGCACTGGCCATACAACCTACAGATTCTTATGGCTTTTCCACAAGAAGACACACAAGGTCCTCTACAGTATTCTTGGTTTGGAGTTCATTGCTCATGTGACTTTATTCCTTTTTAAGGCTGCTATTACTATCGTAACTTGCTTCTCATTTTGCTGAAAGATGTTGCTTTGTCCACAAAAGGAGCTTCTGGCCCCTTTATCTCCAATCGAACTTCTTTTTCTTTTGCCTAGTATATTTAAAATATATGTCATACAGGAGGCTTCAAAGGAAACTAATATTATTGGGATTGGAAAATTGGCTGCATCCATATATTCATGATGCCCATAGAATTTTACGTAAATCCTCATGCCACATAGATATATTTCTATCTCCTTAAGGTCTACAATCTCACTGGACATTGAAGATGCTCTCCTCCTCCCCTCTTGTTTTTGGGCTTCTTCCACATCACTTCACTTACTAAACATCTCTCATTTAGGATTTAGTTTTGGCTGCATCCAGAGTTTAGTTTTGGCTACACCCTGGTCTTTTCGACAAAAAAAATAATCCTCCATTATCCTCCTGATCTCTTTTTCTCCGGCAGTCTAATCTGGTCAGGTTTCTGTACCGATTCATTCTGTTTTTTTATCTTTATACTGGACTTCATGTTTTATGAAGAAAGGGATTCTCGGCATTGGAATGGAGTGAATTTGTAAGTGAATGCTATTGCTCTGTTAAAATTTTATGATAATCTTCAGCTTTCATTCATTTCTTTCAATCCTTAAGCTGGTAATTGTCTACATCTCTGAACATTGTTAATGTTGTACATCAGATTAGCTTTATGGAATGTTAAAGCAAAACAGAAGCTCTGAAGTAACTTTTCTTGCAGCTCAAGTCAATTTATGCTCAGTATAATAGGGTACCTCTGCCTAGGCATCCTCTAAGCTAGTAGCTAGACGCATTATTATATTTTGGCAGCTCAGAGTTTGCCTTATAATTTGTGCAAATTGATGTTTAGATGTGGTGGCATCAGTTCTAGCTACAAAGGCATGTGCAATGCATTCTTTAGTAAAATCCGCGGGTTGCAAAGGCATGTGCAATGCATTCTTTAGTAAGAAACTTTGCATGATTAAAAGTTTCATCTGATAAAGAGGGCCTGAGCGATATAGTTTGGCAGCTCAGAGTTTGCCTTGTAATTTGTGCTTAAGCATATGGCTATGAGTCTTTCACATTAATTATTGGAATTTGAAGGACCAAATGTTCCCTTTTGCTATGATGCTGGGCACTGACACATTGTATATGTATCTCTATTCTGGTTACTGATCCCTCCTTCAACCTGCCATTTCCTTCTTAGGTTTACCTCAATCATTTATTATCAGCTTACGATGTTGCAAATTGATAAAGAGCATATATGTGCTGCTTATGGAAGTCCGATTCGTTTCGATCATGAATGATATTAGGCTCTGCTATTGGTTTACTGGCTGTTTTACAGCTCAAAGAATATCTAGAAATAAGAGTGCATACTCTGTGTGTCTCTGACTGCCAACTATGGCAAATAAGAACCTCATTCCTTTATGCTCAGTATAATAGGGTACCTCTGCCTAGGCATCCTCTAAACTAGTGGCTAGACACAGTATTATAGTTTGGCAGCTCAGAGTTTGCCTTATCATTTGTGCAAATTGATGTTTAGATGTGTTGGCATCAGTTCTAGCTGCAAATGTGCAATGCATTCTTTAGTAAAAACCTCGGCTGTGGAATTTTACATGGATCTTCTAGTAAGTCATATGTTGTTTTCTGCCAAATGGTGGCCTTGTTGACTTCTATTTTTGTTTGCAAAATTTCACAATATTCGTACCATATTAGATACATGTAGGATGTTTCCTTTGGTTGTTTACCTCTTCTTTTGAGATATGACTGATAATGGCCATTTACATCCATGTAACAGATATTGGGCTCTAGTCCCTTTCCTCTTTACCCTTCTCTCCTTAATGTTGTTTGGCAGAGATGCATCATGCACAAAGTGCAAAGTCACTGATCTGTTCAGCTTCAGCCATTGAGCATGCTCTCTTGCTGCAAATTTTTATATCTGACTTGATTTATAAGGTGTCATAATTGGAGATCGCGCTGTTGTTGCAATGCCCCTAGAAATGCCTGAGACAAATCCTTCTTTGGCCCTTTTCCAACTACTTTTTAAGCCATTTAGCAGCAAGATTTCCCAAGCACAAATAGTACATGATAGAAAATTCTTGGCATCAAAAAAATCAGATCAAGTCCACTGACAAGCGCTATATGCAGTTTTTGTAAGTCATGTTGATGTAATTGTGGATGCTCAAGTCTTCCACAAGACTAGTATGGAAGAGAAAGTTTCAAATGGATGCTGCAAGCTGGTCGCCAAGTGCAGATTATCATTATGGAAGTCCTCGAGCGCCAATCAGTCCAATTTTTTATGCTGAACCTGATTCAGAGCCTAATACTGCTACAAACCAGACTGGTTAGTAAGTTACTATGTTTGCATCTAAGTCCAATGATGGATCACTTAGTTTATAGTTCATGCAATTAACATGAGGAACTGCCATATAAATAGATGTCTGTGCAAAAGGCCTTATGCTCAGACAGAAAATACCAACAACTCTAGCTCCTCCTGGTCCATTGTATGGGACAGAGTTGAAAATGGAAGGCGAAGGATGTCCTACAAAGGAAATCACATAAGTGAAGTTGGAGCAGCAAAGTTTATTTTGTGTTCATAAAGGGCACACTTGCTTCTAACGGAAACTGAATGGTTCCAGTAGTTATCTAGAAAGACACCTTACGACATAGAGTCAGCTCGATTGCTTGATTAAGATTTTGGTGATTTCACACCTAGAGATATATAAAAGTATTATATGCAAAAGAAAAGAAAACCAAAATGTGAGGAAAGATGCTAAGCAGAATATGGAAATTCACAATTTCAACATTCTGAGAGTTCAAGAATTCCCCTATCAGAACACAAACTACAGTTTTACCTATGCGCATGCTATCTTCTTGAAACCATGCAGTATATGTAAGTACTTGTTTTGAGGCGATTATAAGCCTATTCCATATTCAAGAGTGTGGAAGTATAAAATAGCCATGTACTCTTGGATTTGTGTGCATGTAATGTTTGAAACCACTTATTTATTTACGTGTACCAATTAAAATTTACTTCTATTTTAGTGGAACATTTTCATCAAACTTTCTAATCGCCTAACAATTCCTCTCAACCATTAAACTATTACTAAGTCCTGTTTTTTGTCATTTTGTTTGCATCATCTTGTTTCCATGAATCTAAACATACTGATGGGTCCCTTGTAGTCTCATCAAACTTTCTAATCACCTACCAATTCCTCTTAACCACTAAACCATTACTAAGTTCTATTTTTTGTCATTTTGTTTGCATCATCTTGTTTCCATGAATCTAAGCATATTGATGGGTTCCGCGTAGTTAAGGCCAAGTGAAATTTTGGGTGCAAGTGAAATTTTGGCCACCTAAATTTCTTGGAAATTGGATATTATCTATGAAAATGGTTAAAATAGACATGCTTAGCGTGGTTCCCATGGCCATTCTAGATATGATATTTAAACGAGATGGTCCATCACTAGGTAATTAGCATCTCCTAAGCCCCTCAATCCATAGGCTCGCCGGATTCCATGCCAATACACACAATGGTGCCACTCTTGACCATAAGAGACGTAGGTCGCAAAGACATGTGCCAAATTGGAGGGCAAACATGCACACAATGCAATACAAACATATAAACAAAACACACGTCTTGCCATGATTCATGTCACTGGTATTATGGAAATATCATACCATGAGATTTATGCATTTTTGAACGTCTAAAATAATCCTCACCCGATTTTCGTAGCATATTGTCAGGTTTACGTGAAATGGACCTGGTCAAATGCTACGTGGCTATCCAAGCCAAGGTTTGTATAGTAATGCAAAACCGTACCTGCCAGAAGATGGGTTACCGCATTGGCCTCCTTGTAGGCTACACATGTGGCACCCATGTGGAAAATGTCTAATATTCTTTCTTTCTTAACCATTGCATTCACAAACTGATATAGATATGTAATATTCCTCTACTTTGCCTATTCCATGCTGAATGACACCAAGTCTTTGAAAGCCTAACAAATTTGACCTTGCAAAAACCTAAGCCTAAAGGCAAATTTGGCCTTGCAAAAACCTAAGTCTAGTTGAATGATACTAAGCTTAAATACCTAACAACTTTGACCTTGCCAAAGCCTTCTGAGGATGTCACAAAGTCTTCAACATGTAAAACCATTCAAAACACTTTACATTAATTAATCCACCATCTACACAATGTAATGTTTTGTGTGCACTAGTCTTGGCATTGCCAAAAATGCAATATATTCTAATCTCTAGTAAGCCTCTTTGCCCTTGTTTGCAAACTTGCTAGCAGGTTCAGGCCAAAGCTGGGATGGAAGAGGACGAATTGGGGGTACTTGACGTTGTACAAGTCCTGATTGATCTATCCACATTGAATAGTAGGTTCAAGTGCATGAATCCTATAGATGTCCTGCACTGAATACACAATACCATCATGGTTGCATGCAATCACTTCGTTCAGCTAATCTAAGGCATTCTAGAAATGGATGCAACTTTCTTGTATTGCCACAGTTCCAAAGCTCCCACATCACATCCCATTACTCTATGATCTTGCAGGTATTTTTTATAGGACCAGTTTCTACATTGTTGTAGTTTCATGACAATCACAATATGACAAAAAAGAAGCTGCAATATAATATATCAGCACCTATGAAGCTTCTATACTTCACATTGGTTACAACATGACTATAGACGAATGCCTATCTCTAAATAAAATCTAGAAAACAACTCTCACCTTTTCCTTTCCTTACAAAGCTTCTGGCGTGCCTTTTTGCTAGTTTAACGGATCTGTAATTTGAAATCACCGGAAGCCGGAGTTTTGAGTTCATTTCACCCATATTTTTTTGTGCATCCGCGAGTTTACGATTTACTTTTTGCTTCAATCTCTAATCTTGGAGCACAATGGTACCCCTTGTTCGACCTATTACCTTATTTTATTTTCCCATGCTGTTTTGAGACATTATGAGATATTCATATTCCGACGATCAAAACCTTCCTCTTACCGAGATCACAGTTACTGTATTTATATAATCTACCGTTTATAATATTCATGAATGAATGAATGAGTGTATGAGTGTGTGTACTTACCTGACGTCGCTTTATCCCTGTTGACATTCGCCCAAGTTGACATCGCCCATCGCCCATCGCCCATACACCCATAATTCTAATGTTTATTTTGCTGCATTGAGTTATCTTATTTTCGAGTATGTCCAGGTATTTGCAAAAATACCAGATTACATTATTTCTGTTTTCCTACCCCAAAGTTGATATTACACGTAAAAAGCAACTGGAATAGGTTTCTTCTCTGTCAATATGATCATGTATTTTATGATCTTTGCCATTTTCTTTTTATTTCGAATTACAAGTTTACGAGGCCCAAGGTCCACCTTTTGAATTAAAGTGAGATGCTTTGGCTTGGTCCAGCAACAATATGTGTAATGTCCCACATACATTTGGCCATTCTCGGCTATCTAATATTCGAAAAATGCTGACAAGCAATATGTATATCCTTGTATAATAGGAAGAGTCATGGAGCTCAAATGTTCTTTCCATCTTTTGATTAGTAATAATTATTTGCTACCATTATTCCCACATATTATTCAACTACAACTCTACTAGCACCAAGAGATTTGTTCATGGTTACTGTCGTTACTTTCTTGTTTTATTTCACCTAGCCAAGTTTTCCCTCGTAAAAGGAAATTGGATCATTGTGAGTTGTAGCAAGAGCATGTACGATATCTCATACCATCATGAGGAAACAATCACAAGCAATATGTAGAGCAATATATATGACATTGTATTTTTGAGGTACGAGGATGCCAAATCATAAGGCAAGTCGTCATTTTTTTTGGAGTGCTCAAACGTTCTTTCTATCTATTGACAGTCACTATTCTTGTCATTACAGGACTGTTGAGGCATCCATTTATATCTCTGATCTTATATCATTCTTTGAATTTTTCTGACTCTGGTATTGAAATACCAAGTTAAACACTTTAAGAGAATGAAAGGAAAAGCTTACAAACGATGATCCTGTAGGTCCAAGGTATTAAGAACTTGACATCGCAATGCATGATTTTATTTCTTAAGACATGTGCATATATTCACCAACTCACTAGTACATATCTCATGATGAATTAATGCAGAGTAAGGTACATATTTAAATTTCCTTGCTCTTTATTGAAATGGCCACGTTCCTTTTTATTTCTCCAAGTGATGATCTTGAAGAGTATTTGATTTTCATATTAAGCTGAATGTACTGTGACGCCCCGAGTTTGCCAGCCCAAGCCTCATACCAGCAAAGATCCCCATATGCAATAATTGCTTGCACCTTTGGAAGAATAGTAAGAAGTACCAATGCTTTTATAAAGTGCTGGAACGGTTGGTCAAACCATAGGTATGTATGTTTGTATTAGGTTGGACTTTGAAGTCGAGGCGTACTTTTAATATAGCTTTTATTGGTGGAGGGTGTATTGACGAGGATGATGATTTTTGGGACGCAAATGCTCATCTAGAATATTGGCTTTATCCTATAGGAAAACAATGGCTACGTTATCGTTTCACATGATGTTAAAATTAAAGCAATCCAAAATCGTTTTGTAATCTGTAAATTGATTATAAAAATTGACAGATGTAGATAGTGAATCCAAAAATACCAATACGCAAATCTTCCAACCTATTGACAGTTATTAGGCATTAAGTCTCCGTGACAAAAAATTGATCAGAGATCTTCAACGAGTTCTCTCATTTCAATGCTAACAAAACATGTATTTCCAATTTCTGCTCTTAGACTTGTCCTTATGCTTCTGCAATACTTCTTCCATGCTGAGCACCAAAGATTTCTTCAGGCCAATTCCCATAAAGTCATAGTATCAAGTATTCTATTGTCTAGAAGTAGCAATTTAAATTGATTCTCAAAACATGACTTTGAACTATGATTTAAGCCACTTTACCCTCCGGCCATGGAGGGCAACCCTCCGTGCACAGCACCTTGTTTATATAAGTATAGGCGGTAAGCATTCTCACCTATTTCGTCATCAATTTGAAATGGACCATAATATCTAGGAGCTAGTTTCACGTAGCTACTATCCATTTTATGAGATATTTTTTGGGAAGATATATATCAAAACATGTGGAAGAAAACATCTGCATAAGATCATATCCTTGCCACGTTTGTATACATGCCCTACAACAATATCCTTGCCATGTTCGTATAAATTGTTGATGATGGGCACAAATCTTATCGGGTGAGTTCAGATACCAATACACAAATCTTCCAACCTATTGACAGTTATTAGGCATTAAGTCTATGTGACACAAAACTGATCAGAGATCTTCAACGAGTTCTCTCATTTCAATGCTAATAAAACACGTATTTCCAATTTCTGCTCTTAGACTTTTCCATGCCGAGCATCAAAAATTTCTTCAGGCCAATTCCCATAAAGTCATGGTATCAAGTATTCTATTGTCTAGAAGTAGCAATTTAAATTGATTCTCAAAACATGACTTTGAACTATGATTTAAGCTACTTTACCCTCCAGCCATGGAGGGCAACCCTCCGTGCACAGCACCTTGTTTATATAAGTATAGGCGGTAAGCATTCTCACCTATTTCGTCATCAATTTGAAATGGACCATAATATCTAGGAGCTAGTTTCACGTAGCTACTATCCATTTTATGAGATATTTTTTGGGAAGATATATATCAAAACATGCGGAAGAAAACATCTGCATAAGATCATATCCTTGCCACGTTTGTATACATGCCCTACAGCAATATCCTTGCCATGTTCGTATAAATTGTTGATGATGGGCACAAATCTTATCGGGTGAGTTCAGATAGTCTTCCTGAGGTACCATGCTAGAAAGTTGGTAATTATGAGACCAACGTAGTGTGATGTGGTGTGGTCGTGATAGAAAGAGTTGGACATCTAAAAATGCATCTGATGTTCCTGAAGAATTTTCATTTGCGATGATGCATGAGAGATAATCAGGGATTGTATGGGACTTGCGTGGTTTATGAATGACCTCAATTAGAGTAAATTTGTGAAGCAAAAGTACCCAATAAGCGATATGCTCCGTGGACGTGCGGACTTGTTGATCATTTACATACAACAAAGCTTAGTGATCTACGAAGAACTTGATTTATGTGCCCAAAATAGAATGTCGGAAATGTTGAATGCAGAAGATGGGGCATGTGTCGTGGTGGAATAATTTTTCTCAATAGAGTTGAATTTACGGTTGGCAAAACAGATTAATTCTCTTGATGAGAGAACAACAAGAACAACAATTATGGCAAAGCATAAAACATCAACATAAACATGGAATGGCTTGTTCTATTATGAAACTATTGGCGCTTGCATGAGCAATATCTTGAGATCGTGAATGCTGCTTTAGCTTTGAGGGTTCCAAGCCCATGATTTTTCATCATCCATAAGCTTGTGAATAGTTTCTACTATGACATTGGAACCTAGAGTGAACGTAGAGCAGTAGTTGACTTTGCTGATGATAAAACAAGTTTCTTTAATATTGGTGGGTCTCTTGCCTTTGAGAATACAACTTATTTTTGCAGGGATCGTGGCGATGTCATGATGGCTGGCCACATGGCCAAGAACGACTTCAAAATGTGACTTAAAAGATGCATCTCTCTAGGTTGAGATTAATGCGTATTAATCACATTTTTCAAAGCGAGCTCCAATTTGGAGAGATAATCTTATTTTTAAAAGGTTGACAATGAATTTGAAAGTTCAAAAGCTACCATTTTGTAGGCAAAGATGCTCCATGGAGTGCTAGAAGTTATTCTTACTTGATCCTCAGATTTGATTGAAATCTGATCGTATCTACTCCAGAAAAACCACTTATAAGGGAATGCATCGCATGGCTTGCAACATCTTCCAAAACTTCATATGTGAAGGGTCGGGGAAACTGATCTACGCCCATGGCTTAGTTGAATTTTTCGTAATCAACATAGACTCGAATATTACCATTGTGCTTGATGGCGATAACAATGGGGCTTACCCATTTAGAATGTTTGTGTAAATAAGACTAACTGCTAAAAGCTTATCAATTTTTCCTTTGATACGATCATGATAGTTTAGATTGAACTTATACTCTCATTGCTAAATAGACATGAATCCAGTTTGGTAGGCATGGCAAGTCCACCCAATTCCTTTTCTATGCCATGCAAATCTTTATAGCTCCATGTAGAAGGTGTGTTTGTATCTCTTGAAAAGTTTAAGAGTTGATGCTCAAAAAGTGGTGTTTGATATCTGTCGGGGTGTTCAGATTGAATAGTAATAAACGAATGCTAAATGTTTGGAGTCAAGTTTGGTTGTGACTCTGGCTTGTCTTTAAGCATGAGAATATTAGCGTCTCGAATTAGAACAATCTTTGGTATTCGTGACAATGGATGTGTCTGTCTCATGGATATGCCTAGAGTCCATGGAAGGTAGCCACCTAACTCGAGAGCTTAAGTTGATGTCTTTTGAGCAATTGAATGAAGCTATTGATAAGCATGTGGAGTTAACCATAGTAATTCTTTGAACCAAGTGCAACTCAAGTGGAAGAAGAGCTTCCATAATAGATAAAGAACTCCTTGTAGAGTATGATGACCACTTTCCTGTAACAGGCCCATAGGAGAATGCTTGAGTATTTGGTCCTTGAATGTGCCTGTGGGGCATTTCTGAGACACCGACATAAATGGGTAGAAGCAACTACTTATAAACATCTAGGCGGTTTTACCCAGTTATAAAATGACATATCGATTAGAAATGTTACATTTGGTGTTAGAGCAGAGCTCGAGTTTGAGTCTTCACGGGGGTATGTATGACTTGGATACCATTGGACAATATTGTCGTGGCTTGGTCTTGTAAACCATAGGATGGAGTGGTCTATGGTCTTGTGATGTTCGAGGACGAGCATAATTCTAGTGGGAGATATTTTAACGGACCCATGGGAGATATTGGTGTGGCGCTTCTTGATATCACCAGGGTGGGATGGATTTTCCATAAATATTCAGATATTTCGGCCAGTTGGTTAGGTTGGGCTAATTAAAGGAACATTACATTTCCATAGAAGATTCCTCATTGCATGTGAGATAAAAGCTTGTCCCCCACATCAAACCAATGATAAAGCCATCATATAGACTCGCGAAGCGCAATTTGCTAGAACTTAAAGCTCATCTAAAGGACCTACTGAAAGCGGGCTTTATAAGTGTTAGTCCTGTACGTTCTGGTACATGACTATTCATGCATACGACGGACCAAGTCAAGGCCAAGGATCCACAGCCAGGCACAGGTCAGTCGTCAAAAGCCCCGCAGAAGACCAAGCAGACCACGCAGTCAAAGGCCACGCCTGCCGTCAAGAGGAGGCGCTCAGACAAGTGACGGCCTGTCACCGCCTGAAAATGTCTAACGCGAGATTCCATATTCAATTCAACCTCTAAAATATGATTTGAATTGCTCGAACAGATCGCCATAGCGATTTATGGAAGCACAAGACATATTAAATTGAGATAAGATTGTGATAAAACAGAAGAGACACGATAGTAGGAAAATTTGGAAAATATATTACATTCCCATCGTTTACATTGGCAATTAAGTACATGTGTTAATTAGGCCATTGGTAAATTAGATATCAAATTATGAAAATAGGTGAGAACAATCGCCACGGTGATTTCACTGTGTCTCCTGGATAGAACCTGGAACAATACCAAGCTGCTTTGATATTCTTGTAATATATGTCTGGCCTGCTGCTATAGTTTGTGACATTTCCATTTCTGTATAGCCAGTAACAATAGGCATGTCCACTTCCATTGCCTCAGCTAATTTTCTGACATGTTCAGAACCCGATGACATTTCGGTCTCCATGCTGTCTGTACCTCCTAATAATTCCTGCTGTAGCAACTTGCTAAATTCAGGACTGCCATTCTTCTTTAACCGTTTCGGGTTACTGTCCTTTGCCTCATCCTCAATATGTGCTTGATCAGATCCTATATATTCAAACGTCGAGCAAGTGCGCTTCTCGACTGATTTTCCTGTGAGCATGGGCATTGCTGTATCAAGCTGCTGGTTTAATAATTCTAACTTCTCGAACTTTGGATCAAGCTCTTCGCATTTCTTTTCAGCTCCTTCTATGAGGGCCCTAGCTTCTGCCAGCCTCTCTTCATAGCCTTTGACATCTAATTTATCCAACATGTCATCCAAATTAGTCAAATCTGTATGCTGAGTAATATTTACGTCGGGCTGATCCGTATTTACTTGGTCATCCTTTACATTATTTTCTTCCTCCGCGTGGGGGCTTGGCCTGGCATCTTCTCCAAGGTTTCAAAAAATGATACCGGGAAATGACATACCTTAGCGTCATCTTCGAATGACACACTCCGTTTTCCCTGGATCAAAGCCACCCTAGAGGCTGTACCCGCTGAGAAAAAATCAAGAACAGACCCGTCAATGGGAACTAGTTCGTTAACTATGTGATAAATGTAAGATGTCTTGGCTTGACTTTTCAGAATAAAGTCATCATCCATGTTCGCCCAAGAAAACTTAGGCTTGCCTGTGAAATACATCATGTTTTTTTTCTTCAATTTCTCATCCTGCTCTTTATTGCCTGTAATCTCGTGTTTCGGAATGGGAGTGCTTTTCGGGGCATTGTTCACCTGTGTCAATCTGAGTTCCAAACTAGGCTGCAAGGGAATCATGCAAGCCTCACTTCTATTAATGGTCACATGCGTGATGTGGTATTGGAACTCTTTGACCATCTTCTTGCTTACCCAGCCCTGCTCTTCATAAGCAATGGATACATGCGAACTACCTTGCACCTGACCTTGGCTATATTAGCAATTAGATAGTTGATCAGATCTCAAAAACATGAGAATGTGATAGACCTTGGCAGTAGTCATGATAGCAATCCTGTTGAAGAGGTCCAGATATTTCTTTACATCCCATACTGTAGTATACCTCCTCATGTCAATGAACACCATTGTCGCGTTTTGCGGCTCTGATGTTTTTACAGGTATTTCGTGTTTAGTCACCCTGTAGATGGTATTTTTCTTTTCTTTCAGCTTGTTTGCTTCTTCTGGCTTAAGAATAGACCTGATTTATTCAAGAAAGACATCTGGAAGATTCCCCTGCACATGGTCCTTGTTTTAGTTAGCTTTGATATACTCAAAATCAAATCCTGCAATGTCAAGGAGCCGCTGCTCGTGGAAACTTGCTTGCAACCTCCTCAAAACTGGCATAGCAATGGTCCATAATGCTATTAGCATAGGACAATGTTTCTCGGCGCATAAGAGTGAGTGTCCTGATGTCGATTGCCCTTTGTTTACGGTCATAATGACCAGCATATCCTGACTGCACTTTCAAGTATGTCTTTCCTTCTAAAATTTCATCCATAAGCTGTGAAACTTCCTCATTTGACATACCACGTAAGTAGCGCAAAAAGATTTTGCTGAAGAAATCTTTGGTGGGCCTATCAGGCAATTCACCATGATCATCCACAAGTTTCCTGCCCGTCCACTTAGAAACAACCTGCATAAACTTGGACCAAGGCTCTTATTGCATGAATATGAATTGCTTTTCATCTTTTAGCTCCTTCACCGTCAATGTCATGGTTGCCGGATTAAATTTTAGTTCAGGAGGCAGGCGTACTGCACTAGGATAGGTGAGAGCAAATGATGAAGCTGTGGGGATATCAGAAGATGTAGGTGTAGTGGAAGTGGATTGTTTTTTAGATGGGTCTATATTTAACTTCCTCAAGTTAATCTTAATTTTTTTAATCTTTGGAGCAGAGGTATCTTTTGGCTTATCAGTTGTCTAAGATGGAGGCATAATCAGTCTTGGTTCTGTGGGATTCTCTACTACAGAGCACATAGGATTACCACTTTGAACCTATGTTTGTTCCTTGGCATGAGATGGCTCACCGAGAGTGGCCAAGGGAACCACTTGCCTTTTCTTAGCTACGGCTCTCAGTCAATTAGTATCCATGACCTGGGGCATCTTGTTATCCTTCTTGGCCTTAATTGCACAAGAAGGTGGCTTCTTATCATTTGCCAAGTCATTCCTGCACTTGCAGATCACGATTCCCTTTGATCCCAGCGAGAGAAAGGGAGTCGTATGATGGAAGGCTCCATCCGTAACCCTTAGCGCTCGTAGGAACATTCTTTGCACTAGGTGGCTTATTTAGCTTGCTCGCAATCATTAGAGAAGGATCATAATTCTGCCATCTGAGCATGTACTCCACAAACTGCAACTGTTGAGTATCCTAGGCAGAGGCGGAGGTATCGCTTAGGCGGAGGCGGAAATCTATAGACGGAAATAGATATAACTATTGTGGTGTATTTATGAATGGTGGCGTAATTATGGTGTATTTATGGCGGACGGTGTATTTATGGTGGAAGGCGTATTCATGGCATGCGGCGATATTCATGGTTGGCGGGATCCAGGTAAAATAGTGTCCTTTTGAGGAAAATTTTGAATCCCGCCATCAAAATGAAGGACACAAGAAATTTGAAAAATGTACCATGAAAATGACACTTTCAGAAATAGACTCATTAAAGTGTATTCGGAAAGTGACATTTTTTGAACTCGGGGTCTGGCAGCCAGCAAGATTAATACGAGGCGAATTCTGGTACCCTAAGGCACCTGGCAGAATTGACCCGCCACGTTACACGCCCAATTACTGATCGAGCAAGAACAGAATTCAAATTCAAAAAATGAGGACTAGGTTGCATTGCAATTCTTGCAGCAAGAAGAAAGGTGCTTCCATTTCATACATAGCACCTGAAGGTTTTGGAGGTTTGGCCGCTTCTTGGACCCGATCACTCTTGTGGATCTCCAGGGTGCAGCCGATCGGGCTTGTCGTGCTTCAAAAAACTTGACACGCTCGTTTATTTGATCATAGCAAGGAAGGCAAGCTCCATTTCTCTTTGTTTTTGTTCTTTCTTCATGGCGACTATGGCAACAAACGTGATTCTCTTTGAAATAACATCTTCCTTCCAATCTGGGTTGTTATTTGCCTTTAAGAGTATGTTTGCAATGTGAGCTACTTATGACTTGTTCTGATTCTGTTTTTACAACTGCGTAGATTCTAGGAGGTTGCTTTGCCATAGTAGTAATCCGATTCACTAAATGCTATATATTGCTACCTTGCAGTGTTCGAAGCCAAAACCCCAACTTCTCGACAAAATCGCGACTGCGATCTGTCGCATTAATGCCACAAATAATTCTGTAAGAGATCGCGACTGCGTTCCTTGTAAGCATTATCTTGTGCGAAAAGGCAAACAACTTCACATAATAGCTGAAGCTGTCATTGCTTGACGAGATCGCGGAAGGTTGGTTTGTTTCCTCCCGACTTTTATTAATCCGATTCTGGACTTGCTCTTTAAACTTGAAGACTCGGATAGTTTCTTCTAAGCTGCGATAAGTTACTCCTCCGACTAGCAAAGTCAACTCCGGCTTGAGCCCACGAATAAACTTGTTAGAGCTAATTGTGCCCTTTGTCGCGAGTAGTGGGTAATAGTTCTGATATCCACTGAATGCATTGGCGTACACTTCTACTTTATCTTCTTGAACCACATTTTGGAACTTGTTCATCTGCCCTAGCTCAAACCCAGCAGGTAAATAATGGAGTTTAAATGCTACTTTGAAGAAATGCGCCATGTGATATAGCTCGAAAAGGCGATTAACCTTCTTATACTTTTCCCACCGTATGAGATAATGATAATGAAAAAATTACCATGTACCTGGGTAAAGTTTTTAAACGATTTATCCATCCTTTATTTTCTCTTGATCTATTATTGGAGAGGGGGTTAATCCCTTGAGACGGTCGAGCAAACGCTGGAAGTCTCTCGAGGGCGAAATATTATCTCACCATAACAGCGAAGCAAGGGATTGACTTTAACTCCATAGCAGTCGCCTCACCCCAACCCAACCACGCCTCCTCTCGATATCAATCCCACGTAGCCTAGGCTTATCACCCACGCCTAGGTTTATCACAAAGTTCTGTGATTCTCCGTGAGTTAACAAAAAAAGACCCAGCTCTTGCCATCCGGACCCAACCTGGCCATCACAAAATGATTCGGTAATCGACACCACCGCTTGCGACAAGGTGTTCTAATTAAAGCAGGTTAATCGCTTCCTCCGCAGGTACCTTATTCGGTGCTCGCATGCCTCTACCACAGAAAGCTGTAATCAACGGTAGGTAAATCTGTTGATCCAAAGCTCACGGCGAAGAAGAAGAATCATAGAGCCAGCTTAATGAAATTCTTTGTAACAAATACCGGAGACCCTAATTTTTGGTTTCGGCTTTGCATGGCGCTCTACTTAACTGGTCGATACAAAGTTTTTTCTTCTTCGAAAGTATGGAGCATCAGCTTTACGGCCATGCCTCTACTAACCGGGTCGGATACAAAGTTTTTCTCCGGAAAGCATGAGGCCATCGGAATGCCGCTATGCTATGGTATGGTGCTCATATCGCTCCTATAAAATCTCTCTGGTAGCGTTGTTTCTCACCATTTTCTCGCATCAATGGAGCGATTGCTTAATATGGCTACGTGATAAGCTTGCGATGGTATATCCAAAGTGGCTCTTTAACTGCAAACCCATTTGAGAGCCGAGTTGGACCGGCAACCCTATTACGGAAGGTAATTCTGTAGCTTCGCTACCGCACCTCTTCTTTTCATTCTAGCTCTTAAACAATCCATTACACAGTATTCTTTCTCGCAATCTTCGCTTCTATGGGGCTGAAGACTTTAAATAATGGAGTCAAATCAATGAGCGATTTGTTTTTTTCAGCTATAAGGTAGATGTCACCTCCCGCAACATATTCCACCGCAAATGAGCCCTTACCTTTGCCATGCCCATGTTGGGTTTGCTATTTGAACCTAATTCTACCCCGTGTTCTCCTTACATCGTTGTTAAGTATTTAGTTCTTCCCTTTTATTTTCTTTACAATTATAACCCGGATTCTTTATACTACAATGCAGATACCAAGGGAAATTTAGAGGTATAAGAAGGTTGAATTTAGCATCTTCTCGTGGAAACTAAGCACTCTCGAAAATATGGAAGTTTCGCCGGTTATGGTGGTGTTCTAACTTAGATGTATTTGTTATGCTATCTATAAGCATCAAGTGGCGTAATTTCGGGTGCAAAATCTTGGTCCGCACTGGCTTTGCCAAAAAAGCGCCATTAAAACATTCGCTTCCTCGAACCCAACCGGAAACAACGCACATTGAGGTTTTTCCATTTTTAAAAGTTCGAAACGAAAGCGGAGATCCAACATAGTTTGAGAAGTATATCTCCAACATAGCTTGAGTAAAATAGCTTTCCACCCTTCTCGCTACAAGGTGGAGTTTATAGGCTTTTATATGTCGTGATCTTGGTACAATTTATATATCTTTAGTAGACCTTTGGTAAAGTAAGAAGTTATCTTTCAATTTTATTGCATTAATTTAAAATGTAATCACCCGGACTATAAGTAGAGGTAGATTTTGTTTAAGCCGTGATATTGCTTTGCTTTTTATTATGTACTTAGTTAAGTAAAGTTAATACTTTTTTATAAGATAGAGCTTTTAACCACGAGTTTTGATATTTATACTATAAGTGTAAGGTTGGTCTTTTGTAAGATTACCTATTGTTTATGTGAGTTTTGAAATGGTTAGTTCAAATCCTCGCTTCCCATTAAAGCATGCATTGAATACTGACCTAATAAGCAACAACAAATACCATCCAATATCTCCTTTAATATTTGTTAAATACCTTTGAAACAAGTTTTAAAACAAACAAACACACCCCCAACAGACTTTAAAGCCAAACAAAGCAACAAAAGCTTAAAACAAATAAAAAGTGTTACCTGCTATCATCATTGGCTGAGGTAAATGATACCTGAAGATAATGTATAACAAACTATACATTTGGAATAAACTATTACTAATACTACTAGTAATTTGAATCTAACCTATATTTTTAACCATGTGTATTTAATGGCGACAATTAGCCATGCTAGTTCACCAATAACTAACCACACTATAGAATCACACATTAATGGGGAGCAAAGATATTAAAACCACATCCCCACCATCGTGTTATACCCATAGGATAAACCATACCATTAAAACACCGTTATTATACCACATACTTACCAACATAAGGTGCTTCACTTTAAAATCCTACAAGGAGGCTATTAACAATTACCATAGCTAATAACAATTACCCTAACAAACTCACAAATAACCCATTAGTGTAGCTCTAATATGGTTTTTAATGATATCAACCCACAAACATGTATTGGTTATTTCTGTAATCTAATATGGTTTTTAATGATATCAACCCACAAACATGTATCATTTTGTAGAATGGTTTTCTAGTCACAACCATGGGAAAACCATGTAGTGTTTTAATTTGGTGCCTGTGTTCCCCGCACCTCCTCCAAGCGATTTGCTCCGCCTGCAAAATATCCGGAAGAAATTTATCATGCTTGGGTTGTATTTAATGTACGCGATCCTACCCCATCTTGGTATCCCCGGTTGTATCTTTAGTATTGATAATTTTCACCATGCATGCTAATAATTTGATTTGTAGAAGCATACAATTCCTTGGAGACGCAACAAGAATCGCATTGTGGCTATCGCTAATTCATGTATTATCGCTGCCCGTGGATCGTGGGCGTCATTTGCGCATGCTCGTGTCACTACGTGTGGTCTCCTCCGGCCAACCCACTCTGTTGACCCGATTTAGTACTAAACCAATAACCATTGGTTAAAATACTATTTGGCATCTCTATTCGGCCCGGTCACGTTAATGTTACCCAATACAACTCAAACGTATGAACAGATTCCATCATCACATGAGTTCGAATCGAACCCCGCCCAATCCAGCTCAAGGATTACGAAGCTCTGCCATGGGCACCCATCTCCCTGTAGGAGGCGCTTTGAAGTATTCCCTCATCTTTAGACGTATTTGGTTTTGTTAAATTATTTTGTAAAAGTATTGTATGATTTCAACAAAACGCCATGAGGACGCAGAAGCAGAAGTAGAACGACGCTATCTGGCCCCCAAATTGGACTAGATCAACCAGAGGATTCGCTTTGGCTTAATCCTCCAATCGCAGGAGGATTCGGCTTGAGTAAATCCAGCATTCGCTTAAGGAATCCTCCAATCAAATCGCCAAAACCCTCGCAAAGATGCCTATATATAAAGTGCAAGCGTGTCATGAACCTGGGATAGGATGAATTTCTGCTGGTGAGGATTTCGCTAGAATTCAGGGATTTGCTAATGAATCCCTCCTCCTTGGTCACGAATAATTTAGGGGAGCCAATAAAGTGGCTGGGCTAAGAAGGGCTATAGCCTAGTGTGAGGCAAAAATCCACAAAGCCCTTTCTTAAGGAATATTCCCTCATCTCAGATTCTCCGTGTGCTCTTAATCCCCACGCCATCTCCTCCTAATATTCTCCTCTCGATCTCTTTGAAAAATGGAAAGGCTATATCGTAAGATAATTTGTTTCCCTGTAGCCCTTCAAATGATATGGATTTCAAGTCGATATGTCGCCTACCTCAAGCCTCTTCTTTTGGACTAGCCGTTCTATATATTACTAATGAAGGGACCTCTTTTTGCGGTTCTCTAAACTTTTTGACAAGTTCGACACGGGTTCATCACAAAATTGACGAAAATCGGGACTCTTGGCAGGATAATGTGCGCCACTTTGGTAATCCGGCCATTCAACTTTGCATTACCAAGAAGCTGCGACTAACAACAAATCTCCAAAAGACAAGCTACAAACCAAAGAATTCGGCTCGCTCGACATGAACAAAGTTGAACTTTAAGCTGTTGAACTGGAAAGAATAGGTTACGTGGATAATCGGAGTGGGAGGTACCGTAAGCGATGTGGAACAATACTATGGTAACCCTGGCCGCCATGGCTTAAGTATTGCCTGATCTCATAGCGCCTATGGGCGCCATTAATCTTTACCCTTCGGCAGCCCAAGACAAAATCAAAACGATAACAACATTGGAAATCGACTGATTCCGGCCCGGAGTGGAAAAAAGCCGCAGATGATTCCGGCCACACAGTAAGGCGAGCAAGTGTAAATTTGAAGTCACACCCGCCATATTAGGCGGGCTCGAACCGGGTCGCCGAGCGTATTCCCGCCTCCTCGGCCTCACGGTCAGCGGACTCCTCTGAATCCGCTTCCCAGATTCCATGCCGCCATACAGAACGCCTCGACCCAACTAAATCAAAAAAACTCTCTAACACATTAACCCCACGCTTGCTTCAAACAAAACCTGTGTGCCACCATCATCCAAATATGTATTTCAATACAATACCATTATTTAACCTTCCACAATCATATCTTAGAAAATACTGCTTTTTGATTATGACATTATTGTAAATAGAATAGAATATGACTTTATCGCTTCATCGGCACTAACTGCCTATTGTAAATGAAAGTCTTAAAATTTTTGCCTCTATGGTAAAAAATTCGTAGTCGCTGTGGTTTGCCGAGTCTAAGAATATTCTACATTCTAGTAAGTGAGTTTGGATGCTGGCGATATAATACTTAGATGTAATTCCAGCATTTTTCCATTGTAATTTGGATAGTTTTGTAATTTTCAACAAATCTACTTCTACTTTAAATACAGCTGAATGCAACATAAGCGATGGATGGACCCAAACAAATAGATTGGTTGATGCCAATGTCTTTATACTCCAATAATCAAAGATTTGAAAGACAATCGCCTTACTTAAAAGTATCTCTAAGTCTACAAAATTTTTGGCACAAACCCACTTTATAAATCAAAAGTATTGCCTGCTTTCCAGCCTAATTTGCGCCGTGAATCCAGATTGTGGTAAAGTTGGAGTGAGAGCATATACATGGAAAAAGGTCTACGGTGGGTATTTTAGACTAGCTAAATTGCGTCAAGACGTACGACACAGGCCCTACCGAGGATGCAGCGCCAACGAGCCTGGTCACAGATGAGAACTGACGCAATAATAAGGTTGTATACACCGTACTACCAGAGTTGATACCTTCCCCATGATAGGGCATCTGGAACCTATCACAAACTTCATGCACACAAGGAGACCTATAACAAATGTTTATCCAAAATAAGACAACAATAATTAGTATATCATCAAACAAACGGCTTACATAAAAGATACATGGAGAGTAGAGGTTCCATGTAATGCCAATTTTACAATACAAATGAAAGTACCCTTATGTTCATTCAATAAGTTTGGTAATGACAATTAACATTTCAATGGTGTTCAATAGCTTCAATAAGTCCCTCAATAATTATTTGATATTTTAATACCTTTATATTTGTTGTTGGTGTCGTGCGAAAAACAAACATACCAAAGAAAATAATCACCTATAAAATGAATATACTCATTAAAAGAAATTCACTCACATATAATTAATAATAATTGTTTCAAGAAATCACCCATAGTATTAACTTAAAATAATGGTAAGCCATACTTTTACCCGGTACGCTTGGGATCCTCAAGTATTGATGGACAATAATGTTCTATTATGTTCTTTTGTTTACGCCCCTAGGCCTTTAAAGTCTCTTCTATGGACATAAAAATTCCATTCCAATGTAATTCAATTCGCATTATATATGCTACAATTTGCAACTAATGTACAGGCGTGCAGTTGGGATGCACGTAGTCATATAATCAATCTCATAAGTTCTCTAATGCAACTTGCACCCACTTTGGTAACCCACCGAGGTCGATTGGTCTCGTGGGACTATAAAAATAACGCATTTTATTCTTTTCATTATCCCTTTCGTAGTTAAGAAGAAGAAAGTCATCATTCATAAGCTCGAGCAGTTCAAGAAATAAAAAAATCAAACATGAGTGTTTTTTCCTTGCAATTGATGGTTGACTCAATTTGAAGGCGATACCATTTCTCCATTGTTAATATAGACCAATATTCCCATCTTCACCATTGCATCTCTAAATTTACTTTGGAATAAGAATTCATTTCGCTATAACTTTGAAATCCAAATTGGTTGATACATCAACAAAGAGGACCTCATCGTAAAACAACCTTTTCCCAAACCAAATTCTTGTAATGTAATTTTATCAACTGTCATACCAAGCACGTGATCCAATTGAGATAACACTTGGATCCTCCCGTAAAGGGACCGCGAATTGCTTCAAAAAATATTGGAATCAATGTTAACCGCTTTCCATCCCAAGGAAATTGAACAAATCGCCAAATGATGAATATTTTGCAAACCAGGGTGAACTCTACAAATGCAATCGGAAAAGGTAAAGATCATTATTTATGATGGAATAGATGTTTGGGTTTTACTAGGAGAAACTTCTAAGACCATTATGTGGTATACCCGGAAGATTATATCGTTTCGATTAAGACTCCACCGCTGAATACTTAGAATTTAGGTTGCAACGCCAGGGAAATGGACTTGGTAGAGCAAGATGGCTTTTGATGCCAGAGAAACTCGCCATTCAACCCTCCACCCCAATCGCCCAAGTTGCGCGAAACGCAGCAACCCAACTTGCCTACTCACAATCTGGCCAAACCTTTCCATGCCCAGTCCTTAAATCCCACCCAAACTAGGCATCTCGGCCGCAATTGCTAATATATCTGCACATTACGACACCGCTCCGTAGGCAATAAGTTCTCCAAATTTGGATTTGATGTCATCTATATACTCAAACCCACGTGCAGAATTAACATTACTAAATGCAGTTTTTTCTCCACCATCAACATCCAAGAGATTGATGCATCACAACCCTATATGAAGACCCAAAGTAACATCTTAGATTGTGCATCATAAAGACCAAGTTGACACTCTAGAACATACAAACAATATAAACTTTTATTTTGTAAAGGAAGTTGAAAAAGAGAATTTTAGTTTCAACTACAAAACCGAAAAATATTATCAGGAGAAGCCATACGAAGGCACAATGCCATACCCCAACAAAGCAATCATGGAAATGGAGACGGAGCAATGAAGCAGGAGCTCTAGGATCTTCGAGGGCGGCTTTGATAACACCAGCCTTAACAATTGACTCTGCAAAGGGACAAGTATTAGCATAATACCCGATTCTCAACTGAGCCTCTGCTTGGACAAGGATCATAATAAAGGTGTAGACGATGAGCATGTAGTGTAGAGCCATTATCAATGTTGGGTCTTCGAATAGCTTGCCTCCAACCTTATTTATACAGTCGTCTTGCATTTTTTTAACATTTCCTTTGCTGCTTAGCTTGCATAGGTTAGTTGGCAAAATGCACACCACATGGCTAGGTAGGACCAGTGAATGTTGCCTTCTTGGACTTTGAATATTTTATAATGTTGCCCCCTTGGACTTTGAATATTTTATAATCTTTAGATGCCCATAAAGGTTATTCATGCACGCTTCCTTGGTTGTCCTCTTGGCATATATGTCCATGTTTTGCCAATAATAATAACTTATCATGTGCCGCTTTTACTAACTCAAAGACAACCATTCATCATTTAGTCGTTGCATGTGTCTGGTATCCATAAATGTAGTTCTCAATCCCAAAACCAAAAGGAGAAAAAAATGATTTCCTAAGTCGAACCAATGACAACGCAATTGCTCATTTGTTTTACAACATGTGCCATATAAGGAAATTGACCATTATATTATTCGAGATTTTCACAAGCCAATGTAGAAATGTCCTTATGCTAGTGAAGGTCTAAGTAAGAATGTATTAATCCATGTTTTTATTTTAAACAATCCCATTGTTTAGATGATGCAAAGACTCGAACAATCTCTAGTTTGGTAATATCATATATTTTCATAAATAGCAAAATGATAAGTGGTTTGTAGAAAGGATAATCATTACCAATAGCGCGACAGGAAGTTTGCCATACAAAGTAAGAACAAAAAGAAAAGGAATAGCATACCACATTGAATCAAGATGACCATATTTTTTTTTCATTATTCACATGTTGTACTAACTTCAATTACGTTGGCAAATGCTTTGCAAAAGTTTTGGTTGGGAAAAAAGGTCTAATAGTAAAAAAAGAAGTTTTTTGGCATATGGACCATTGGCAATTTAAAGCTCAAAAGCTCAAAGGTTCGAGCTTATCTCGCCCTAGCAATTTGTCGATAGAAAAGGTAGCAATTTGCTGATAGAAATTGCAACAACATCATGCTTGGGCTTCTGAAATTATCAATATGTACCAGAGGCTAGGCAGCAACTCGAGCAGCCATATGATTCATGAGAAGGCTCTTCAAATCCTTGGTAGATTCTGCAGTAGGGCTAGAGTTGGCCAGAGTTTGAAAACATAGCAAAAAACTCTTGCAAATCTGCACACACAAAGCCAAACCAAATGTGTATTGGCCCATTCCACGCCCCTCCCTTGTTGCCCATTTTTGCGCCATTCTAAGAATCTCCCTTGTTGCCCCATTCCCCGAACCCAATGTTGAGGCTGAGACCAGTTGAAGGCAGAACCATTGGGAAAACAAAAGGGTGTGACAGAGATCTAAAGGGCTAGGCTTAAATAGCCTATTAAAGCTGAAACAGAGCAAAAAGGAAGAGGATATCCCTACCATCTTAAGATCATCTTACAGATGAGGAAAATCGCAGAAGAAGCTCACTTGGATCACCAGCAGAAGCTCAAGCATTTATGCCCTTTTTGTTGTCTACGCTTTCAGAAGACAAGGCGTAACTCTCCATGGTTTTGGCAACAAAAACTTGGCATTAAGATGTGTTCATGGATCAGCAAAAGAAACCAGCCTTTCTAAGATATGTTCTGAGCGTGATTTAAGGACTCGGCTCTAACTTTAGACGCCAAGAATTTCATGACATTTCCCCTTCTCTTTCTCTGCCGGAGATATTTTAATCTCAAATTTTTGCACATTTTGATGCTTGCGCGTAAGGGTTTTGGTAAATAGTTGAGCGGATCTCTCAAAGGTATTTTGTAACCACGCGTGGATCTATCGCTATAAAACAAACCAAAATAAAAATGAAATTTTGCATTTGGGTGGTTTTTTGGATTTTTTTTTTTTAGTTATCAATGGTTTTTAATCATTACATGTGCTTTTTGTTTTTTGCCCCAAGGCTGGGTTCACATGCAACCATCACACCAAGAGGGGCCCCTGCTTTGCCCTCAGTGTTTCTTTGGCGATGGCGTGATGATGGTGCATGTAAAAAGGGCTGCCTTTTATGTGATGGTGAGGGTTGCCATCGTGCATGTGAAATCAAAATTTCAGGGGACAAACCTCGTCCATGTGGGTTTATGGCATATTTTAAGTATATACCAAGATATGCCGGTAATATGCCATAAACTCCGCTTCCAAACCCATTATTAACCATGAACCGGTGGTAATTTCTATTGGCAGCCACTTCTGAAACCTGCTAACCTAAGAAATCTGCCATGCGATGGTGGCTCAAGCTTAGGTCCTTAGCTGCACAAAATGGCCGATCTCATTCGGAACGTGTTTTTTGTTTTGAGAAAACAAGCGAGTTTTAAGTTCCTCGCTTTCTTCTAGTTCCATCATAGATGGGAGCACTTCCGTTCTATCCGCGCATGGGCTAAGATGATTTCAAAGACTGGATTTTCGAGCATTGAAATCCTGAACTTCAGAGCATTAGATTGGCTATGGCTCTCCCAATGCTAATCTATTATTCAGTCACTCATAATTCGGTGGATGGAAAGAACAGTTCTAACAGGCTAGCTATAGTGCAAGAGTCATTGGGATGGGACAAAGAAGTTTGGGGCAAAGATCAATTGGAGAAAGCAATAGAGCGGATGGAAACAGAGGGAAATAATCTGAGTCTATATATGGCTCTGCTTCGCCAATGCTGTAACAACAAGGCTCTAAATCAAGATAGGCGTGTCCATAAGAATTTTTTGGGAAGTAAACATTGTAGGAATGTGTTCTTAAGCAATCTTAGAGTTCTATGGCAAGTGTGGAGCCTTAGAGGATGCAAGACATGCTTTTGATATATTACTAGAAAGAAACATATTTTCGTGGACTATTATCATTGCAAAAGGCATATCCAAAGATGAAAAAGTTAGGGAAGGCCTCCAACCCTTTAGATGCATGCTAATTGAGGACATTAAACCAAATAGTTTTACATATACAACCATTTTAGGTGCCTATACGGCGATTGAATATTTAATGGAGGGAAGGGTGATTCAAGAAAGAATCAAGAAAGAGCTCTCAATCTGCCAATCCTTACTATGTCTGGACCTGGTAAGTTTCCCCGTGTTGAGTCAAATTAAGCCGCAGGCTTCACTCCTAGTGGTGCCCTTCCGCCAATTCCTTTAAGTTTCAAAATTTCGACCATACTCCCCTGGAACCCAAAAACTTTGATTTCTCATGAGGTGTCGGGCGAGTCATCGGTAACATCCGCCCATCCCTAATTAAAGATCATTTATGGTTGAGACTAGGACGGTATCTCGATCGTCTTGAGCCCCCCAACTTTCATTCTTGATTAATGAAAACATCCTTGGCAAATGTTTATGAAGTAATGGTTCGTCTTTCATAAATCCAAGAATTTTACCTCGACAATGAAATACTTAATGCCCCTAACCGCCCCTTATTAATCATTACTCCGTCCCAAGACCAACTAAAAGGACGAGGCATCTATTCTCAATCTAGTTTGTTGGATGATTTGGCTGTATGTAATGCAATTGTCAATATGTATGCAAAATGCAAGTCTTTGAAAGATGCTGTCACAACCTTTGAGAACATGCCTCAGAAGAATGTTGTTTCCTGGACATCCATGATTTTAGCATATTGTCAAGAAGGGAATGAACAAGGTGAACTTCAAGTTATTTCGACAAATGCAGTTGGAACCAGATAAGTACACCTTTAGCACAATTCTTAGTGCATGTTCTTGTTTAGCTGAGATTAAGGCAATTCATGTGCACATTATTGCAAGAAGCTGAGGCAATAGTTGAAACTGTCTCGATCAATGCTTATGGGAAGTTTGAACGCATAGATTGCTTGCAATTTATTACCAACTAATTTGTTGCGATTTGCTAAGTAGCAGATCCGAACAGAGATTGTGGTTTGGTGCATTTAGCATCCCTGCCTTGAAGAATTTTTGTCATCATGTAATTGTACATCAAGGATTTTTGCATGTAATCAGAGGTAATTTGTACTCCAAGGGCAATTTAGGCTCTTTTGATTTGGCAGCACTTGCTGTTAACTTTATTCTAGTTCTCAAACTAGGTGTCCTTGAGCATCTGTCTCTTTAATACCTATTATGGGACCTAGTGGCTTGAGTGCTTGAAATTTTTTGTATTTGTTGATTATGATCTCGCCTTCACTTTATTAAAGAGAGTTTTGTCCAAGATACAAAGGCGTGACATGATTTCTTGGGGGGCAATGTTAGGTATATATGCTCAGCATGGATGTGATGATAATGCACTCCAACTCTTCCGCCAAATCCAAATGGAAGGGAAGAAACCAGATATAGTTGTGTTGACTGGCATGCTGGAAGCTTGTGCTGGCCTGGCCCAGGAGGCCTTGCAAAAGGTAAATTACTCCATGCTCGTATTTGTAGAAGCCATTTGGCATCAGATGCTTTGGTTGGGACAGCCCTCATCAATATGTATGGAAAAGGGAGTTTTTCAGATATAGGTATTGGAGCCAGATGTTGTTTGTTGGACTACAGTGATTACCTTATATGAAAAGTACAATTATGCTAATGAGGCTATCCACCTATTTAAGCAAATGGAGCTTGAATGTCTAAGACCAGACAAGGCTACCTTTCTAAGTGCCCTTGAAGCTTGTGCCAATCTAGGATGCCGAAGTGAAGGCAAGCTAGTCCATGCAAATGCTATCAAAGGTGGTGTGGGGCATGATGATATAGTCGGACATCCGTAATTAAGATGTATAGCAAAGAACGGAAGTTTAGAGTACTTTGTCATTTGTTTTGATAGAGTGCATCAACTAAGTGTTTTATCACGGACTTCTTTGATATTTGCATATCTTTGAAAGCATAGACATTGTATGGATGCTATCCATTTATTCCAACACATGCACTGAAGGCATGAATCCAAATGAGTTCACATTTGTAGCTATCATTTGTGCATCTAGTGATGCAGGATCTTGCCGGTGCTATTATTTTTCTTTCTATATTTGCATGTTATGGACTCACACCAATGCTGGATCACTATCATTGTTTTACTGACCTTCTTGGGAGATCGGGTCTTGAAGATCTGGCTGAGGATTTGAGTACAATAGGCCCCATGGATGTTGAGCATTGTGATTTTGAAGGGGCTTTGATTTGAACCCGGGGAGTGTAGTTAGTCGAAGCTTTGACAATTAACCCATTATTCTTGGATCTTGATGCATTATATTGGCTTCTAGCTGTGAAGAACATTCTTGACCTGTCTATTGAGAAGAAGTGCAAGATCACAAAATGGTCTGTTTGGTGGAAGAAAAAACAGAGGACTGTTTTAAGAAGGCAAATGACTTTGGGGTTTCTAGTCTCAAAATTTCTAAGCATGAGGCAAAACGAGTGTTTGTTGGTCTTTGGAGCTAGAATTTTTTTTATCCAACTTTTATTGTATAATATCATTGGAATAAGCTTGAAGCAGAGTTTCATTGGTGGGATGAAATAGACCAGGTTTGTCTTTTGTCCACAAGGATCTTTTTTTGGTATGATTATTGCAAGTTTTTGTATTTATGCAAATTCTTTGAAAACCCTAATAGCAGAAGTGCTTCTTTGCATGTTTGATGGTCTAGTTACTCTCATTATTTTGAATGCTAAAGTGCAAGGGCATATTTAAACAGATCAGGATTTTGTCTCTGAAAATATATGAATATTAGAGGTTACGTTATACACTTGCAACTAATTATTTTAGATTAATCTAATTGTTATGGCCTTTGTATTGGGTTTTTTTGCTTTTAGGGCGGTGCCATTTCTAGGAATGTGCCTTACTTAAGAAGTCTTTTTTTTTTTGAAGAACCGTGTCAGCAATATATTAAAAGAATGGTAATGTTACAAAGCAAGTGAGGAGGAAGGAGAAGCGCCCCAAAGAGACAAAGGTGATACCTCGACACTCCACAACAAGCGCAACTCTCTTCTTTGTACAACCGGCCATCACCATCTACCACACCCAAGAAGTCCCGTAAATGGAAAACTTCCGCTCTACTAATCCGGGAACACCAAAAAGCTTTGAAATAGCTTGTACCCGAGTCGAGGAATCGGAGAGGTCGCAGTCAATCCCCACGAAGATCCACAACCGCCAGCTTCCAAATCAACCACACCAACCAAGCCCACTTTACGGATGCAAGGCTTGCTCATTGTCTGCCAAGCACCGGGATATACATGAAGCGGCAATTGTTGGCTATTCAATCTCACCAAAGCAGGCCACGACCCAATCGAGGGCTTTTGCAAGTGAGGGCATAAAACCGGACAATGCTCCGCAGTCTCACGATGAAGGCCACAACAAGGGCAAGAGGGCTCACTCCGGCCTAAACCGACTCACAAGGACATTCACCCCGTCTGGGTGCACCACCGCCACGAAGCACCAACCGGGTGGGGGAAGTGAGCTCCATGTCCACGTCCAAACCGCGCCACCGAGAACCCGAAGCTGCAGACCACTTGCCCGAAGGGGCGAGTGTCATGAATAGCCAACACCCGGTAACAAGACCGCACAAAACAAGAAGATACAACATCTGGATGAACCTTCCAAACCTGCACCACCACATCACCCCGAGGGACTATAGGTATGTGTAGCGGAATACTCCCGCCACTTGTTCCCAAATAGCGAGTCCCTTTGTCCTTCAGCTAAAGAGAGCTCGAAGAACTCCCACAAGCTAGCCGACCATCCCAATACCAATCCTCCAAGGTGAGCCACCGGCGGCTCGCCTCCAGCGAACTGCGTCACCTGAGCCGGTTACTTAAAAGTCTTGGCGTAAAAGCTGTAGTAACTTTGAATGAGTCCTATGAAACTTTGGTGCAGATATCACTGTATAAGGTACTCTTGTGGCGTATCACATTTGAGCATTCTACATATAGCTGACACAAGTTGGAATACAGAATCAAGGCATTAGACATCTTGTAATAATTCCTACAAGGGATTACCTATTTGCCCCTTCTATAGGAGACCTTCAATGTGCGGTTGACTTCATCAATGGTCTGTTATTCCGGGATGATGATTTGCTTTTATCTTTCTTAGAGTGTGTTGGGAATTGTGCCTAGAACACCGCATGTTCATAAGCTTTCCCCTTAGCTTTGCTGGCGATGGCAGATAAGATCCTTAGGATTCTATTTGATTCAATACTACATACCTCTCTTTTACTCGCCAGAATAACATTTTTACTTGCAGGTTTTTCTGCTCTTTGAGCACTAGCTATGACGATTGACCATCAGCTAAAGTGGAAGCTTGATAACTTGGCGCAAAGACAAAACATAGTATAGGTTCAGATTTAGATTCTTGCATTTGATTCTTTCTTTTTTTGAAAATATCGAATAATGGCTAAATGAGTCTTCCAGCTTACAGAGAGTAGTTAAGCGGCTATATCATTATTCTCTTCATTGCCTTGGTGCCCAGATGTGGCCATTCTTTCTATCTTCTAGGATATTTGCATACCTACCTATCTGGAGCAAAGCTTTTGGTGAAGGTGAACTCCTTAATTTCTGCAGACACAGTGGACTTTTTGCCCTTCTAGGGTTCTTCTCATGCATAATCCGACCGTCTTTTCCACTCTAGGTGCGATCTGTCTCTATAATTATAGGCCAGTTCTACATCTGCAAAGAAAATCGATAGTAAGGTGGGGCCAACTACAATTTCAGCAATTTTTTTGAGGTTTAACTTTGTCACAAATTAATCATTGCATTTATTTTCATTTCCGTATTATTTGAGTTATAGCTGTAAAAAGAATTGAGCTAATATTCACCCTAAATGCTTTGCTTATTGGGGCCGATAACAAGACACAAAATTTCATGTAAGATTTCTGGCCTTTGCTTAATGACTTTACCCGCTTTTTGTCTTTGTTCGCGTTGCTCTACGATTTATTTCTCTATCATTTTGGCGATTCATTTCCTCCGTTGAAGCCAGCTATTGTTCAAGCCAGTGGCAAAAAGTTTAGTTCTTAACTAAGTCTGTTGAAGTAACATTATGGAGGTTAAAGAGCATATAATCTCAAAACTGACTTATTTTGCAGACCATAAATATACGAATTTACCCATCAGCATTACATCTGTTTATAAGACCCATTTCTGCTTGGCACACAAAAGATTGAGCTTTCACAAACAGACCCATTTCTTGGTAGAATAAAATACTTAAGGATCCACCTTTATTGGATCTTTTTAGGTGCCTAATGTCTTGCCTATTCTTGCAGCAGCATATAAAATGAGTCTGTTCAAGCTAAAAAATTGTTTGGAAGATTTGCAAAAGGCGGTGAAAGATCTGTTTCAATCTAGGGATTCAGAAATTGAACAAGTTTAGGGTCTTTTGCTTAAGGTGAATTTAATTTGTTGCGATCAGATGTGTTGTATGTGGTTTAAGTCTATTTAGAACTTAATCCCATTGTTGTAGAAAAACCAAAGTTGCCGAGTATTGAATTCAGTATATCTTACATATATGTTGCTAGTGCCCAATCTAAAAAAGGAAAATGTAAACTGATAAACATAGCATAAATAAGAGAATTTCACAGAATGTTATGACCTAGATGCCATGCAATTAAGATCTTTATAAAATGTCGTCTTACACAGAATTTTGCAATAGATTGTTGAAAGGACACCAGAAGTATGAAGGTTGTCTCATTAGAAGGCAATACATTCTTGCTCATTTGAAAAACACCAAGATTTGTTAAGCAGAGATAGTGCATACAACTTCGGGGCTTATGTGAATCTGAGATTAAACAAGATGGTTGAACTTTATTGTGGGCAGTACATTGAGCATGGGAGTTTAATGCATCTAATTATTCTCCGCAAACTAACATTTCCAATAGATCTACAATGAAAACTGAAGGTTTGTACTTTTATGTCCAACAATGCTTTTGAAAGTATAGCTCAGTGATCCTCAATGACGACTGAATCTGGCCTAGCATTTTGGCAGGATTCATAGATGAATTAGCATTTCCATACATAAAACTGTTTTGTGTGTTTTAAAGAAATTTGGTTCAGTTTCAAGTTGTTTTTGCCCTCTAATTGTTAAGGAGCATGGACAATCCAGGAAATAAGGTAAATGGATATATCTCAACTTATGTTGTAAGTTATTTGTTATCATGTAGTAGTTGTGACGTTCCGGCCGCGATATCACGGTCCCGGAAGCGTATATCTGCATGCTTGCTAAATCGCAGCGTACCGCCACTCGACCGGCGTAATGCGGCCGATGGATAGCCAGGTAAGTAGCCCTAGGGGCAACTTGCTAGGTATGTTCATATGTTATTAATGTGCACATGTGCACATTAATGTAATACACACACACCTTTCCATGTAGGCACATTTTGCCACCTAGCCATTAAAGGCCAGTGGGGCCTTTCCAATTATCCCACATGCTAAAATGGGTAATTGGAAACCCTAGCCCTAAACCCCATGTCTACTTAGGGTAGGAAAACCCTAACTTGCTAGTTTTCGTCCATAGGGTTTTAGAGCTCAGTTTTGGCTGCCCCAGGAGCCAAAAAGCGCCTCCAGCATTTGGCTTGCCCAAGCCGAATCGCACCATTAGTTTCCACGGATTGATCAGCTCGCCGGGATGGTTGAACTTCAGTCGGGAGGAGCCACCCAAGGATCGGGGTATTTGGTCATTTAATAGCTTAAACCGTCTTCTAGTCATAGAATCAGTAGGTTTAGCCTATTAAATTGCCCATACTTGACTATCTAGATCTCTAGATCCGGACACTAACTAAAGAACCCTAACTCTATGATATAGATTAGATCTAGTTCTTTAGTTCTTACGTGATGTATATGGATGATGTATCTCTGTGAACTCCTTGTATTGGGAAGGGGGGTAGAGGCCCTAAGGCTTTGTAATTGATGCTTCTAGAGTAGCCTCTCTAGCACACTGTAGATTCGGCCTGTGTACAAGAACCACACCGGTTGTGGGTGAAGGGGCAGGCCGGCTAAGAAGGAGATCGTGTGTCCGACTCTTGAGCGATCCCTCACGGTGTGTAAGGCCTACGGGGATCATTGTGACTAGGTCTAATGGCTTACCACCGAAAAGTGTGGGTAAGGCATGGGCTCGACACCGTGAAGTGGTGTTCACTTTCCGGTGGGTTGGTCGAATACACGGGCGGTGGCCCTCTAGTCACCTTGAGTCAACATGTAGATCTCCGGAGGGAGTGATCCCTACCGCCCCATCGGGCGGGGGAGATGAAACCCGGGAGTAGCCCTCTTGGCTGCGCATCCGTGAGGCTGGTCGAGGTCCCAACACTTTTCAACCTATTATGCAAAGTGTGCACATGAGGGGCGGATGGAGTGGACAACCCAATGCCATGTTCTTATGATGACCAAATCCATTGCCATGAATTTTACATGCGCAATGAACTCTGGAGACCCAAGCCCGGGTCATCCCTTTGAGTCCGAGCCACGGGTAGAATTTCCTATGTGATGTCTTTGATCTTTATCTATGCAGATATGTGGACCATCTTCGTGATGGTCATATGATGTTGATGTATGTATCTTGACATATATGTTTACGCTTGGTAGCTAGGTAGGCCCCGAGGGAGGCGGGGTAAATGACCCTTCATTCTTCCCAATGGAACTCTTCAAGGTTAAGTGATACGTGGAGGGCCCTATATTAGCATGGAGCTGGTATGGGGGATGAACTCCTGTTTGTATACGGTGAGTGCACCGTATATGAGTAGGGGACGTCACAGTGGTATCAGAGCAATGTTCTTGGAGACCAAGAGCAAAGCACTGGCCATGCTCCCAGTAGTACTAACTTGTTAGGATCCTTAAGCCTCGAAAAGTGGGAAATTTTTTTATCATTTTTGTAGTTTATGCTAAGCTAGTAACAATTAAGTGAATTGGAACTTAATAAGACTAAAAAGTATGAGCCAAAAATTTGCCAAGTGAGGTGGTCTCACAGCTCGCGCCTGGTCGAAGAACCAAATTTTAGTTTTTGAGCGAGGCGCAAGCTGTGAGACATGGAGCCAAGATCACCAAAACGTGATGAATTTGAGAAAAGTAATGTGGTAAGGCTAGTTCTAAGATAGGAATTAATTAGAATAGCATGTTTTAATTACCTAAATTACCTAGAAAAATACGAGATCTCACAGCTCGCGCCTGGTCTAAAAACTAAACTTTAGTTTTTGAGCGAGGCGCGACCTGTGAGACCAATAAGTAGGAAAAGTCTTAAATAAGTGTAAATTTTAATTAAATAGGTGCTTTAGCATGTTAAATAGAGCAACTTGAATTTTGACCTAAAATTTCCCAAGCTATAAATAGAAGTAGACCCCCCCCCTCATTTCCACGTCCCAGCCCTAGAAATCCACTCTCCCGCACTTAGGCGATCTTTGGGCGCTGATGTCCGATCGACGAACCGTAAAACATGGCCCGAACCAAACAGGACCGCGCGGGAAGCGTCGCCCAGCGAAACCACGGCGCCAGTGATGCGACATCATTCGGCGGATGCTTCGAGAGAGGCTCGCGAAAGGGGGTCGTTCGCCTTCGAGCGAGGAAGACACCTTAGGAGATCAAGATACATCTGATCTGATTGATGTCTTCAATCAGCAGGTGGATCAGGATGAGGCCACATCACCAACCTCCATGGACGAGGAGACAAGGGAGGCGTGCGAGGGAAATAGAGAGGAGATTAGAGAGCAAGAAAGGGTATGCAGGGACCACTGGATGCAAAGAACAAGAGATCCTCCAAGATGAAGACGGGCTGCACATCGGGAGAGGAGGAGAAAGGAGCACCAAGATAATAACGAGCCGAGACTTGAGCCGGCAGAGGAAGCAGATCTCATGAGGTTCAGTATGAAGTATGAACGGAGAAGAAGAGGGAAACGTAAAAAGAGGAAGAGGGAAGAGGAGGAACGTATATGGCGCAAGAGAAGAAGAAGGGGAAGGGGAAATTGTGGACGCCCAAGGAAACTGAAGGACGCTCCACCAAAAGGATGCCCAACCCAAGGTCGCCATCAAAGAGCCACCGACCAACCTCGAACCCTCCGACGACTCTTCCGACGAGGACTCCAACCCCACGCCAAGGTGGAAGTTTTCTAAACCCCCCTGTGCGATTTAACGTGTAGTACCCGAAAGCAGCCACCGAAAGCAGCCCGAAAGCAGGATCAAGTGCAGAAGCCCCCGAAAGTAACACCCGGCTTGGGACAGAAGAACAGCCACCGACTCCGCCGAGAAGCCTATGTCACGTGGGTCAAGATATAATGAAAAGGAAGATGAGGGAACACGAGGCATTATATATGAAGAAGTGGGAGGCCTACGTAAGTACTATGAAGAAAACGGGGTTGCATTCGGCCGAGGGAGGGCGACCAACGGCAACAGACCTTAAAGCCGCCACCACCAAAGCCTAAGGCTCCCCAAGCCGCCCAAGAAGAAGAAGCTCGACAGAAGGAGGTGGAGAGGAGAGCCGGGGAGATTAGGCACTTCCAGTAGCGGCCGGTCTCCTAATCCCCGCGGCCCCTTTGCTCGCCCTAGTTTGAAGTGATGCAAGACTTTAGGGCCGACTACAGTGGTCACGAGATGAGGCACGGCAATGCGGCAGAAGTGGTGAGGCAAAGATAGTGCAACACCAAGACTCAACAAGGTTGCTTTGCTCACACCAAACGCAGTAACCCTCATAAGACAAGACATGCTTCTTATGCGACTGCATTAAGGAGAACGCCCTTAGAACCTTTTATTTTGTAATATAGAGCAACTTTGTGTACTTTAATTGCATGAACTTGATTAATTAGGATAAGCTAAAGGGGTTTTAGCTTTTATTTCAGCAAAATAGGGCGATTGCGAACCGAAAGGCGTGATGTCTCACGGTTCGGCGCTGGTCAAGAAACTAAACTTTAGTTTTTGAGCGAGCGCAAAAGCTGTGAGACCTTTGCCCAAACTCGCCTTAAAAACAGTTCCAAATTGACCAAATAAGGGGTCAATTCTACCCGATTTGATGAGCCCATCATCTTTACACCCCTAGTTCACCCAAATTGGACACGTTTTGATCAAAATGGGACTGATGTCTCATAGCTCGCGCCTGGTCGAAGAACTAAACTTTAGTTTTTGAGCCGGGCTAAGTCGCGTGAGACCTCCTACCATTTCTTCACCAGAACTTGCCCAAGTGATCTTCAACCTGTTGTATAACATCTTTAGGTAATCCAGCCACGCTCAAACACTTGAGCTAGTTTTCAAATTCCCATTTTGACCTCAGTATAGACTAGAATTGCCCAACCCCAGGAATTTTCCAAGTCATCCAAAAATTAGGGTTTCCCCCTTTTCTATAAATAGGTCCCTCATTTCTCAAATAGCACCCTACAAGTCTGCTCCTGCCTTCTTAGCCGATTTTCCAACTCCCTGAGGCGCTCTTGCAACCGTTTGATACCCTCTTCCGCATTTAGCCAATGGCAACCTCTGATTTTCGCATATGGTGCAAGCGCCCGGTATCATGCTTCTTAGGCCGACATCGACCAAATTTTCCATATCTTCAGGAAGGAGGTAGATGTCCAAGCAACCTTGCATGCAACCCCAGCTTACAGTAGAGTCTTGTCTGAGTTCCAAGCTAGGGTAGAACCAGCACTAGTGCAACTCCCACCTTGCATAGGTTACTTTGTTCCTAGGCAATCCCTGCAAGCAGCATTAGGCAATGTTCCAAACATTGCCAAGTACCTGACAAACAAAGGCGCGGCCTGCGACGACGAGCCAATGGTCCTAACTGTCAATAGGACCAAATATTTCTCTTTTAACACTGCCTTGACAATCTTTCTTACCCACCGTGCCGAGAACACTGTGGGAGAAACCTCCATTCCTCCCATGGACGTGGACCCATTAGCCATAGCAGCAGAACAACGGCTCCTTACGCAATACGAATAGGAGCAGGAAGGAAAAGAAGAGGAGGACTCAGAAGAACAGGAATTAGAAGAGGAGGAAGACTACGTCGAGCTCGACCCAGCGGAGGAGCGGTGACAAGCAGAACAAGAGTGGCAAGACTTCGAAAGAAGCCGGCAAACTCTTAGAGTCGCGCCGCCCCTTGGGCTAGGCATCACAAGCCTAGCCCCCATTATTGTCGAGGGCGAGGAGTTTTTGCTTCTAAGCGACATGGAAAGGGAGTTTTTGCAGGGAAAGGGAGTACCAACCTGAAGAGTTGCTGCACCAACTCCGAAGAACGGACCTGGACGACTTCATCGTCCGAGGAGCATCAGACTTCCCACTCCAAGTAAGGGAAGCCGACACTTACACGGGGAGAGTCGACCGACGCCCAAGCCTACAAGAAAGCACAGCGGATTATGGAAGCGCATGCCGCAAAAATCAATTATGGGAGGAAGAGTTCCTTGCTGAGGAACGGATGGGGATCCGCCACGAACATAACATCCTAACGGGCAAGCTCATCCGCCAACGCCCCGAGAGAAGAGGCGAAGTTCGACCTCGGAGAGCTTCAGCAACAGTCAGAGACTACGGGGAGCTCATCACAATGGAGGTAGATGACTGCGGGCGGAACCACGAAAGAGGATACCGAAAGTGGCCGAGGACCCGTCCACGCAAACGGAGGTTGCTGCCTGGTGGCCCTCCCTGGCGATGGATGGAAGAATAGCGGTAATTCATCGCAAATTCACCCCCAGAGGCGAGGAAGGAGTATCGATGCTAATTGCGCTCTCAGGATTTGGCCGGCATGCACGGTTACCCCTCAACACCGAGTATGCCATCCTGGTGAAGAGAGCGGTAGCACTCGATGTTTTTGACTTCGCCATACCTTACAGGCGGCAGGGAAGACTGGCGGTGACCGCAACTTATACCTCCGACCGCAGAGTGGAAGACTTGGCGAGAGCTTTGCAGGGGGGATCTTCAGTCAACGTCCTTAGGAACTTGGGTCATTCAGTGGGAACAGCCCAAGTGAAAAAGTTCCTAGAGGACAATCCATCCTACCGGCGGTATCAAGAATAATTAGCAATCTTGATCCCGAGAGTTTTAAATTTTGTATTAGCATATTATAAAACATGAATATAATTTCTTTTGCACTGTAAATGTTTGTTGATGTATTTTGTCTCCCCAACTATACCAACAAACATAAATAATGCAGGAGAACAAGTAAAACTAACCACATAGCCATGAATGACTTGTGTATGCAGTTAGAGGCCTAGACTCAGGGGAACGACAACGCCGAGAACATATGGAAGAACAGAGTCCACCCAGGCCACGCCCGGCAAGGAACCTGTTCGAGGAATTTGGAGCCATAACCCCAGAAGAAGAAATATCTCAGATGAGGACGGACCTGGAGCAAATAAAAGCTTTGGCGCTGGCCGCGCAAGCAGGAGCGGGTTCGGTGGGCAACGCGCAGTTGCCGCAAGCATCAACTCGGAAAACAGGAAGAGACAAGAAGAGGAGCAAGAGAAGGAGGTCCTCCAGCCCGGAGTCCTCCGACTCAAGCTCGGACTCAGACTCCGACTCCGAGGAAGACTAGAACCAAGACCCTACAGATGGAAGGCAGAGGAATACCATGGACGGACGACAAAGGGACACAAGAACCTCTGACTACCAGAAGAAAGTAGACTCTGCATTGGGAAATGTTTGGAAGGCCAGGAAGCTTCGAGCAATTCTCAGACGAGAATAGGTCAGGTATGGAGGCGGAGGCTTGGCTTGACGAGATGAGTGAATATGGCAACGCCTATGGTATGAAGGATAAGGATAAAGGTAGGGTGGCAGCAAATAACACGAAGGAGCGTAAAAGACACATTTGGTGGAAGGGTTATGCAAGGCTCATGGCTTAAGCAGGGATGCTTGCAGGTTCAAGAAGTTTGCTAAAGCCTTCAAAGCGCCATTACGTTCAAGAGAGCACAAGTCCAAAGATGATCGGCCGGTTCTCTGGTTGCGGCAAGGCAACAAATCGATCTTGAGAAATATACGGAGGAGTTCATGAGACTAAGGCTTTATGTGCCAAAGTTGGGTGAAAAACATGCAGTGGAGAGCTACATCGAGGGGCTGAGCGAAGAGATCCATAAGCTTGTAAGGGCAATAAACCCTAGAATAGATGCTCCAGGCGAGTCCGAGGCAATAAGCTTGCAAGGAGCGGGCCCCGAGAATAGCGGGCGAGGCGGCCGATATTACGGGATAAAGGCAAGGCAACAGGGAGTTATAGCCCAGAGCACCCGGTCCGGGCAGCCTAAAGCCCCATATGGGGGCAACTGTGGGAAGTAGCGGGAAGAAAGCGGGTGTCCTTTAAGGACAAGCGGGGAAGGGTCAAACTACTCCAAAGTGGTGCGATCCTTTTTGCAGGCTATGCCCAAGGAGAAGAGAGCGAGTGCATAGATAAGCGACTTTGCTTGAGGTGCTTCCAGCTAGGCCATAGGACAGCGAACTGCCCCTATGTCATGAGTGCAGCACTATCGGGTTGGGAGATTGGGACACTCACGACGGCGATGGTGGCTAGGAAGGCCGCGACTACATTCGGGGTGAGTGTCATATCTTTGCCTTAATAGATCTGACAAGCAGAGAGCGATTATAAGGTAATTTCCACACGAGGGGAAGGCCAAGGCCAAGTCATTTATAGTCTGATAGACTTCGGGAAGTAGCCATAACTTTGCATCCCCGAATGGTTCAAATGTTGAAGTTGAAACCATTGAAGTCAAACCCGAGGCCCGTTGTGCTAGCAAGGGCTTTGCAAAGAAGCGAGCGGCGAGCAAGAGAATCAACCGACATCGAATTACCAGGGATTAACATCCAAATGGGGGCAGAAGTAATGGGCATTGGCAAGGCACGAATTTGATCATAGGAATGGAATATCTTGGACCGGCGGAGGGCCATCATTGATTGTGGAAGCGGAAAGTGACCTTCCCAATGCGAGGCGGCAAGATCATTGAGATCACAGGTAAAGAAGTTGTTCCCATCACGCGCGGTGTATGTCTTCTAAGCCCGATTTGTTCAAGTGTATCAAGAGTGATCAAGAGTTAGAAAAAGCAAAGAAGACAAGGTGCTCAAGCTGCCCAAGCGGATAGCTAGCTTGATCGCGGAGTTCCACGAGCTCTTCAGGATGAGATCAAAGCAGCTCCCTCCTTATAGGGGAGTCGAGTGCGAGATAGCACTTTCGAGCGGGAACAAAGCCGACAAGCAAGGCTCCATATAGAATGACAACGCGGGAGTTTGTGAACTAAAGAAGCGATTCTGAGGGGCTGCTTTCGACCTAGGTTTCATTAGAGCTAGTGTCTCGCCATTTGAGGCGCCCATTCTCTTCGTTAAGAATAAGGATGGTAGTTTAAGGATGTGCATAGACTATAGGCGGTTGAATAAGCACACCATTAAGAACAAGTATCGCTCCCAAGATCGAGATGACTTGATGGATCAGCTTCAAGGAGCAAGGGTCTTCTCCAAAATCGACTTAAAGATCAGGTTATCATCGGATCGGGATAAAGGAAGAAGATATCCATAAACCGCCGGAGGATGCGGTATGGGCATTATGAGTTCACGGTAATGCCTTTCGGCTTATCAAATGCCCCCGCGACGTTCATGAGGCTCACGAACGACATCTTCAGGGAGTTCTTAGACACCTTTGTGAGTGTATTCTTTGACGATATTTTGGTGTATAGCGAGATCCCTTGAAGAACACGTACAACACTTAAGAAGAGTGCTTGAGAAATTGAAGAGGCACCGGTTATGCGTAAGTTGTCGGTGCCACTTGCGCGAACCGAGAAGGTGGAATACCTTGGTCATGTGATCTCAGCAGAAGGCATCTCGACGGACCCCGCAAAGATTGAAGCAGTAATTCAGTGGCCGGTGCCGAAGAATGTGCATGAGGGCAGGAGCTTTCTCGGGCTAGCAGGGTACTATAGGAAGTTCAGTAAAGAACTTTTGCTAAGATAAGCGGATTAATCGGGCGGCGAGGGAGAGAAGGTGAAAGATTGGGCAGAGCATTGGCACAGAAAGCCCAAAAAGGGGTTTGAATTGTTGAAAGAAGCTCGGCGACAGCCCCTGTCTTGACCCTGCTGGACCGAGGAGAAAGATAAGCTTGTAGCAACAGATGCAAGTAAAGATAGCTCTGAGGAGCGGTGCTTATGCAAGAAGAGCGTGTGGTAGCGTATGACTCGAGGAAGATGAACGGCGCCGAAAACGCCGCTACCGCATGATCAAGAATTGCTTGGCGGTTGTCGCAGGCGTTAAGAACTGGAGGCACTATCTCTTGGGAAGGAAGTGTCAATTGGATACCGACCATGAGCCTCGGTATGTATTCACGCAACCACACCTTAACCTGAGGCAGCGGAAGTGGATGGAGTTCCTCGAGGAATATGACTTTGATATAGTCTACAAGCCGGGGAAGCTCAATGTGGTAGCGGATGCGCTTTCAAGGCATCCCCGACAACAAGGGTGCATTGCAATGCAATTTCGGACGCTCTCAAATGACTTTGGTAAGAAGATTGAAGAGACCTTGCCAGCGGTTGTGGATTCCGAGAAGTATGGGCAAGCCTCTCTAGGGAGGCTAGAGCGGATAAAGAGCGAGAAGCCTTCAAGCATTATAAGAAGGAGGGCAACTTTGTTATACCACAAGAACAAGTTGTGCGTGCGAATCATCAGGTGTAAGGAAATTGATCCTCCCGACCGCGACAACAGCCAATAGCGGCCATGCGGGATTCATGAAAACATATTTCAAAGTCTGGCGGCAGCTATTATTGGCGAAATGAAGAAGCGGTAGCTTCGCTACATCAGAGAATGTCAGCTATGCCAGCAGACAAAGGCGGAGCAGCTTCGAATTCCAGGGGCATTAGAGCCATTAGCGGTGCCAAACGCTAAGTGGGAAATGTCGGCATGGATTTCATCACGGGGCTTCCAAAGACAATAAGAGGGAAAGATGCCTTGATGGTAGTGGTGACAAGTTGTCGAAGATGGCACATTTGTGCCTGCGGAACCACGAATCACGGCTATGGATACAGCAAAGCTCTTCACCAAAGAGATCTTCAGGCTTCATGGCATGCCAAGGGAGATTATATCCGACAAGGACCCGAAGTTCATGAGTGCCTTTTGGCAAGACCTCTTTACGACGATTCAGACCAAGCTATCCATGAGCACGGCATATCATCCTCAGACGGATGGCCAAACGGAGCGGACCAACAGGATCTTAGAAGACATGCTACGAAACTATGTCTGGAACAAGCAAGGTATGTGGGAAGAATTTATTCACTTGGTGGAGTTTGCATACAATAGCACCAAGCAAGAATCATCCCAAATGTCGCCATTTATGATCAATTCACGGCTGCTCGATTGCCTAACTCGGACACTTGGCACAACCACGTGTCAAAAGTAGAAGTTTCGCGGCCAGATGTTGGCGATATCAAGCAACTTCGTGGAAGAGGTTCGAGGGTATCTGCTAGCAGCAAGAAGTCGACAAAAGAGCATCGCCGACAAGCATCGAACAGTCAGAGAGTTCCAAGTTGGGGATGATGTATGGCTCAAGATCAAGGTAAAGCAGGCAAAGCTCCGCATCGGTAATTGCAAGAAACTTGCTCCAAGGTGGGCTGGACCTTTCAGAATAATCAAGAGAGTAGGTAATCAATCCTACAGGTTGGATTTGCCAGCACACCTAAAGATTCATAAGGTCTTCCACGTGAGTTTGTTGAAGAAGCACACTCCAAATCGGGCGAAGTCTTAGACACTCAACGTTGTTGGAAATAGCGGAGGAGCGGCTGGAAATAGTTCGAATTGATTCTTGATAAAGCTTTCAAGAAAACAAGGAGGTCGGAGTTCCTCCAATACTTGGTCAAGTGGAAACACTTGCCAGTGGAAGACGCGACATGGGTACTTAAGAAAGATTTAGTAAAACAGTACCCACAGTTTATGGAGCAATGGGACGGCAAGGTCATCTCCGAAGAAATCATTTCGGCATGTCGATTTGTGTAGGTTAATTCTTGTGTAGTTAGGATTAATCTCATGCAACCTATGCTTGATATGGGTGCATCGTTGTTACCGATGATGGGACCACTACGGTGATCCCTAGGGTGGTGTAATGTCAATGTAGGCATGACCGCATTTCGCTTGGAAGTCTACTTACGTCCCACGAAGTAGGCGACCTCGAGAGAAAAGGAGGTCATTAAGGAATGCATTGATAGGAAAGGCACCTTTAGCCCCATATATGCTTTGATAGGAGGAATCTATCCTTCACGCCCCCCCACGCGGGAAGGATATCCTCCACGCTGGGCAACTAGAGGTGTAGGCATGAGCGGCATATAGGCATGATAAGACGATGTCTCCACGGCCATTATGGAAGATTCATCCTCTTCCTACGCCGGGAAATTAGCCATGCATCCATGTAGATAGGTGGGGTGGTCACCATATAACCAAAAATTTATTAAATAATTAAAATGGTACTAACGTAGTGTCGACTTGCAGGCCAATAGAGCGCTCCGGAGGGCAAGGAGGTCGAGCTACGAATTTGTTGGAATGTGTTGCAAGGAATGAAGAGTACCTCGAACAATAATTATAGATATGAAATGTTGAAATTTTGTCTAACTTAATGTCGTAATAACTAAACTAGTGAATACCTTGTTTAATGCTGTTATGAATTGATAAGTATTCCATAGTATAACGACGTAATAATGTTCTAAAAATATTACCTTAGGGTAATCTTGGTAAATGTGTAAGTATTATATCGTATGCATCACGTTGATTGCAGATTGCAGATTTGGAAGATCCCAAGGTGGGGAGACCCACGATGCTGCGGACAACATCATTTCAAGGTGGGGAGAATGTGGCGTTCCAACCACGATTATACGGGTCGAGGCATTATCTTTATCTTTGCCTAAATCCGTGCATTACCGCGCCCACTCGACGCGGCGTGTCTGCCGACGGATAGCGGTAAAGTAGCCCTAGGGGCAACTTGCTAGGTATGTTCATATGTTATTAATGTGCACATGTGCACATTAATAATGAGCACACCTTTCCATGTAGGCACATTTTGCCACCTAGCCATTAAAGGCAAGTGGGGCCTTTCCAATTATCCTAGATGCTAAAATGGGTAATTGGAAACCCTAGCCCTAAACCCCATGTCTATTTAGGGTAGGAAAACCCTAACTTGCTAGTTTTTTAGTTCATAGGGTTTTAGAGCTCGGTTTTTGGCTGCCCCGGGAGCCAAAAGCGCCTCCCGAACAACACTTGGCGAATCGCACCATTAGTTTCCTGGATTCGATCAGCTCGCGGGATGGTTGAACTCGGTCGAGGAGGAGGAGCCACCCAAGGATCGGGTATTTGGTCAATTTAATAGCTTAAACCATCTTCTAGTCATAGAATCAGTGGGTTTAGCCTATTAAATTGCCCATAGCAATATCTAGATCTCTAGATCCCGGACACTAACTAAAGAACCTAACTCTATGATATAGATTAGATCTAGTTCTTTAGTTCTTCCGTGATGTATATGGATGATGTATCTGTGAACTCCTTGTATTGGGAAGGGGGTAGAGGCCCTAAGGCTTTGTAGTTGATGCTCCTAGAGTAGCCTCTCTAGCACTGCTTGTAGATCGGCCTGTGTACAAGAACCACACCAGGTTGTGGGTGAAGGGGCGGGCTGACTAAGAAGGAGATTTGTGTCCTGACTCTTGAACGATCCCTCTGGTGTGTAAGGCCTACCGGGGATAATTGTGACTAGGTCTAATGTCTTACCACTGAGTGTGGGTAAGGCATGGGCTCGACACCCAGTGAAGTGGTGTTCACTTTCCGGTGGGTTCGGTCGGGAAAAGGGTGGCCCTCTAGTCACCTTGAGTCAGCATGTAGATCTCGGAGGGAGTGATCCCTACCTACCCCATCGGAACTGGGGAGATGAAACCCAGGAGTAGCCCTCTTGGCTGCGCATCCGGTGAGCTCTGATCGAGGTCCCAACACTTTTGAACCTATTGCGCAAAGTGTGTACGGGGGAGGGGCGGATGGAGTGGACAACCCAATGCCATGTTCTTATGCCCCAAATCCATTGCCATGAATTACATGCGCAATGAACTCTGGAGACCAAGCCGTCGATCATCCCTTTGAGTCCGAGCCACGGGTAGAATTCCCTATGTGATGTCTTGATCTTTATCTATGCAGATATGTGGACCATCCGCCGTGATGGTCATATGATGTTGATATATGTACTCTTGACATGTATGTTTACGACTCATGACTAGGTAGGCCCGAGGGAGGCGAGGGTAAATGACACCTTCATTCTTCCCACTTTGGAACTCTTCAAGGTTGCAGTGATACATGGAGGGCCCTATATTAGCATGGAGCTGGTATGGGGGATGAACTCCTATTTATGGGATGAGTGCACCGTATATGAGTAGGGGACGTCACAGTAGTTGTTGTTTTATATCAAATCATAAAAATAAGTTCTGATTACATTGTCAATCTTTGGATAGATGCGATTATCTCATGAGTTTATCATTATTGAGACATTCCAAGTTTTGGATCAAATTTTGGACACATCCAGCTAAAGATCAATGGTTAAGTGCTACATTCTTAATGATCCTAAAACTTGTTAATGAAAAGTAGCATCAAAATAATGGAATGCAATATGAGATCTACATGAAGTTACTACCTCAAATTAAGTTATATAATCTTGGCATTTATAGTTGAAAGACAAATATTTCAGATTTAGATAAGAACCCCTATGTATACATTTGGACACATGTATTGATAAGTCGATAGATATTAGAATATTTATTTGCTATTTTTAAATATGGAGCTTGCATCAACAACTTGGGCTCCGGTCACCACGATATTTTTTCTACGCAAGGTGCACACACATGGATGATGATAGGTATCTGTTCTTGCACTTGCCATGGCTGAATCTCCTCAGCGTTTGAAACGATGTTGGAAAAAGCATTGCACTACATGGTTTGCCCATTGGGCTGTGCAACCAGAGCACTGCCTGATGCTTGCCAGTTCTGATCCTGAGCTTTTGCAACAATATCTCAATGGTCGTTTTTCTCAAAAGATATGGGATGCGATTACCTTGGCCCAAGTGAAAACCGGTCATTATCATGCACACATAAATCCCACCTTGGCACGGGGCCCCAAGCTTATTTGCTTGCTTCATTGTCAGGAACAAGCTTGTAGCTATTGCATCAATTTGCACGGGGGTCCCACGGTGCTCTGGATTGAGGCAGGTAGATGGGGGCGGCCGCAATTGCCGATTCTGAGTTATTGAAGATGAAAGCCATACTCTTACGAGTTGCCACGCTTTTGAGATAGTCAGGAATCATTTTTTGACCTTAGCATTCCATTCCACGCTTCCACAACTTCTCGAGCACCATCGTGCATGACTTGGCATTATACATACTTGAGGTTCTAGATGAACGTCGTCGATTCTTGAGCCCTCATTAGTCATTATCTCGATTATCTAGTATCATCATTCGCAAAGGTTTTCCCTTGAAAACCTTTCGAGGCAGGGGTTTTTTAATCCTAGTAGTAATGATTGTACTAGCCCATTGTATGGGTCCCATGACCTGTTGGTCTCCGTGGACGTTAAAAAATCTATTCTATTCTATTCTTTGCAAATATATCTATTGTTTCTTTTTTCTTTGCAAAAATATATATATATTGTTTTTTTTTTTGGCCTCTATATCATCACCAAAAAGAATTTGTTTGCAAATATATGTATTTATCTACAGTTCATGTTGAGAATGTTGGCTTAATCTACTATCCCATTCTCTATATGTTGAGTCAACATGATTCAAACACGATATAAAAACCATACAAGGAAACCACACAAGGTTTTTAATGATATCATCCCACAAAGGCGCATTGCTTTTTATAGATAGTTTTTCACATATAACTAGGGTAAAAACCCAGATAGGTTTTCTTTTTGGGTGCCTTGTGTATTATGCAGGGTATTGATAGCACTCCATGAGGGCATGTATCATAAGCTTTAATGTCTTGTTGATAAATTACATGTTCATAATAACTGCATAGATAGTTTTGTCTTGTGTAGATATCTTAGTATCGAGATAAAGTAAGATAATAATCACATAAAATCTTAGTTAAACCTTCGCAAGGATGTAATTCCTTCCAAAGGCATTTAAGTAACCTTCATAGGGTCCTGACAAATATAATAAGAATTTGTCTATCTTTTCATAAGTATAGCAACTATAAAGTATATACATGTAAGGTTGATACATCACCAACCAAGTAGCGAACGAGAGTCACACGCTCAACACTTAGATCCGATGATATAAACCCTAACCATATGATAAATAATTAAAAAGCTGCCTCGATAATTGTATGATGACATATCTTAAAGGCCGTAAAGTTATCATTCTAGAATGGGACTCGCATGAAACCAACAAACCGTCATAGATAGGCTTCTCATTCATCTCAGCAGATTTTCTACAATGGTGGATAGTGGGTAGCCGCACACATACAAACTACCCACGAAAATAAAGGGAAAATCCAATTATATCATTTGGACCCCAAAAATAGAATGCTAACGGATGTTTTTGGTGTACTGTAGAAAGCTTATCAAGTGATTAAAAACCCGCCCTTTTGGGTTTTCGAGGAAAACCCTAGTGATAAAAACCGGCAAGGGGCTTAGACAAACATAAAGGCGGAGAAATCGCTCCCAAAACCCACGAATGGAGAAGTCGAAACAAATGCCATTTCGCCAAACTGTACACGCACATCACCAACACCCAAAAACAAAACAAAACAAACCTCCCAGTGGAGGGGGCTGATTCTGTAGCGTGCCCCGCGACAAATATAATAAACAAAGAAGGGGAGGGTGGGTTCAAAGAGAAAAAGAGGTGCTGGCGAGAGAGAAGAGGAAGCGCCGATGAAGAGTCGATCTGGCTTAGCGCCTAAAATAGCGAACTCCCAACGAGAATGGGCATCGCGCCGCATGCATGCAAAACATGCATGCTCGTCCCATTCTAGAATGGCGATCCGATATCTCGGATCGATGGGATATAATAGTTAGTTAAATATAATACTATTGGAAGCAATATATGTTAATATAAAAATATCACTGTAAGGTAATTAATATACTTGCATGCATTAAGGGAAGTCCAGGGATCATCAGGGGCCAAGATAATGCTTATTTAAGACGTTAACTAAACCCTGTGTCCAAGGTAGAAGTATCCCTACAGATGCTAGCCGACATGCAACAGTTGGTTGAGGACATCTTCTAGCGACAAGTACTGCATCGACAGAAGAGCATAGCGACAAGCATTGCATCGGTGAACCATTCGGGATAACCAAAAGAGTAGGTAACTAATCCTATAAGTTGCATTGCATCGACAATTGACTAAGAAGCTTGCTCCCCCAACATTTTTATATGAAACTAATTTAGTAGAATTGGATGTCTGAACCATTGAGGATAACCAAAAGTCCAGTAGGTAACTAATCCTATAAGTTGGATTTTATGAACGCCAGCGACACATTCTTAAACCCATAGTGTTTTGAAAATGGTAAAATATCTCCTAAAGTTTTCACACCTTAAAGTCACACCATTTGAAGACCCTAATCCAAGGAAGTCTCCTAAAGAAGGAGGAAGGAATTGGAGACACCAAAGTTCTTTGGAAATGACGGACGATCATCTTGAGATTGTTTTGAGAGGTTCTTCTTGTAGGATCCTATAAGAAGACAAGAAGATCTCAATTCTCCAATACCTACTAGTGAAAGGGACACTTGCTAGTGGATGACGCTACGTGGGCACTACAAATAGATCTTGAGAACCAGTAATCACAACTCATGGAGCAATGCAAGGGTCGGCTCGTCACCAAAGTAGTCGACACCGAACCGATAGGTGAGTGAAAGGTAGATTACAAGTCTACTTTCGACGCCACAGAAGTAGACAAATTGAAAGATAAGAGGTCATATAGGATCATGCATTGATAGGAAAGCACCTCTAGTCTATGCCCACTATGGGGAGGAACCCATCCTCCACGCCAAGGGCGACGAGAGGTGTAGGCATTAGACATCATCCTAGGCATTATAGGGCGCTGTCTCCACGGCCACGATGGAAGAAGCATCCTCTTCCTACGCCGGGAGATTAGTCTTGCATCCACGTAGTTAAATTAATTGTAATTAAATGGGTGGTTCCCTAATAACCATCCTTATAATAAATAAATGTGTATTAACGTAGTGTTAGACCGGTAGGCCAATAGAATGATCTAAGGGGCAGGAAGGTCACACTGCGAAGACTTGCAACACATGTTTTGTCATAATGTGTTGCAAGGAGACGACATGGAACCCTAATTAGAGAATTTTGGAACTATGTTTATAATAATGGTGTAAACTATAAAATTTTGTGAATAATAGATGATAAAGTAAGAGGGTGAAAGATCCCCTTACCATAATATGATATTCTTGCACTGCGACTCGCATGAACAACAACATCCCATAGATAGGCTTTTCATTCATCTCAGCAGTTTTTTCTACAATGGTATAGGGTGGGTAGCTGCACATCGCAGGCTACCCAAAAAAATGAAAAACATAGGGAATATCCAGTTATAACATCTGGACCCCAAATAAAATTGTGTGCTATAGATGTTGGCTAGTGTACCTGCCGAGAGTTTATCGCCGGGATTAAAAAACCCCGCCCTTTCGGGTTTTCGAGGAAAAACCCTAGCGATAAAATCTCGGCAAGGGGCTTGGACAACGTAGGGCTGCTAAACGCTCCCACAAAAAAACCCACGCTCCACAGAGAATACCGAAGTCGCGCATCACCCCTGGACCTGCACATCACCAACAGAAAAACAAATAGAGAAAAAACCTCGAAAAGCGAGGGGCTGGTCACGCGTGCCACGCAACAAAAAACAACATTTACACCTCGAAAAAGCGAGGGGCTGGTCACGCGTGCCACGCGACAATTAAAACAAATATGAACATATAAATAACAATTTTAAGGGGGGGAAGGATGGGAGCCATGGATACTGCTGAGAGATGAGAAAGCGCCGATGAAACGTCGATGAAGAACCCTGCAATAAGTAGCGATCCCTCAACCTAATAAACGGCCTAGAAATGCATGCGATGCATGCTCGTCTCGTGCAAGAATGGCGATTCGCTACGCGAATCGATGACATTCTTGCACTACGACTCGCATAAACAACAACATCCCGATACCAGAGAACTTCAAATACTAGATCTGAGGAGAAAAGGTTGAAGATTGTCCTAAGCTGGACAAAAGAGCAAAGATAGAAGAGGTTAGAATGGATAGGAATGGCCAAGAAAGCATAGCTCATGCAAGAAGAAGCCCCTCCTCCGCATGAGATCAAAGAATAGAAGCCATGGATACTGCTGAGAGATGAGAAAGCGCCGATGAAACGTCGATGAAGAACCCTGCAATAAGTAGCGATCCCTCAACCTAATGAACGGCCTAGAAATGCATGCGATGCATGCATGCGATGCATGCAATGCATGCATGCTCGTCTCGTGCAAGAATGGCGATTCGCTACGCGAATCGATTGTTATGAAAATTAAATTTAAATATTACCTTGGGGTAATTGTCTTGTAAAACTATATGCATCAAATATATTGCAGGGTATGCAGGTTTCCAAGGTGGGGAGACGCGTGATGTTGAGGACATCATCAATTCAAGGTGGGGAGATTGTGACGTTCCAGCATAGCATACGGTCCGAATACGTATATTATACTGCCACGTCACACGTACATATCACCACGACAAGTACTTGAGAGCCGTAAAGAGTTGCGCCTAGGGGGCAACCTCGTATGTTGCACATGTATATTAAACATATGCAATTAAACCCCTTGCCAAGTGGTAATACCCCAAATTGTTTTCCCTATACTTCTTCACATAAACTCAGTCTTTCTCTAGATATATCTTGCTCTGGAACATCCCAGTTGGGTGGAGAGCTTTGGGCTAATGGCCTGGTTTTAGAATAGTTAATGATTTAGTGTTGATTACATGTTTAATTTCTGATTACTATCTACTCATGATCCGTATTAGTGTGTGCGGATCTTCGATGTGTGCTAAAGCTAGTGAAGAACTGATGCTCTGCCTTCACTAAGGGCTCTTGCTTGTTCTTCTCTTAATGGGTGCTTAATTGATGTTCTGCTTCTATTGAGAGCTTGCAATAGCAACAAATCTGCTTCAATTCAGTGCTAAGAAGTTCAAATCTGCTAAGAGCTTTGTTTTCAACAAAAGAGTCAGAGTAAGAGAAAAAACAATAGATAAATTGATAATAGGAATCGATGCATTGATTTCTATAACGATGCTCTGATTTGTTGTAAAATGGCTCTCGATGTGCAAAAAATGCATCCCAACTTCTATTTTGCAGGGGAAAGACAAATGGTCTCCTAGTTTGGCACTGAAGGAGATTAGCTCTCGATTAGATTTGCTCTCGGTTGTCGCTAGTCGTGGGGCCCATCACTCGATGCCAGAATGGGATTCCATTTTCCTTTCCTCTACGAGTCACCACATGATGTTACAACACATTTTGCATACCTCCCCTATAGCAAGGTTATCTAATGATGATGGGGATTATATACCAAGGTTAATTGGTTCTATCTTGTGAACTTCTCAGCTTTGTCATGCAGCAGATGTTGTTGCTCCACATAACAACAAGATAATTCTGGTTCAAATGCAATACACAATTAATGGTAGAAACTTCTAAAGTAAGAATTGTCCCATTCGCATGTGTGGGAATTTTGATATTTTAATTCTAGTCCATGATAAAAATCTGTTGTTCTAATGCACCATTTTTGCGTACCTATGATTTGGCTTCCCTGAGCCATTCCCGCCAAGGCAAGCTGCCATTCCACATTGCCAGATGCCGTTGAGCCGCCTTTACACATTAGATTCCTCAGGACCAGCTGTCTTCAGCAAGAACGAAGGCATGGACGCGATTCGAGGAGTTGGAGCAAGCCAAGGATCAGGTAAACTGAGATTCTATTATGCAAAGCTGACTCTTAGCCCGGCAATGAGCTAGGATAGATCAGTCTTAGCAGATCCTAAGATCACCAGTCGTAATGAAGGAACCTAACCATGTATGTTTAGGTAAGATAGATTAGATCTTATTCAGCATTTCAGTTCTTTGATGATGATGATGTTCCATTCTATGCTCTTCTGTGTATGTGGGAAGGGGGGTAGAGACCCTGAAGCAGATGATCCTAGATAACCTCATTAATTCCCAATTAATGTGGCCTGTGCATAAGAGCCCGCCTGGCTGTGAGTGGCGGGACTAGGCCGGCAGATAAGGGGCACTTGTCCCATTGCAGATTGATCCCTCTGGTGTGTAAAACCTACCAGGGATCTTAGCGGGCTAGGCCTGATGGTTTGCCACTGCGTGTGGGCAAGGCATGGGCTCGACACCTCTAGGGTGATGCCTCAGCTTCCATGGGGTTCAAGTCGTAGACGAGCAATGGCCCTCTAGCCGCCTGTGATGGGCATGCATGCCTCTAGAGGGAGTGATCTTCTCCTGCCTCATCGAGATGCAACCCAGGAGTAGCCCCCTTGGCTATGCACCCGGCAGGCCACGGTCGAGTCCCAAGACTTATCGACCCTATTACGCAAAGTAATGGGAGGAGGGCGGATGGAGTGGACTACCTAGCGGCCATGTTCTTATGCCAGCCCAATCCATTTGCCATGAATTCTATCTGCATTGACTTCTGAAAACTCAAGTCGTCAGTCGATCCCCCATGAGTCTGAGCCTTGGGTAGGATTTCCCTTATCTTAATGTTACTGATGTTGTTGTTACCTATGTTATGTTATGGTGAGCCACCTTTCGAGGTGGGTATGTATGTTATTTGATGCTATGTGCTCATGTTTGATGTGCTTCATGGCTAGGTAGGTCAGGGAGAGGCGGGATGAATGACAACGTCCATTCTTTCCCATTGGATTCTTATTTGTTAGCAAGGATCGATGTTAGGTGGATGGCCTCATGTCGGCGGGGCATTGGCGGGAGGGATGAACTCACGGTTACGTATGATGGAAGCATCGATATATGGCGGGGGCGTCACATTCCTCCTCTGATATATCCTAAACTGCAAAAGCATATGCCCTTTCCTTCTCTGGTACATCCCAAACTGCAAAAGCATATATACACATTAGTGCACAACATATTTGAGTCCCAGGGGGACAACTATTAGTAGAAAAAGCTCAGATGAACCAATAAAAACCATATAATATTATTTATCCACCTTGTTCTGCATACAAGTAACAAACCAAGGGGGAACTATTAATGGAAAGAAGCCCAGATGAACTAATAAACCGTAAAGTTCCACAGCAGGCAATTTCATTGTGTTTCAGACTGCCATTATAAACCAGTCTTTCCTTAGGTTTGAAAGTTATAGTTTTTTTGAAGCTTTGAAACAATAGAAGTTTTTCCAGCTTAAGTCCAGTAACAACAAGGAATTTACATCTAAACTTCAATAGCAATACGAGTTTTTCAAAAAACTAATTTCCATTGCATTCAAATCAGAGCAGCTAGGCAGCGGCGATATGCAGCATCTATGGCATCCCTTACTTTGCCTGATGGCCGGACTTTGGAGGATCCTGCTGATTTGCAGAGGTATGTGCACGCCCATTTCTCAGGGTTTTTCGCACAGCGCACTCTCCCCTATGAGCAGGAGATGCAGGAGCTTGTTTTGGGGGTTGTTAAGCCATCTATTCTGCCTCAACAGCATGAGAGCTTGGAGCAGGAGCTCTCCAGAGAGGATTTAGCGGCGGCATGTATGTGCATGGCCAAGGATAAATGTCTTGGGCTGAATGGCATCCCTGTGGAGTTCTTTCAGACTTATTGGGAGTGGGCTAGTGAGTCGGTGTACCAGGTGTACCTTGAGTTGCTGCAGTTCCATTTGATCTTGAATACCGCATGCATTTCCTTGATTCCTAAGATTAAGCAGCCTTCTACTATTAATGATTGAAGGCCTATCTCCTTGTTGTCCTCTGTGTATAAGATTACTGCGAAAGCCCTGGCAGAGAAGTTGAAGCCGGTGTTGACTTCTTCCATTAGTAAGGTGCGATCCCGGGTTTGTCCACGGGAGGAACATTTTGACTAATGTTGCCGCGCGACTTATGAGGGGCCTTTATTGGGCGAAAAAAACGGGGCAAGGCATTGCCTATCTTAAGCTTGACTTTGCCAAAGCTTACGATAGTGTCCGATTGGAAGTTCTTGTCTTCCATGATGTTAGCGTTTTGGCGTGGTCCACGCTTTACGAAACGATCATGGCTGCATAGGTCGGCCACGGACTACGGTGGTGTGCGGGGTGAACCCTCGCCTTTTTTTCCTTAGGCGAGAGGGTGCGTCAAGGGTGCCCTTTGGCGCCGTTTTTGTTCACGATTGTGGCGGGGCCTTTGTACCGATTGTTTTTGCTGCGGTGGAGGAGGAAGTGGTGGATGGGCTTGGATGCGGGATGGTAGCCGGCAGATTATTATCCGGTTTGCCGATGACACTTTCCTCTTCTTGGTGGCGTAAGAGGAATTTGCGGAATGTGAAGGGTTTGTTGGATACTTTCTCCTTGGCCTCGGGCATTCTTACGAATTGGGGTAAGTGCTGCATTATGGGCCCAAGCCCGACTCCTCCTCCCCTTGTTTGGCTCTATTCCCTTGGAAGGTGCTTCAGGTAATGTGTGTACTAAGGCTGTTGGGTATTCCCTTTGGAGGGATGTTTCCATGGGGAGGGTGTGGGATGAGATTTTGCGGGGAGTTCTTGAGAAAGACCTCAAAGGGTAGCAAGTTGTCCATGGCGGTAGGATCACTATTGCCAAGTCGGTACTTTGTAGCACTCATGTATATCTGACATCTGCGATGCTAGCTCTGAGGATAAGATCTGAGGCTTTGGATAAGATTGTTCGAAATTTTGTGTGGGGAGGGGATGATGAAGGCGGTTGTTAAAAGTGGTTTGATGGAAGTGTCTCCGCCCCGGGAGGATGGGGGCTTAGCCGTGGATTTAAGCTGCATAGTAAGGTGTTGGTCTCAAGTTTGTTTGGAGCATTACCGAGGTTGGAGCATCTTCTCACAGTGCGGCCTTGTTGTTTGCGAGTCTCTTTGCCAGCGGGGAGTGTTGCGGCTTGGGATCATGTGCGTGTGCTCTTCCGGCTAGATTATGCCTCGGTTTATCACCACTCTTTCTCCTTTCTTGTGGGTTCCTTTACCCTGCGCACTTGCCCTTGGCTGCCTGCTTTGTGCATGCTCGGGCCTTGAGGCCCCGTTGGAGGCGAGCTCTTTGTGCTCACCTTGGAGGATTGGTATTGGGGTGGTCAGCTAGCCGTGGGAGTTCTTCGAGCTTCGCTTTCGCATGAGGCGTGTAGGGCTATCACGGGAGAACGCGTGCGTGGGGAGTATTCGCTATACATACCTATAGTCCCCTCGGGATGATGTGGTGGTGCGAGGTTTGGAAGGTTCATCAGGATGTTGTGTCTTCTTGCTTTGTGCGGTCTTCTTACAGGGTGCTGGCTATTCATGACACCTTTGCCCCCTTCGAGCAAGTGGTCTCTGCGACTTAGGGTTCTCGATGGCTTTTCGGTTTGGACGTGGACATGGAGCTCACTTCCCAACCGAAGGTTAGGGTGCTACGTGGCGGTGGTGCAATTTGTATCGGGGGTGAATGCCCTTGTGAGTCGGTTTAGGCGAAAGTGTGAGCCCTCTCGCGCCCTTGTTGTGGCCTTCATCGCGGAAATTTGTGGAGCATTAATGCGGTTTTATGCCCTCACTTGCGGTATGCGGGATTGGGTTAGGGCTCTGTTTCAGGTGAGATTGACTAGCTAGCGATTCTGCCGCTTCATGTGTATCCGGTGCTTCGCCCGCTCTTGCAGCGCAAAAGCGGCTTGGTTGGTGTGGCTGATTTGGAAGGCGGCGGTTGTGGATCTTCGGGGGGATTGACGAACTGCAACCTCTCGATTCAACCGACTTAGGTACAAGCTATTTCAAAGCTTTTCGGTGTTCCGGGGAGTAGTAGAAGCGGAAGTTTGCCATTTGGCGGGACTTCTTGGGTGTTGTAGATGGTGATGGTCGATTTGTCAATGATGGGGAGTTGCGATTTTTTACGTGAGTTTGTTGTGGAGTGTCGAGGTATCGTTGTGTCTTTGGGGTGGGTTCTCCTTCCTCCTCACTTGCTTTGTAACATTACCATTCTTTTAATATATTGATGACACAGTTCTTCAAAAAAAAAAAAAAGTTCTGAAGTACAAGATCAGTAATCTTCATTCCAGAAATAAAAAAAGACAATGATCTCCACGGAAACCTGCAAGAAAAAAAAAAGAACGATGTTAGAATATTGACAAAATAATCTAAGATAACAACAATAATGCTTACCATTTTGAAGATCGCCACCTCCAAACACTTGTCAACGACGCTAAACAAGGAAAAAGCAACTTAAAACTTGCATGCAACAAGTTTTATCAAGAACATGCAAGAAACCTCTCTGGGGCCTTAAACTCAAGTAAATGAAGCGGCCAGAGAAGATTAGAACACATCGTCGGACAAGAAAGCAACGAGCGCCATAGCCGCAGATCAAAAAATCACAAAACTTGTCAAGAAACCTCTCAAAACATCTTAAAACATCGCCAAACTCCATCAGCAAGCAGCAACAGCAGATTGAAGTCCAGCGCCGGCCAAAAAACCAATGAGCACCATACCTGAGCTTAGAAGAATACAGACCGCCATCGTCGGAGTTCGACGATAGCGCAGAAAAAGGAAAGCTGACATCAAGAAAAAAACTTTTATACCTACGCGCGTCGCCACACGCGTGGCGGGGCCGAAATACTGCCCGGTGGACCTTTATGTCGGGTAATGGCCGAGAGCAGGCCATTTCGGGCTATAATGGCCTGGCGGCGCGCGGCGGGCCAGGTTGCAGCGCCGCCGCTAGGCCATTATAGCCCGAAACGGCCCGCTAGGAGGACAACTATTAATGGCGCAATAAAACCCATAAAATATATCATTTGTCCTCCAAGGAGGACAACTATCAATGGAAAAAAGCTCATGAACCAATAAAAACCATAAAATATCATTTGTCCACCTTGTTCTGTAGATGAATCAATAAAAACCATAAAATATCATTTGTTTATCTTGTTCTCTCTTCGAGCAAGAAGTAAAAATTAGAAAATTCACCTTTTTTTCTGTCATTTCTAAATTGGCTAGAGACATATTTTGGGATAAGCTACTAAAACTACTCAAATCACAAGCAAACGGATTGTTGAGTATTATTACACCTTCCTCCTTGAGCTCCCCGTAGGTCAACACTAAATTGCATGAAAACAATGCTTATCCTAGCATTGGATGATATAATGCTTGAAACAATAGCGCCTAGAATATGTTGAATAATGTTGAATAATGGATTTCGTCTTATCTTTATGGGTTTTATTTGCATCTTTATTTCATGGCCATTGATCGTAGAATATTCCCTCCATTGTGCAAGATCAAGCGTCCACGAATTTTTCTCCAAATGGAAATTTGCTTTACAAGTTCCAATGGTGTGAAACTCTTGTTCCAAACCATTGCGGGGCAATTAAATAAAACACACACAGAACCATTGTCAGGGAAGGCATTGCGAAGCGACTAAGCCGACAAAGCAAGCGCGGTGTCTGGAACAAACCTCTAAAAAATCGGCCCGGTCCGTCAAAACGCTAGAGGCGTTTTGTCGCTCTCAAAAACAATCATCGACATCATTTCGTCGACCATACCAGTTCGAGATGCGGTCGGCGAAAATAGCAAAGGGAAAGCGGCAAAGATGAAGGGCGCTATGAAGCCAAGGCCGAATCTGCGCACTAGTAGCGGGTTTTTCGGCGGTTGCTCTAAGCTATCTTTGGCCACTTACGAGAAGGCTCTCCGGACACTACAAAGCTTCACTCTCACCTCCAAGAAGACACAAATCATGCCCATAACAATATTTCCTCCGGGCACACAAATTCTTCCTTCACAACTTGGGTCTTTTTTTTGGTGGTGGTGTACAATAAATCCAGGGACATAGGGTCTTGATTGCCCTTCAGCTACCCTTCATTGCCCTTCCCTTGCCCTTCATTGCTTTGGAATGTTCTTTAGTTATGTATAACATAATGAGCATATTGGTAATGTGAAGGACATGTTGCCTATGAAGGTCGCGATTTAGTGCTTGAATTTCGTTTTTGTACACCACTAGGCAATAAACCCAGCCATCTGCCAGGCGGCGCGGAGCATAGCCATGCGGGAATTTGGCGATCAAGCCTAACGTGTTGTATGTACATAACCCGGTGCACTGCGGATTTCGGAAACGGGGCTCTAAATAAAACCACCGTCGGTTCTTATCCGCCCATGAAATTGGCGCCTTCCTTTTTTCCAACCATGCCAAGAAAAACCATCCACAACACGCGGGAAAAGAAATTTGACCTCTAAATAATAACAAGCTGCTCAATCATTGGCAAATCATACGGTTTTGCATACAATCTGGCGCCAAGAATCATAGTCCCAACCATTGCGAGAAGGCCCTCCATTAAATACCAAACGGATTGGGTAAACTTAATGCAATAGCGTTTAAATGCATTCAAGTCTGAAGAAATCTTCAAATATTTTGACACATGTTTTATATCCCATATTATATTATGTTTATGGGGTTTGCCAAAGGGCACCAATTATATTCCGAGACTTCTCACTATTTCAGCAAGTCAATATTGGCATCCATAGGCTGCGACATCCCCGAAATTGAATATCTGTACTGCACTTATCAAAACGGTGTTATATAATTCTCATGGTGAATTTTGTGGCACGCTCTTCCATTCTAATAGATATATGGATAGATTGATAGATAGATAAAGCGGTATTATATAATTCTCAGGGTATACTTTTTGTGGCAACGCGCCCCCATTCTATAGAGAGACCAGCATTTTCAAGACAGCATGACTGCAATGTGCAATTCACCTATCTCTACCTGATTTTATAGTTTACTTGATGATAACAGGGTATTTGACCTTGATCTCCTTTCAACAACTCTAGAAAAGCTTCTGATTGCATCTTTTGGGAAGTAGGGTGGTTTGAAGAACCAGTTGCCTCCATCAACAGGAAGTAAAGTTCCATTGACATGTCTACCTGCATGAGGATATCATTTATAATGAAACATACGAATAACCAAAGCTTGATTTCGACATGAAAAGCAATGTACCAGCATCAGATGCAAGGTAGACAGCAGCCATGGCAATATCCCACTTTTCACCCCATTTGACAGCCTTCACATTTAAGCCTTCCGTTACTTCTTTTGGTGCAAGCTTTTCCATTCCAGGAGTATCCTCAATAGGTCCAGGGGCAATAGAATTCACTCTTATCCCGTACTCTGCACCCCATTCCAATGCTAAAGATCGTGTCATACTGTCAATTGCAGCCTATGAATGCAAACACATAAAAAACACTTAGAAAAGATCTCACAACATCTATCTAATTAAAGATGACAAAAGTACTGACATGGAACCTAATACAACTTCACACCACTTAATTTGTGAACATATAAACAATTTACCAAAGTAGTTTTGCAAAACCAGATCAACTCAGATACTGCAAAATATTGAACAGTCTGTCTTGAAGAACAATGTCTTAAATATCACAAAATCAGTTTACAGCGAGGCAACACAAGGACTGCAGGAGAGAGAATCCAACACACGGCATTTTAAATCACATATTCTGAGATATAAATTGAGGCCATCCTATAAAACAGTTCCTGAGAAGACAAAAACTAACCTTTGCTGCAGAAACATGAATCTGATACCATGCAGCTGTGTATTGAAGTGTTGCGCTTATATTCAATATGACACCACCTTCTGATGTGCTTTTCCCTTGGCTGCCAAATTTCAGGTAGGGAAAAGCCGCACGGGACATTGTGAATGTGCCAACAGTATCAATATCTATTACTGCATTCAGTCAAAGACAAGAGTTAGATGGATCATTCCATGATGAGTCGCATTAATTACAAATGAAGAAAAATACACATTTGAATGGTTAGAAGTTATTGTTGTAAGGCCTGTGGACTACAACTGAAGAAAAATTCCCATCCAATATCTACAATTTAGAATTTAATTTAACTTACAACTTTAATTTAGAATGACAAGCGTTCCTTAAACAGAAACATGAAATTCCTAAGCATATCATGAACATGTGCTAGGTGTGGAAATCCATCATTTGTAAAGAATTCATGTGTTGAACTATTAACACCAAATGCATAGTTTGCCAAGGGCAGGTAGAAAGAAAGATCATTATAAAATTATGCTAATGCCACAGCATATTGCAAACAGCTATTTTGCACTCAAATACCTGTACGAAAACCATTTGTAGAAAGATCCTCTGCAGCAACAAGAAAATTTCCAGCGGCTCCATTCACAAGGATATCAAGCCTCCCAAAATTTGCAACAGTTTCTTCCACCACACGAGATGCATCCTCTGTTTTACGCACATCCCCCTCTATGCCAACAGCCTGACAAAACACGCGAGTATCAGAAACATGATCTGCTTCAAAGGAAAAAAAATAAAAATAACGGAAAACAACAAACAAGGCCCAAATTTAGAGCAAAGATGATTTGACAAATTGAGGAGAGGGTGTTCAGAAGAAGACCCAGTTGAATAGAACAGTGCAATTTTGAAGAAAATTACCTGTATAGATTTAGCTGACAGAACGTTAAGTGCTTCATCTAGAACGTGGCGACGACGACCATGGATAGCTACTTTAGCGCCATGGAACCCAAATTGGGTTGCGATCTCTAGACCAATTCCTGTGCCACCACCGGTAATAAGAGCGACCTTTCCATCCAGAATCTTGCTGTTGAAGGGCGAGACAGCAGGCGCCATAGCTGGGTGTTCATTCATCTAATGGGCAATCAAAGACTTGAATCAGTTTTCCTTGTAATGACACAGTCATTGACGATTCTAAAATTTTAGTCATTACGTCCCAAAATAATATCTCTTTCCTAAGGGTCCATCCCCTTCTTTGGCACGTTGCACAAACACAAGTTGACACTTTAAATCAATTTGAAGCTCTCCACGTTGCTGCCAGGTAAGATTTTTATCCGCCTTAAAATCGTTGGATTTGATCTACGGTGAGCAGCAAGATTTTTGTCCACTTGGAGTGCCTTAAAATCGTTGGATTTGATCTACGGTGAGGGAAATTCATGAAAATTCCACCTGTTCATAGCTAGCGTTGGGAAGTTATGATCGCTTGAGAAAGATTTGTAATCAAATTGATTCTAAGTTTTAAACTTAAAGTCGGGGCAGTGCAGTGGCGATGGCTTCATCTTCTCGAAGGCCGGCGTGGAGCTCTATATTCCGATTTTAGGGCGTGGAATTATGAGAGCGAGGTTGAATTTGAAGCGTCCACGATTCTTTGCTTTTATCTATTTCGGTTGTTCTTATCTGTATCTCATTAGGAGCCATAGCCATAGCCATGAGAAGCTCCACAATTTTGACTCAGATTTGAAGCTAAGAGGCTTTAGATGAGCGAGCGGAACTTGAAACTGAACTGGGATGATCTTGTGTTTTCGTGATTTTTTCTTCGCTAATACCGTGCGGATTTTTGTCGAACTGCAAGAAAGGAACCACATTTCTTTCATGTTACTGCAAGAACAGGGCCGTTGGAAGTTGGAACTCATTACTGGTCTTCAATTTCTTGCTTGATTTACATGATTGAGGAACTCTAAATAGAACGATCCACATTTCTTTCATGTTCACTTGATTCTACAGGTATTTCGCAAGCATGTGCCGTTTTTGTTGAAGAGCAATAGATTTTCTTTTGTGTCTCAAACTAACATGTTTCTGCTTCAATTTATGTTTTTGCTTTCATGCGTTTCAATATGTGAACCTAGTGCTTTGTTGATGTTTGAGAGCTTGTGGGCAACACTTCCTTCAATGTTCAAACTCATTTGATGTAGAGCTCGATTCGCAGAGGAGCGAAGATTCGTGTGTGTTTTTGTATGCATGAGGAAATATACAGGTTCAAATCTTGTTCTTTTATGCATTGCCTGAGTTTGAATATACAGTTAACAAGCAGTGATGACTTTATCATCCTCTAGCTGCTTCTAAACTATAGAAATGGTGGCGATTGTTTCCTATTTTTCCAACATTTTTATAGAAACGAATTTAGTAGAATTGGATGTTTTACCATAAAATTGAGGTTTTTACTATAAAATGTCCATTAATTTGGCGAATTTACTATAATTGGGATGTAATATTATCAAATTTTGGCGATTTTATGAAGTTCTTTAGCGTACGCATCCTAGTAAACCATCGAATCCAGATTTTAAAAAATGGTAAAATATAGCAACTTTACGAAGTTTCACACCTTAAAGTCATCACTGTTAACAAGGATATGATCAGACTACTAGATAGCCAACTATTTGTCAACATGGAACAGCTGTGTTCCCATTGCTGATGATAGTTCTAAGTTCTTTATCTTTTCCATTCCAAGGAGGCATGGATCATACATTGTATATCGAGCTTCCCTTGTGCAGATCCGGGATGGTCTCAAGAGCAGCTAAAGTACTTCTGTATATGTTCTCAACAATTTGGCATTGTAGAAAAGGTACCTCCTGAAAATTCTTTTGTTCTTGGATAGTTATTTCCTGCTTTAGACCAGCTGATGCAGCAGTTTCTGCATAAATGGAAGGCGCAATATTGTATATGTTTGCCATGCTTTTTTAGGATCTTCACAAGTCATGCTAAACAGGTCAGCCAGCATCCACTTTAAGTTGCAGAACATATAGCATCCTCTTAAGACAGTAATATATAATAGCTTATTTATTTGCAAGCATGTGCCGTTTTTGTTGAAGAGCAACAGATTTTCTTTTGTATCCCAAACCAACATGTTTCTACTTCAATTTGTGTTTTTTCTTTCATGCGTTTCAATATGCGAACCTAGTGCCTTTGTTGATGTTTGAGAGCTTCGGGAACCACTTTCTTATTTAAGATAGATAGATAGATATATAGAGGAGCAAAGATTCGTGTGTGTTGTTGTATGCATGATGAAGTATACAGGTTCAAATCTTGTTCTTTCATGCATTACCTGAATTTGAATATACAGTTATCTGCTGGATAGCCAAGTATTTGTCAACATGAAACAACTGTGTTCCCATTGTTGATGCCAGTTCTAAATTAGTAATCTTTTCCATTCCAAGGAGGCCTGGATAATACAATGTATGTCAAGTTCCCCTGTGCAGATCCTGGATGGCCGCAAGAGCAGCTAAAGTACTTCTGTATATGTTCTCAACAATTTGGCATTGTAGAAAAGGTACCTCCTGAAAATTCTTTTGTTCTTGCATAGTTATTTCCAGCTTTAGACCTGTTGATGCAGCACGTTCTGGATAAATGGAAGTCGTCATATTGTACCTCTATGTTTGTCGTGCTTTTCTAGGAGCTTCACAAGTCCTGCCAAATAGATCAGCGTCCATTTTAAGTTGCAGAACATGTCCTCTTAGGACAGTAACATATAATAACTTATTTATTTGTTAGGCACAACATACCTGTGTAATTCAAGAAGCTACAGTTTTCTAGCAGTACCATTTCATCATGAAAGGCCACAAGATCTTTTAAAATGTCTAATATCTCTTCATTAGTGGACATTTTGCATCGATTTGTCATAACCATTTTGTTTGGCCCTCTTATTCTGTTTGGCCCTCTTAATCCGTTCTTTCGGTTCCTAAAAAGTGAACATTGAGAACATGTTAATGTATAAAGAAATTGCAGAAAAACAAACCGTAAACATTAAATATATGTGAAAGCAGCATTTGCTTGGGGACTTTTAACCATACGTTTATCCGTTGAATAAATCTTTGTTGCTGCAGCTACAAAACCCCTTTGACGAGAAAACAAAAACGCTAGAAAATAAAGTTTGGGTAATACCCAGTGATGAATCTAGAGGCTCCGACAGAAAAACTGGATTTCGATCAGATCGAGCTCTAACCATATCCTACAAAGCCAAAAGAAAAGTGCTAGAAATCAAAACATAGGTAACACCCGGTGATGAATCTAGGGGCTCCGACAAAAAAACTGGTTTTCGATCAGACCGAGCTCTGATCATATCCTACAATTTATTATGCAGAGTAATCAAACGTGCTTTTGACTAGTTTAGTTTTTATTAGTTTTTATTGTCCAATAAAAGAACGCCATGTTGGCGAAGGTAACCCAAGGCGTATCACACTTGCGCCTTCCCAAGCCTCGTCAGCACCTCATTCAGGGGCAGTCGAGGGATGGGCAACCTCGGCTGCCCCTCCGCGTTCCTCGGGCACACGTCACTTGATTCGTCCGATTCAGCATTCTTCCAAGAGCTTGATACGGCAGAAATGGCCTCCGGCCTTGTCAGAATAGCGCCATTCTGTGTTGTTGTATTGCGCCATTCTGCTGGCAAGAAATTCTTTGGTTCCTTGGTTCCAGAAATAATCCATTACGTCTTTGCAAATTTCGATAATGGGGCGCCCGTGGAGGTGCCGGGGATCTAACTTCTTGAGAGGGGGGGGCGGCTTCTTGATGATGGGTTCTGGAGAAATTATTCTGGTGGATTGAATTGAAATTGAAGGACTTGTGGCCACAACACAGGAGACATGGAAAGGGGCAGACTTCTTTCGAGACAGGGGATTGAATTGGAGCTCAAATCCGGAGGACCCATTGAAGAATTCCCTGCGGAAACTGGATGCGGAGCAAATTGGAGGTCGGGATGAAGAGGAAGGGGCTAAATCAATGAATGCCGAGGAAGAAGAAGGCAGGCATTTGGCCATGGGGTCAAGGATTGCAACGAAATGAGAAGAACTGCACTGCTCTGTTGTCTGATACTTGAGCCGATTCTTGGTCTGCAAATTCTGACTGCATCCACCGTTCCCGCCACGACTCATCCGATTCTCATCCACCTTGGACTCCTCGTGGCATCTCCATCTTCGATAGTGTGATACGGTCGAACCAATTTGCTAGTCTTCCTGTTTCCCTCACTGCCACATCAACAAAGGGGAGGGAACGTAGTGTGATTTCACCCTAAGATTTGGGCATAGGTGGGCCGGAAAAAGGGGGATTCCAAATTTTTTTTCTCTATGGTCTATGGTCTGAGGCGTTCCTGTTTTTTGTGGTTGCTTTCATGGTTGGAAATAGCAGGTCATGGCTTCACGGGGGCTGCTAAGAACAGCCCGATTTGAGGCAAAGAACAACCCGATGGAGCACGATGGAACTGCTAAGAACAGCCTGATGGAGCCTGTCTCTACTCAAATGGGCCTCCGATGCCATGTTCGGTGGTTCTTGTTTCTTGTTGCTTCTGATTTTGGAGGGCAACTCCACCTTTAGCTATTTCGGTTCTTCCCCTGTCTTCCCGATTGCAGATGGATCAGTTGGATGCACAGAATGTAGAGGCCACTTTTGTTTGCCAGTTTTGCCATGAAGTGTTTTGTTTTAGGAAGGAGAGAATGAGGAATGGTTTTAGGTAGTGGAGAGGTTTCTTGAGCAAGCAAAGAGCCCTCTTATATCATCTTCGGCGCTTCGTTCCAGTGGGCTGTGGATTTGGATTTGGGCTTTGAACTGGAGCTTCGATTTGCTTGTAATAGATTGTGCAGCTTCTGCCGGGTTCTGGTCTGGTTGCAAAAATGCTTTCTTGCCTGGCAATGATTCAAGACACCGTATTTCCCATTCGCGAACGTATTTTTATACCTCTATGTTGCCTATGGGGAGCGTTGTGCTATACAGGGGTATGAGGTGTAAAATCCCATGCCCTTGATTTAGCATATTCTCAGGATTATGCCTTTATCCAATGCACAAAAAAAACATTAACACATATAGGCATTAGAATTCAACCCCACTAATTCAATTCTCCACTAATTCAAGTCTTAATGCCTACAAGTGTTAATATTTTATTGTGTCCATTAGATTAAGGTATGAACTCCAGAATATGCCAGATCAAGGCCCGAAAAATTTACACCTCACACCCATGTACATTAACACGCTCCCCATACGATCCATGTACGCACATCATGGAGAAATACAGGACAACTAAAAATCAATATCACTTCACCTTTCTTATCCTGAAAGTACATGGCACCCAAAGCATCACAACACATAAACGGTCTGCCTATGCACCTTACTACGTGCAAAGGAGGCAAAGGAAAATCCAATTGCTGACTAAAACTGAAAGTTACAGAAAGTATGAACGAAACAGACCCAACAAATGTATGCAAATAAAACCTGCTCCATATATTACAATGTTCAAAGCAAGCGTGCAATTTGAAGTGCATAGCTCGGGTGCATGTGAACTGTTCAACAACGTGAATTGCGAGCATGCTATAACTATGTCTAAAATGAACATGCAAAGAGGATCGCCATCACCTCGGGCCTCACTTACAAAACCCGGTGCATGAAAGCTACGTACAAACCTAGCTTGCAAAACAAGCGAGGCGCTCCCCATCCGCCTTGATCGCGCATGAAACAAAAATAAAGAAATGAGCGGTAGATCCACATGACACAAACATTTGCGGCGAGGAAAAAAGCGGCAAATTTTTACATTCCACGAAGTCCATACCGGCCGTGGCCTCGCATAACAAACCAAAACATAATTGCATGGCTTCCCATACGCGAAGCAGACCATCTCTACAAAACCCGCCCCATTCTAAAGCATCTCAAGTACTCCAAGCGTACAACTCCACCTGCGCCTCTACCCTCCAACAACCATGTCTCCATCCACACGATGTGGCGATTACAGACTGGATACACTTGGCCGATATACTTTCCAAGCCAATCCATGGATACAACAAGTGATTGATGCGTGACAGATCTCTATCCACGGAGAATCTGGTCACGGAAGAAATCGATTCACAATCAAGGAATCCAATAACACAGCAGAGGAACCCTCAATCGCTACACAACTGGAATTACCCAAATATTCCTTCTTGAAGCACCCTGCAAGATTCTGACAATGGAAGTCCCATCTGAAGCCCGAGACTTAGTGGTTGCTGCTCGCAAAACAAGCCTTCCAGTTCAGAACAAGCCGAATCAGACAGCAACCTCATGCTCCCTGCATCACAAAATCACCTGGCACATAACCTAATCGGATCTTGGGTTGGCGGCAACCCACGAGGAGCCAAATCATGCGCCCCTTCCATCCGGCTCCATCGCCTCCTCCATTCGTCAGGCATATAGTCATAAAAGGAGGGTTGTAATACAATGGCATGCATAACTGTTTGGGCTATAAAAAAATCTTTCATTTTATTTTATATTATTTTACAAGATGATTTTGCGGCGGCGTTGCCGCCGCTATAGTTCGAAGGATTTTTTGAAGTAGTCGTATGGGTGAGATGGGACCATGTGAACGTGTGCTATATGTATGGTAAGATAGATCAACGGGTGCAACTTGGGACTAAAATGTTATTAGTCATTTATATTTTTATTTATTTTAGAATGGGAAGTAAAACTTTCTTATTTTAACAGATAGAATGAATATAAACATACCATATACAACATATATTCTTTCCCAGTCTCTAGATCCCCACCTATTCATGCTTTGAATCCCCTCTACTTAAATTTGGCACAAAACTCATCTGATCACATGAACTATAAAGAAATTTCATGTGGGCATTTTTTTAGGGCAACCCTTGGGGTAATGCCGAATTCTTCATTGGTGGTATTAAAAATGCCATTAAACTTAAGAACCGCTAATTTGCCTTGATTTACTCTAGTGTATACAGGACTATTCTATTCTGTTTGTTTCTAAAAACAATTCTAAGGCAATCCATTTTTTATGATAAGAATGAGATTAAATCTTAAGAAGTTCGAGTTCCTTGGGCATTTGAAGCTATTAGATTTTTGTTTAATATACAATAGCAGAGCAAATTCGAAAATCCCTTTGTTGCCCATCTTAACTCTCTTTTCAGAATTCACAGTCAGACTCTTATTTGTAAAGCCCAAGGTCGAAATAGTTGAGAATCAGGGACGAAAACCTGGCCATTTGCCAAAGAATAAAGCCTCTGTAGGATCAATCTGGTGCCCAGGAAGCCAAAGCTTTCAAAGAGGGAACAATGTTCTGTTGAATGTAAAAAAGAAACTTTGTCTGCCAGGGATTTTGGAGGAGTGAAGCTACGCCCATCGAGTAAATGGGCCACAGAAATTAGGGATCCAAGGTAAAGAGCTCGATTATGGCTTGGATCTTTTGCTACAGCACCGAAGCCGCCATAGCTTAGGACATACCTGCTCGGCAGATCAAGGGCAAGAAAGTGGGGCTTAACTTTGCTGATGAAGCCCAATTTTATGAGCCTTCGAACCGGATCGAGGCCCCTTCGCAGGAAAAAAAATGCTTCAAGAAAGAACTGGGTTTCAATGCATATCAGGCAAATATTGATGTCGAGCATCCCAAATCTAATAGCTGCATGAAGAATTTCCTGTGGAAGTAGATTCTTGGGCCAAATTCGGTAGCTACATGAAGAAGATTTTTAAGCAATTTCAAGCATTTTCTCTCTGTAGACAACATGTACATCATAATATGGACAGATCCAATTGCTTTGCGGGGCATACAGTGGTGATGTTTTCCAATCTGTTTCAAACAGCTGTAACTTCAAATTCAGTAAAATATGGGAAAAGAACACATTGATTATGCTGAATAGATTGTAGTTTCTGGCTTTTGGGATTGCTAATCACCCTGTCTTAAATCTATTTTGAAGAACCCGAACAGACCCTCGCCCAAAAAACAAATATGTAGATCTAGAGTTTGAGTTTTACATGAGGGCAGCTCATCATATTTTGGCTTAGCCATTTGGGCGATTGTTACAACAAAAAGCCCACAAAGTTTTCAACTTGAGACCTGAATGATCATCTGGACAGAGCTTTAAGATCCAGAGGAAGAATCGAAAAGAAAAACCTTCAAACATAGGTCGAATTTGAGTGTTTTCCTCTGTAGTAGCCACCGCCTATTTTATAAAAGTCCTCTGAGCGTGGCAAGACCACATGGCGCCAAATCTCCTGTCAGATGGCATGTTTGCCTGCTACCTGTTTACACAGCCTTCTGGGGCTTTTCACAGTTTGCATCCGGATTAAAAAAATCCTCAAGCTCTGAAGGATTGGAAAACTCTCTACTAACTTTCTTCTGTTTCAACACAGGGCGGAGCTTCGGATGGGCCGGAGGATAAATCAATGCATCAGAAAAGTCCTTATTTTTTTCTTGTTCTGGTATACCAACATACTCATTTTTCGATCTATAGGGCCGGATTCGTGCTTCTGTTCTCATCTGTGGGCGCAACGCCCTATTGATCTTTTACTTGATCGATGGCCCTCTCAGCCTGCAAGATTAGCTCTGCTTTCCAGAGCATTTTCCCCCTCCATATGACTATATGCTCTCTGTTCCAGAGGCAAAGCACTAAACTCAAAACTAGAAATCAAACAGTAGGTTTGCGCCTTTTAAATCCCTATGAAAATCAATAGAGCTACTATGGCGTGCATCAAGCATCAAGCAGAGGATCAAGCAGAGGGACTAAATTGCCCTATTTACCTAAAGAAATCTTGGCCCTCCATCCCAATCTAACTTGCTGATGTGTAATTTTTTCCCTATACACGTCACATTTTTTTTTGCCATCGATCTCACCAAAAACCAGCCTACATAATTTTATATGATTGTCCATTAAAATTGCCATCATAGATTGTTGCTTAAAAAATGCATGCGATTCAACACCGTCGGATCGCCATTTTGGGGAGAGACGGGGCTATATATACGGTTTTGGGCTCTTTCTCCATTATCGGCGTCTTCTCACAGCAGTTTTTTGGGTCTTAGTTTCCCCTTTGTCAATTTCTCATACACCTTTGGCCATGGAGATTCACCATATTTGTCACCGTCCTGCCTCTTTTTGTCGTGATGGTGGCTACTTATTCGGATCTTATCTGGAGATGGAGTAATGGCTATTCCATAGCATTTTTTCATAGCTTCCTTTTCCTTCTATGATTTTTCATATCTTCCTTTTTTATTGTATACTAATGTCGGTTCTGCATCAATTTTCATAGCTAGATGGTTTTTTTCTGGTTCTGCATCAATTTTCTTTGCATCGGCATCTCCTGATTAATTTGTTCTCGATTGTGTCAATCGGTGATTGCCCCTTCTTGCTTGATTGTATGCTCATCGGTAGGGCTTTTTCAGTTTTTTCCATTGTTTGTTCACGTATGGGCATCGATGTTTTATGGATTTTCTAGCATTGTGTTTCTTTTTCCTTCTGGATGTCTAATATCCAAAAGAAAACCGTTCTTTTAGATCGTTTGATCAGATCATTCTCCTCATTCTGCTGTAATTGTAGCATATTTATGTTCTAATTACCTGTGGATCTCTATTTGAAGTGATTCAGATTGTGCTATATATTTCTTTGCTGTGTTTGCCTCCTACCGTTGCACTGGTGCTTGCCTCAAATCCATCTGTTTTTCATAAATCGGCATTCGAATTTTGTGCTTTGTTTCTATTCTCGCTTCCGGCATGTGTGGCATGCTCGTTTTAATCATCCTTCTTTCCTATCAAATAGGCTAAATAATTTAATAGCGATTTTATTGCATTGACTTTTAATAGTTCAATGGTTGGGATGCTTGCTTGTTAAACGTATAGTTAGGGGTTTGAATCCTTCTCAATATATTTGTATTCGTCTCTTTTTGTATTTTTCTCAGATTTTATGTTTTTCGTTGTTCTTTTCAATCCCATATGGTTAGGACGCTTGTTTGTTAAACTTGTGGTTAGGGCTTCGAATCCTTCTCAACATATTTGTATTTCTTTTGAGATTTTGTGTTTATGTATTCTTTTGAGATTTTATGTTTTTTGGTATTCTTTTCAATTCCAGCTACTACTATAACTTTCTAACCTTATGTATTTGGGGTGATGGCCGAGTAGGAAATTGTTTTTGTCAATTCATGCATCGCGTTTCTTTTGCTTGCCATTTCTTTTGCGAAAACCCATTACCATTTCTTTTGTGTGATTGTTCCCACCAACCCTTTACGTCATTTGGTGCAATTTTCTTTTTTCTAGAAAGTGAATATTTTCCATTACATAATTCAATGTCATTTTTGTTTTCATGCTTGGTTATTCGTCGATTTCTTGCATACTTGCCATTTACGAGCATAGTATTTATCATTGGTGTCTTGATCGAGTGGTCATCTTGTGCTCTCATTGTTGCAGATATGAGCATGTTGCATCTCAATGGCCTAATCCCTAGTTATTGCATAGTGATGTTATTCGTGCCTTTGTTATGGGTATGTTTGGGAGTCAAGACCGCCTTAAATAGTTTGTGTATATAGTATAGTCATTTGGTAGGGATAGCGCTGACTTTAGGCATTTCTAATAATGAATTGTTGCTTTATTCATATTTATGTTTTGGTCTTTAATATTTTTCACTCCTCCTTTTTTCCATTGCATATCCACCTTGCCCATTGTTGTATGCCATATATCTTATGTGCCAGTATTGACCTGCCGTCCCTCTTTCATGCCCATAGGTTTTGAAATGGAAGTTCTCTTTTAATCAGTAGGTTTTCCCCTCGGGCGAGTCTCTCACCAAAATGCATGCGATCCGGCCGGTCGGATCGCCATTTTGGGGAGAGACGAGGCTTATATATCTGATTTTGGGCTCTTTCTCCATTATCGGCGTCTTCTCCCAATTAAACAGTTTTTGGGTCTTAGTTCCCTCCCTCCCCACCCTAAATTGTTTTACGTTCATGTTTTTTATTTTTGATTTGTGATTCCATATCAGCGTGGCTCAGCGTGACCAGCCCCCCTCGTATTTGAGAGGTTATGTTGTTTTAAGATATGATATTATGTTGCGTGGCTCGCGTGACCACCCCTTCTCTTATTGGAAGATTGTGATTTGTCATGAACTAGCTCCCTTGGGAGGCTTGTATGGAAACCCAGTGATGGCTTCTATTTTTGAGTTAATTACTTCTTTTTTATGTTGTTTCTTTTGAGGTCATCTCATCCTATGGCGACTTTGTTAAGTTACTTTTCTAACGTCTAATGCATTACTGTTTGTTTTTTCTTTTCTCCTAAGTTTTGGTGATCATGGCTATTTCTTTTCGACTCTCCCATAGAGTTTGAGATGAATCGTATTTAGATGCGACCTCCATCTCGTGCTTCCTCGATTTTTTTTCCTCAATGATATCAACTTTTGGCGACTGGGCTTTTTTGGGAGCCATCCAAGAAAGTTTATCATTAGGGTTTTCCTCGAAAACCGAAAAACAAGGGTTTTTCATCCGGTGATAAACTTTTTACGTTGCTTCCTATTTGCCTTTCTTACTTTCACGTCGTCTTAAGGGCCCAAAGGGGTTGTTCCTATAATAAGTTCCTTTATGATTATTAGTAGGTAGTCAGTTCGAATTGGTAGACTACCCTACCCTCCACCTTAGATATTTTTTCAAAATGTTTGTACACTGTTGTGATGAAAGATATGCCTATCTATCTCGGCCGGTTTTCCCCCTCCAGACGAGTCTCTCACCAAAAATGCATCAAGAGCAAAATGAAACTCTCGTATAAATTCTATTAATGTGGCTATTAACGATGCAAAATGCAATTAAATACATTTTTCTCAATCAATTTTTATTACACATTATTTAAATTTGCATCAATTTGTACCGACAAACTTGCACTCTCAATAACTAAATATCATGATTCTCTTTTACTCATCGCAATCAACATCATTGCTCTTTGGGAAATTCTCTCCCTCTGCGACTAGCATGACACAACAACGCCCGATGGATGGGGCTTTTCTATTCATCGGTGATTTAATTACAATGGTAGAGAGTGGGTAGGCGATATTAAGCTACCCAAAAAACAAAAAAATGAGGGAATATCCGGTCCATAACACACGGACCCCAAAATACAAAAATATATCATAGATGTTTGGCTAGTGTACACGCCTAGGGCTTATCGCCGGGATTAAAAAACCAGCCCTTTTCGGGTTTTGAGGAAAACCTAGCGATAAGCCCTAGGCCGTGGGCTTTTTTCTTTTCTCCTAACCGCTAAACTTCCCAAAAGAGTTTTGAGATGCTCCAAAAGAAACCAGCGTCGGGCGCAACAGCCAATGCACGCATAAGACCACAAAACACAATAGAGAAGAACAAAAACCTCGAAAAAGCGAAGGGCTGGTTTTCATGGCGTGCCACGCGAACAACATATATAAACAAAATACTTATGGGGGAGGGAGGGAGGGAGAGCATAGAACATAGGTACGAAACAACTTCTTGGTAGAGAACCCGCCGATGAGATATTTTTCAAAGGCGAATCTCACAGGAAGAAAATAGCGATCCCCTAACCCGGATGAGAGGCCGAAATGCATGCAATGCATGCAAGAACGATGCAACTCTTGCATGCTCGTTACGGCTCGAGAATAACGATCAAAATCGGATCGAAATACATTTTCGAATCAATTTTTTATGACATTACAATTTAAAAATGCATGCAATGCATGCGGCAACGCGATCACAACTCTTGCATAAATTCGTGCTGCTCGAGAATCGCGATCCGTCGGATCGATCTGCATTTAAATTAGAGTTAGAATTAGAAATGAATTATAAATACAAGAAATTTATCGCGGCGGCCTTTCTCTTCCCCGACTTACTCTGTGAAGACGGCTTTGTATATCTTTGGAATGGTGCAAAAGATGTTCTCAGACTTATTGGTGAAGAATTTGTGTGGGAAGGTTGAGGACTTCAATGTAGGAAGCCAGGTTCTTACATACTTCTAGCCCCTGTGTTTTCCAAATCTCTTGCAGCAGGACCTGGCGTACTCTGCGGATAGTCGGGCCTCAATCCAAGCCCTTGAACTTCCTATTATTTTTCTTTGAACTACCAATGTACTTGTTTGCAATTAAATATGAGTTAATTAACAAGCAATGCAATGGACAAAAGTAACAATCAGGACAAAACTGTAACAATAAAAAAAGCAAGCAACGTTCCACATCCGGCATTGTGGCAGTTCTCAAAACGCATCGATTCTTCTAATCGATTCTTTTGATTGAAGACCCCACGGCTCTTCCCAGACAGTTTCGGCATGACCCAACAGATTCCACATGGATTGATCCCTTCCAGCCAGCTTCTTGGACGCCCAAATCTGCATACTTTTCAGCTCTTATTCACTCAATTCTAGATGTTAGAACCAAATTCGGCCCTTGCTAGGCCTAAATCGATGCCCTCCAAGCAACTTCGGCATATTTCTTGATGAATTCAAGTCTGATTGGGGCAGTTGGGTCAACATCCGGTGTTGCTGTTGCAAGGGATTCGGCCTCTTTAGGCACATCCAAGGACTATCCAATGCCAAATCGGCAGCTTAGAAGACCATATCTACCTGTTCCAGGCAAATCGATATGATTCCCAGCATTTCTTATGGATTCGAATCCATCTCCAATGATTTTCGTTGCAGATAAAAACAGTTCTTGAAGCTTTTTGTTGAAGCTAAAAACAGATATCTGGTCCCGCGAACATTTTTCTTCCCCGAACAGGTAGATATGGTCTCCCAAGAACATCAAACTTGCAATCAAGAAAGGTTATATAGTTATTATTCAAGAGAACGTGCAAAAAAAATGGACACAAATTCGCCAAGAAGGAATGTGGGTGCAAACTTGCTCATTCTTTGCTCAAGAAAGCTTAGATGGATTGATTGAGCAAGGGGAGTCACGTGGCTGTGGCTCCTCCTCAATAAACATTAACTAGGAAAATACAAAAAATGTTCCTCAATAATATTTTTCGACACTTGGCGTGCATGCACTGGAGCATCAAAGAATCTCGAAGAATGGAATCAAACTGTATGCATTATATATGATTTGATAATTTAAAGAGCAAAAATAGCTTTTAAAAATTTTCGTCTTGCATTGTATTATTTTGAACTGCAATAAGCCTATTGACATGATTTTTTCTCAAAGAACAAATAGGGTGAATAGCATTTGATGAGCTGACCTTTAGCTTCTATACAACAGAATTCAATATTAGACTTTTGGCCGTGTTACATGATGTGTCTTTAAGACATCACCACAAACTCCATCCCTTGTGGTCAATCATAGAGAACAACAAATTTTACTCCAAGTTTCTTGGAAACAGGAAAAGCAAGTTATTATGTTCATAAGAATGCACATCTAGAAGTTGCTCTGGTTTTGATGGTGATTGTTCCCAGCTATAAATGCTGGCGAGCTGCATGAGAAAAAGAGTTATAAAAGCCCTACAAACAAAGGCATGACTGCTTTCAAACATATTATAATGCATGCTAGAATGTCTCAAATGTGCCTGTCTAAGTTTAAGATAGACGAATACAGAGAAAAAATTATGTTTGCCACACAGCAATAAGCTATGCTTTGCTTGAAATGTGGCATCTTAGAGAAAATTCTAACCATATCGGTCATAAAATATGAAAATGATGTATTAACTTTTTGAATAATGTTTCTTTTCATGAGCCCATAAAATCTAGCGTGAGAAACATACCCGCCCATTCATCAAGAAATTGCAGAAGCAAGAAAATTGAGCCAAATTCCAAATCAAGGACATGGTAGACTACGTAGTGCTTAAGAAATCTATTGCAGTCTTTACCTGGAGATGGGAGTTTTGTTGCCATCTTTATGCAAGCTGAGCAGATAATTCTATTTATGAAAACTCTCGTCTTAAATTGATTTCTCCTCTATAGATCACGACTGCATAACATGATGAACAAATGGCTCCTCAATATGTATCAAACAGAAATTAGCAATTCTTAACTTTATCGTTGCAAGGCCGTACCTGATGGGCAGATATTGAAAAATGGAAGTCGGTTTCCATGTGTTGTATCAATATGCGAGGTCATTTCCTGTTGCCTGCAAACAGATTTGTGAACATGCATAAGAATCAATTTCTGAGGTATATCTCAAAATGAAACCAGAGAAGGAAGCAGCTTTAGCTAAATCGATCTTGTTGCTCCTGCAAATGAAGAACCTTCATTAGATTTAAAAAAAAAAACACACTTACATACCAAATTGAATCGTTGCCTACCTGCAAAAAGCTGGAACAGAACTAGTAGAGGCTTAGCCAGCCCCCAGATATTGAGAGAATCGCCAGGGCAGTTGCTCTATTGCCGAATCAATAACAAAAGGATGAGAAAACTTAAAAAATACACTAAACTTTGCCAACTGATGGTTTTCGCCGAAGCAGTCGCTCCATTGCCGAATGAATAAGGAAAGGATAAGAAAACTTAAAAAATGCACTACCCAGTGATGGCTTTTCTTCAAGCACGCCGTAACTGCCATGGTTCTTCTGATTGAAGACCCCACAAGGCAAATTGGCCTTTCTAAGCCCAAATCGGCCCTTCCCAGACAGTTTCGGCATGACCCAACAGATTCCACATGGATTGATCCCTTCCAGCCAGCTTCTTGGACGCCCAAATCTGCATACTTTTCAGCCCTCATTCACTCAATTCTAGATGTTAGAACCAAATTCGGCCCTTGCTAGGCCTAAATCGATGCCCTCCAAGCAATTTCGGCATGTTTCCTGATGAATTCAAGTCTGATTGGGGCAGTTGGATCACCATCCGGTGTTGCTGTTGCAAGGGATTCGGCCTCTTTAGTAAAACAGACACTTGACGTGGCATGCTATCTCACCACCCAACCACGAGCTCTCAGCTAGAACACATCTGCCCCAGAGCTCTCCCCCGAGCTACTATATAGCATGCACGTCCCCTTTGGTCCTTCTTTGGACCAAAGGCCCTCTTTGGACCATAATACCCCTTTTGGACTAAAGGCGACGTCCTTGGCATATTGCATTTAGGCACATCCAAGGACCATCCAATGCCAAATTTGCAGCTTAGAAGACTTTATTTACCTCTTCAAGGCAAATCGGTATGATTCCCAGCATTTCTAATGGATTCGAATCCATCTCCAATGATTTTCGTTGCAGATAAAAATAGTTGCTGAAGCTTTTCGTTGAAGCTAAAAACAGATATCTGGTCCCCGCGAACATTTCTCTTCCCCGAACAGTTAGATATGGTCTCTCAAGAACATCAAACTTGCAATGAAGAAAGGTTATATAGTTATTATTCAAGAGAACGTGCAAAAAAAATTGGCCACAAATTCGCCAAGAAGGAATGTGGGTGCAAACTTGCTCATTCTTTGCTCAAGAAAGCTTAGATGGATTGATTGAGCAAGGGGAGTCACGTGGCTGTGGCTCCTCCTCAATAAACATTAACTAGGAAAATACAAAAAATGTTCCTCAATAGTATTTTTCGACACTTGGCGTGCATGCACTGGAGCATCAAAGAATCTCGAAGAATGGAATCAAAGTGTATGCATTATATATGACAAGAAATTTATCGCGGCGGCTTTGGCCGCCGCGAACATTTCTCTTGCCCAACTCACATGAAAGAGATGCTTTGACTAGAAAAAATTCCCTAAGCCAATTTGCTATAGGAAACGAGGGCTAGGCATGGCATTTGAAGTCGTGGGAATTTTTGCATGGAAAAGGAGGTTCAAGATAAGGATCATATGAAATAGTCATGCCAAGAACTCAAAAGAAATATCACATACCAAGAACACTCAAGGGGTCTTCCAAACTTCAAATTTGCTTTGCTTGAATCACCTTCTCTAGTATACTTGTGGGATCTTTCATGAATGTCTTCACCTTGGTCTTCAAGTGTCTAGTTTATAATTTCTAGGGATAATGCTCTTGTTGCTCACTGAGCTCCATTGCAATATTTGCGGAGGCTGCAGCAGCAGCAGGAGCCGTTGGACGCCCCTAGGGTCCTGAGCCTGCATGACCTGGGTGGGGCTATCTGTGCTGTCTTGTTGAGGTATGAGGCGATGTGGAAATGCGTTGCTGAGTAACATTTACTTGTCTGGATTGGTGCGTTATGGGCAAATGATCTTGGGCATCTGCCGCAGTAGGCCTAGCTTGCAACACCTTGATTTGAGAGCCTAGTGCTTGTTGGTGCGCCACTTGCCTTTCCAATTTGCGCAATAATGACGGCATTGCTCATGAGCATCAGCATAAAGGCCTTTCCCTTGCTGAGCTATTGCATTGCGTAGCTCTCGCATATCAAAATCCCCCGCGATAAAGCTTTGTTCTAGCCTCTGAAATCTTATCACAACCTATATGTTCCCAACGTATGATGTTGTTTCTAAGGTGGCGACCTTGTCCTGGAGGGTTTGGATTTGTTGATGCTGCAACTGATTTTCTTCGATCATTGCCTGGACAACCCTTTGAACGATGGCAGATAACTCTTCTTCTGGCCGAAGTGTTCGTCTCCTTTTCAAAACATTCCCTATCGCGACCCATAGTGTCAATGTTGGTGGATAGGGTGACTAGTTGGGTCTGTAGCTCAGCAGGACTCAAACTTATCATGCTGCCTTTTAGACTGCACTAAGGAGAGGTTGTCTTCAAGCTGTCGCACGTGGGTCTCAATGTCAGAGACGTGTTGCCTCTTTGTAGCCAGTTGCTTTTTGAGCAATTTGGGCCCCGAGGACTATATCTCTTTTGCAATCCTAGCAGTGTTCCCCTCAACCGTCACCTGGATCTTTTTCCTGCTCTCTGTAGGTTCTTGATTGGGTGTGCGCAAGGGGCTTGCCGCTCGATTCGAGTATCGACCATATACCTTCCGGTTCAAGTTTGTTGTCTGAGCCTTTGCATGGGCTTCCTTTCTCATGGTAGATTTGTCCACCTTGTCTTCACTGCATGTTCTATGCAGTGGGGGGCCGTCGATGTGCTCCCCCAAGTCAAGCTTGGCCGCCATGTTGCCATCTGGTAGTGACTCTAATTGGGTGGCTGCCATGTTGCTATCTGGGAGTGGCTCTGACTGGAACTGTGGGATTTGATGGGCATCGCCATCAATATGCACGTTCTTGGGATTTTGAAATGGGGTCACTGGAGACGCCATGAATAAAGTTGTTTGGAAGGATAGGGGGGAACAAAGGGGCTGAAGGGGGCAAAAAGAAAAAGGGCCAATGGACTCTTGGGTCTCTAACAATGCATAAATGATGCCTACCCTCAGTGGTTGGTATGGAGGGTTTGGAAGGGTTCAACCCTCTGGTTGGGAGGTTCAATTTCCACTATTGTGGAAATTTTTTAGAAGGGAGAGCTGTTAGCCTAAAACCTAGAATTTTAGCCTAACCTCAAAGGAATCTTAAACAAAGCGGTTAGAACCTCCAGATCACTTAGGGTGATCAATCCTTGTCATATGAAACCAGAAAATTCATTTTTAAAGTGCTAGTTTTTTCAAAATCACTAGTCCCTGAAACTAAAAAAACTGTCAGAGCAAAAACTGAACTTGCAGACCCACCTTGAGAGATTTTGAAGATCTGATTGGTGTTATAAGTGGTCAACAAGCAGGGGAAAATGGTGGAGAAGATTTGACTTGATTTGAATAAGGGAAGGTCAAGAAAATCGAGGTCAAAGGCAGGTCAAAAAATTGGCCAGTGCCAAAACAGAGAGCCAAATTTTGCAGATGGAGTTTGATGGGAAATTGTGGGTTGGGATCTGTGCAGGCAACTTCAAAATAGCCTCTAGATCACGTGCAAAAGGTTTGAATAGCAAAAGGATGTTTTAGTTTTTCTGTAAATAGACAAAACCTCAAAAAAAACAAACTCTGTAACAGTTATGAAAAGAAATCTTTTTATATGTTTTCTTTGAATGTATAGGTTTCTAGGATTTCTATAAGGATGAAATACAACTACCTGAAGAAGATACAATCTATGAGTAAATATGTTTGGTCTTGTTTTGGTTTTTTGCTTTTTTTTAAAAAGCAATCAATGAATTACAAAAATGGATGTACAATGATGAAAATGATTTTTCAGGCAAAGACTATGCATTATAGCAATGTGATACAGAAAGTTTGATAATGTCAACAGGGTATTACCAAAGTTTTGAAAATAATAATGCTTGAGTAATAATGCTTGAGAGCAATTCCAAGACTGTATGAGTCTTTCAAGGGCTTCAAAACTACCAAAGAAGTAATATGGAATGATTTTTTAAGTTGCAATCGAGGTGCCTCAATGCTGACCAGGTCACAACGAACCGGGACTTCAATCTCGAGCGAAATAGAGCTGGAATCTGAGCAGAGCAGAGCAAGGTGATATCAAAATATTGAATGCGCCAAAATCACGAGGTATATCTCGAGGGGCGCCCCAATTTGTCTGTATCTTTGGTTTAAGCTGATTTCTTCCCACAAAACTAGCTCGGCCGAGTGATTTTAGGCCTAATTTGAGCAATTTCTCACAGATCAAGTGCCACAGAGGGTCCCCAAGGTCTCGGAAAAGGTTCAGGAGTTGATCTCGGGAGAAAATTGGCGGGATTCAATCAAATTTAGGCACGAATTGGCCGGATTTAGCAGGTTCCCCTATTTCTTAGGGTTCATCAAAAATTCTTAAGGGTGATATATCCCACAGGCACAAACGAGTCTGGCAGCTTCTGTATATAAGGAATAGTGTTGACCCCACTATTAAATTTACGTGCCACTTGAGAGGGGACACCCGGCCCAGAAACCGGGCCCCCCAACGCCGCGTGGAAAAAATGGGGGGGTGACACGGAACTATCGAAATAGATAGGGTAGATAGGCTAGAATAGGTTTTTTTTTTTTGGCACGCATCCCAAGAATCCAATTTTGAAGGCCTTCCCAAAGGGTTTTTTCAAATTTAAAAAGGCCATGTTAGCTCTTTTTGCCAAGCTTTCCATCTAGAAGGTTTTCGGGTCAAAGCTGAAACATTTGAATTTTTGTCCATTTTGACCCATGGTCAATGAATATTGCAACATAGGGATGGTGAAAAAGTCATGGGGGAAAGATGGGAAAAGGGTGTAAATAGGCTATACTAGGGTTTAGGAAGATGAAATGAGAATGAGAAAAGAGTTTTCTTGCCTTTGAAGTTTTTCAAGATCATTAGGGGGCAATTCTCAATTGAAGGTAGGATCAAAAAAATGGGTAGTGAAATGATGGGAAAAGATCTCAAAAGTGGAAAAAATGGTGAAAGAAAGGTTATAAAAGGTTCATAGGACATAAAAAGGTGGATATGGAATGAAGACAAGATGGGTACCTCTGTAGCACTTGATTTCATCTCAGATTGTCTCTAATGCTCAAATCATACCTCATAGTGAAGATACATTTGCTCAAAGCCTAAGGGTCTTCCAAACTTCTATAAGGGTCTTCCAAACTTCAAGGCTAGAATAAGAGCACGTTTCACTTCCAAGATGGCATCCTTATGTGTGTGACTTCAAACTGCTAATGAAACTCAAGCAAGCTTCATAAGGTTGAGCTTTGGTAAAACATCTTGTACTTCCTTGATAATCTTGCTATAGCCTTTGCCTGGTCTTCAAATCAAAGGAAAATGTTAAACAAATGGGAATGTGTCTAAAAGGTATTTTACCTCAAGGAAAAGATTAGGCTATAAAAGGAAATCCCCAATGCCTTCCAAACTTGGTCAAATGTCTTCCAAACTCTAATGGGATCACAATAGCCTGAAACTTTTCCTTAGAGGAAATATGGATAAACAAAAGTTTTTGATAATGGATGCTAGTCCATGTTGCGAGAAATGGGCAACATCTCCTCAAAAAGGAAAGAATAGGCTGGTCCCCTCGGCCCTATGAGATGTAAACTTAGGCGAGGATCTTCAAATTTGAGTGCGGTGTGAGAATGATGTAGAGTAATGAAATGAGTGGTATGAGTGTGAGATGAACTTCTGCTATGGTGGAAATGTGGTGCGAGCATTGTAGGAAATGAAAATAAAAGGATAGAAGGTTGAAATGGAATGTAAGGCAACTTATAGGCCAGAGATGAAATGGAGGAGAAAAAGAATGAACACGCATATGATGATAAATCAAGGTTAGCATGAGTGCCAAGCAAGATGTGGAAAATTATATATGGATAGCACTCTAGAACTCCAATGGAGAAGCAAGGTCTTATGAAGAATAGGCCAATTTAGAAGGCGGATGAAATGTTTTAACAAATGGTCCTGTCATGACAACATAGAGCCCATTAATAGGTAATAATCAAAGTCTTCATCCCTTGTGGTCACATTCTGCCAAACTAAGCAAAGAAAAAACACCATATTAAACCTCAAAGGAAATATGCTAATCAAAAGAAATATTAAAACCTCAACTTTGAAATTATAAACTAACCTATTCTAAGCTAGAACAAATGCTTATATAGAAGTGAAGAGGCTCAAGCGAGGCATCTTTGAGGCCAATATCTTTAAGGTGTTGAATATTAATGGGATTTGGCGGTTCTAATCTGTACCAAGATCGCCAACCTATAAGATGAGCGGACCGACATCTCCTAAAATCGATAGGGACCCTCCGGGGATTTTCAAACTTTGAAAACTTTCCTTCATCTTTAGCATTCCACTTTAAAACTAATTCCATAGGTGCAAACTTGTCTTGTAGTTTGTGAGCTGACCTTGAAAAGCTGCTGCACTCTTAGCCTTCTTGACAAGTTGTAATTCTACGCAACAAACCTTTCTTCATCTAATTTTAGCAGAACTTCATACACGTAGCTTCAAGGCTTGAAAACTCCAACTCAAGCTTGAGTGCCATCCTTAAAGAAGGTATCTCTAACTTTCGAATTTGGAATACTTGACCTCTACTCCATATACTAAACTGAAAGGTGAGGCATTAGTAGCTGCTTTAGAAGTAATTCTATGAGCCCAAAGAGCATCATATAATTTCAAGTGCCAATCCCTTTGGTTTTGGCAAAAACTGTTTTTCTGCAAAATACCCTTAAGCACTTTGTTAGTAGACTCGGCTTGGCCATTTCCTTGAGGATAATAATTTTGAGCTTTTCACATGCTTGATCTTGAAGCTTGAAACAAGGAAATTAATAACTTCATTAATAAAAGTAGAGCCTCTATCGGTCAAAATTTTAAAAGGGATGCCAAACCTAGAGCAAATATTCTCATGCAAAAAAATCTAGCGATAGTATGGGCATTTGCTTTCCTTAAAAGTCTTTGCCCGACCACTTAGTGAGCAGTCTGTAGCCACAACAATGTATTCATCTGGGAGGATGGGGATTAATAGGGCCAACATAGTCCAATCCCCAAACTTGAAATGGACCGGGGAGACAATTCTGTAAGAGGAGCAGGATGCAAGATTCTTTTGCCAAAGATCCGGCATTGATGACAAGTCTTTATAATATCATAACAATCTTTAAATAAATGAGGCCGAAATAACCGGACATCAATATTTTCTTGGCGGTTGTGTATGCTTTGCAAAATGACCACCACAAACACCTTTGTGATTTTCAGCAAAAGTACCGAGGCGGCTTCATCTTCATCAACACATCTTAAGAGTACACCATCCCTATTTACCTTGCACAAGATGTCACCAACCAAGGAGTAAGCCAAACATTTTAACTTAAACTTATAAGCTTGGCTTTTGAAAATTCGGAAGGTATCTCACGATCTTGAAGGAACCTCCTAATAGGTTGTTGCCAACCTTGAGCTGGTATAGTTGACAAGTCTGTTCATTTACAACAAGGTTAGTCATTTCTTCTTCTTGTATCAACTCCTCATGTTCAAAGTAGGCGTGAGGCAAGTATAAACTTCGGGTTGTTCAATACATGAATAACCTTTACCTTTAAATCATAGGATTGAAGCCTACAAGCCCACCTATGAAGCTTAGGCTTTTCTAATTTCTTACCATACAAAAGGGCATGGGGTTCTGCTTTGCATGTAGATAGTGGCTTGGGATTTTTGTAAAGATGACCCTGTCTCTCGATCAAAAGATGAGAGCAAAGAAGACACTCCTTTCTATCTTAGCATACTTTTCTTCAGTTTGAGACCATTGTTTGCTTGCAAAAGCAATAGGGTGTCTATCTGCAAAATGGCAACTCCAGTGACCTTTTTAGTGATAGTTATGTAAACTTTAAATGGTAATGAAAGGTCTGGAGTTTTTAAAAGTGTAGAATGGCAAATAGCCTCTATGATCTGCAAAAAGCTTTTTCACACTCATCGGTCAAACAACAGGCCTATATTTACTTTCTCTTTTACTAACTTGGCCTACTCTAGTCAACTTAGAGATAGGACTAATAAGGTGAGAGAAATTAGGCACATACACTCTTAAGAAAGAGGTCATTCCCATAAATCCCTTGACTTCTTTAATTGTCACGGGTGTTTGAAGCTTTTTTAAAGCTATGATCTTCTCTTGACTACTTGAAGGCCTTTAGCTTAAAACCTCATGGCCTAAGAGCTGGCCTTTGGATGCCAAAAGATGCACTTCTTTGGGTTTAGATTAACTCGGTTTATGCGCACAATGTAAATATCCTTGTTAGCTCGAAATATGATCACTTGTACCAGTACCTAAGCATAAATCATCAAGATAAACTCGAATTGCTTTCGGGAGTCATGTTTGCAAAGACAGTATCCATAGCTCTCTCGAAATGTAGCGGGGGCATTCATTAAGCCAAAAGGCATCCTTTTCATTGCATAAGTTCCCCATGGAGTAATGAAGGATGTCTTTGGCTGATCTTCCTTTTTGATGCTAATCTGATTAAAACCGGAGAAACCATCCAAAATGAGTACATAGACTTGCCAGCCTTTGCATAAAGTATTTCTTCCAAAAAGGCAAAGGGTAACAATCTTTGTGGTAGCTTTATTTAGATCTCTATAATCCACACATATTCTTAGAGAACCATTCTTTTTTAGATTTGGAACAATACAAGAAACCCAAGAAGGGTTCACAATGTCAACTATCAAACCCGACTCCTGCATTTTGAATAATTCTGCTTGATAAGATCTAAAAGTGAGGAATTAATTCTTCTCAATCTCTGCATGGCGGGTTTAGTATCTTCCACGAACTTTTATCTCAAACTCACAAATGCTCCTATCAACCCCTTTCAATTCTGAATATTCCCATGCAAAAACATCCACCCAATCTTCAAAGTACTTAATCATTTTACCTTTGCAATCTTCATCATATAGATCTCCCATTTGCAAAGTCCTGGACATTCCTCCTTTGTGCACTTCAAGTTCTTTGTGTGATTCCTCTTGTGCTAGGTTGATGGTCAAGATAGGATGGCCAGAGAGAGTTCATCTTCATCTAGGACATCTTCCTTGATAACTCCCTCAGGAGAGATGCTCTAAGAGTGTTTTCTTGCACAAAGAATCAGCCTCAAAGTTTTTAGACCTTGGAATATGATAAATTTCCCAATGATCAAAAAAAAAAGTTAGCAATTCGAGAGCTTGTGTGTTCAGATCCTCCATATCTTGATGTTTTGTTTGGTATTCTCCCAAAATCTGTTTGCAAACAAGTTGTGAGTCTCCATAGATAACAATATGGGAAATATTCATGAACCTTGCTTCTGTAGGCTGCAATGAGGGCCCTATATTCTCTTTGCATTAGAAGAAATATTAGGATGAATTCTCCCTATCTTAGTCATCAGCTTAAGAGATGCATCCTTGAGAATAGCGGCAGAAGAAGCAATCCCTAATTTTTTAGACATACCTCCATCAAAACCAAAGGTAGGCCTTGTTTTCTTTTGGATGGGGAACTCTACATGAGCAAAGTTGATAACTTTTGCATTTATATCAACATCTAGACCTAGGCTGTAAACTCCTAACTCTTCTTCACGCAAAATATCCACATCTATGAATCTAATGTTAGCGGAAGGGTCAGTTTGGTTTACAGGTTTAATGGAAGTTACTCCATTTGAAATAGTGCAAATACCTTCGGACCATATAGGCCTAGCATCTACTTTTTTCATCCACCTTCTTCCCAATAATAAATCATAGATGTTAGCATGATTAACATTCTCAAAGTCAACAACCACAAATGTAGCTAAGACAATGATTCCCCAGTATTAACAGACACATTTCTCACCACTCCCTTTGGTACTACCTTAGCATTGGAAAAGGATTTTAGAACAATAGAAGTGTTGTCTTCTACTTTGAGATTGGTGTTTTCATAACATGATAAGGCATGACATTTAGGGAGGAACCTCCATCCAACAAAACCTTATCTAAATGGGAGGTACCTATAGTAGCACTACAAATAAAAGCACCGGATCTTGATTGTGCTTTCCGGGTAAGGCTTCTGAGAAATGTTGTTGCAAGTTTACGCAGCAATTTCTTCAACATCTTGGGTATTCTTGATGAGCTTTTCCCTGTATGATGGTGCAATCCTTAATAAAGTTAGTAAGTCTCTGATAACCTTGGAGTTTTTCATAAGCAATTCAAATTCATCAAGCTCAGAATCTTTACATTTATACCTTTGAGCGGGGAAGGAGCTATATCGAGGATTTGGCTGAAATGTTACCTTAGGAGCTACAATTGGTGGGGACGGAGAACTTGCGGATGTACACGAATGGGGCCTAACTGCGTGTTTGCACAACCATAACATCTTGTTCTTCTTGTTCTTCGCACAAGTCTCAATAAAACTAATATTGGACACTGTTTACCTTTTTCTTGCTTTGCAAGGTAATTCTTGACAACTGAGAACTTCTCTTCATGACCTATCTCTTTGCAAAAAGAACAAAGCAGGGACATTCTCTACCAAAATGGCCCTTTTGTGGCATTTAGGACAAGATCTTGCAAAGCAATTTTCAGCCCTATGATAGGGTTTACCACGGTTTGTGCATTCAGGTATGGCGAGCTAGAAGAAGGAGCATTATTACTATTTTTAACTCCATGAGTTGTTTGGTAACTTCTAAAAGAGCTTGGATACCTTACTTATCTCAGATTTCATTTACGAAACACGAGGGTCTAGCTCTTGACTTTTGGCTTCTTCTTTTTCATAAGGCTGCATACCGGGGGGCAGCATTAGCATAGTGTGACTTGTGCTATCATGATGAGGAGGGTAGAATGGATCTCGATTTCATCATCAGGCGGAGATAGCTTAGCATTTCTACTAAATCTACGGCCTTTACAAATGTCTTATGGATTGAATCTAGCTCACCAAACTTTTGAAGTTTTAATAACTTTCTATAAATCTTAGGCACGGACATCAAACCTACGATAAAGGAAGCAACCGGATGCAAAGTTGGGTGGGAAACATGGTTCCTATTACACACCGACAAATAAGAGTTAAATCTTTCCACATCTTGTTTCACACTTTCACGATTTAATAGAAAAGGAATTGAGCTCAAAACAAGATCACGGGGTGAAGTAGTCTTACCAAACCTTATGAGAAACCTTTGTTCCAATTCATCCCACTTAGTACCTATTGAAAGTTGAAATCCAACGAGGATCCGGCCTCATCACCTTTCATGCATTTGATAAACTTCGGCAAAACTGGTACCTTTCTTCTTTCCATGCTCCTCATAATATTCTTCAAAATTCTTCAAGAAATGGTTAGCATTCATGGAAGAATCATAACAAGGGAAGAAAGCAGGTATAGTGAGCTCAAATTGGTAAGGAGCTTGTGGAGGAAAAGGCAAAGCGAAACATTTGTAACATTTCTTTGTGGAACTGGTAGCCACTTTCATGCTTACCCCTACTAGATCTGGTTGACCTGTTACCTCGGGTTGCTTTCCGTGAGCTCAGTGGTCTTTCTTGGTGCCATGGAGTTCAACTTCCGGTGAATATCTCGGTAGAACCTCCAAAATGTTAGCCTAAAACCTAGAATTTTAGCCCTAACCTCAAAGGAATCTTAAACAAAGTGGTTAGAACCTCCGGATCACTTAGGGTGATCAATCCTTGTCATATGAAACCAGAAAATTCATTTTAAAGTGCTAGTTTTTCAAAATCACTAGAGTCCCGGAACTGAAAAAAAGCTGTCGAGCAAAAACTGAACTTGCAGACCCACCTTGAGAGATTTTGAAGATCGATTGGTGTTATAAGTGGTCAACAAGCAGAGGAAAATGGTGGAGAAGATTTAACTTGATTTGAATAAGGGAAGGTCAAGAAAATCGAGGTCAAAGGCAGGTCAAAAAATTGGCCAGTGCCAAAACAGAGAGCCAAATTTTGCAGATGGAGTTTGATGGGAAATTTTGGGTTGGGATCTGTGCAGGCAACTTCAAAATAGCCTCTAGATCACGTGCAAAAGGTTTGAATAGCAAAAGGATGTTTTAGTTTTCCTGTAAATAGACAAAACCTCAAAAAAAACAAACTCTGTAACAGTTATGAAAAGAAATCTTTTTATATGTTTTCTTTGAATGTATAGGTTTCTAGGATTTCTATAAGGATGAAATACAACTACCTGAAGAAGATACAATCTATGAGTAAATATGTTTGGTCTTGTTTTGGTTTTTTGCTTTTTTTTTTTTTAAAGAGCAATGCAGAATTACAAAAAAATGGATGTACAATGATGAAAATGATTTTTCAGGCAAAGACTATGCATTATAGCAATGTGATACAGAAAGTTTGATAATGTCAACAGGGTATTACCAAAGTTTTGAAAATAATAATGCTTGAGTAATAATGCTTGAGAGCAATTCCAAGACTGTATGAGTCTTTCAAGGGCTTCAAAACTACCAAAGAAGTAATATGGAATGATTTTTTAAGTTGCAATCGAGGTGCCTCAATGCTTTGACCAGGTCACATGACTAAGGGACTTCAATCTCGAGCGAAATAGAGTGGAATCTGGCGAGAAGCGAGCAAGGTGATATCAAAATATTGAATCGCCAAAATCGCAGGTATATATCTCGAGGGGGCGTCGATTTGATACGTATCTTTGGTTTAAGAACTGTTCTTCCCACAAAACTAGCTCGGCCGAGTGATTTTAGGCCTAATTTGAGCAATTTCTCGCGGATCAAGTGCCACGAGAGGGTCCCCAAGGTCTCAAAAGGTTAGGGAGTTGATCTCCGAGGAGAAAATTGGCGGGATTCAATCAAATTTAGGCACGAATTGGCCGGATTTAGCAGGTTCCCCTATTTCTTAAGGTTCATCAAAAATTCTTAAGGGTGATATATCCCACAGGCACAAACGAGTCTGGCAGCTTCTGTATATAAGGAATAGTGTTGACCCCACTATTAAATTTCGTGCGTGCCGCAGAGGGGACACCCAAACCAGAAACCGCCCCCACGCCCCTAACGCCACGTGGAAAAATTGGGGGGTGACACGGAACTATGCAGAAATAGATAGGGTAGATAGGCTAGAATAGGTTTTTTATTCTTTTGGCACGCATCTCAAGAATCCAATTTTGAAGGCCTTCCCAAGGGTTTTTTTCAAATTTAAAAAGGCCATGTTAGCTCTTTTTGCCAAGCTTTCCATCTAGAAGGTTTTCGTGTCAAACTGAAACATTTGAATTTTTTTGTCCATTTTGACCCATGGTCAATGAATATTGCAACATAGGGATGGTGAAAAAGTCATGGGGAAAAGATGGGAAAAGGGTGTAAATAGGCTATACTAGGGTTTAGGAAGATGAAATGAGAATGAGAAAAAGAGTTTTCTTGCCTTTGAAGTTTTCAAGATCATTAGGGGGGCAATTCTCAATTGAAGGTAGGATCAAAAAAAAATGGGTAGTGAAATGATGGGAAAAGGTCTCAAAAGTGAAAAAAATGGTGAAAGAAAGGTTATAAAAGGTTCATAGGACATAAAAGGTGGATATGGAATGAAGACAAGATGGGTACCTCTGTAGCACTTGATTTCATCTCGTATTGTCTCTAATGCTCAAATCATACCTCATAGTGAAGATACATTTGCTCAAAGCCTAAGGGTCTTCCAAACTTCTATAAGGGTCTTCCAAACTTCAAGGCTAGAATAAGAGCACGTTTCACTTCCAAGATGGCATCCTTATGTGTGTGACTTCAAACTGCTAATGAAACTCAAGCAAGCTTCATAAGGTTGAGCTTTGGTAAAACATCTTGTACTTCCTTGATAATCTTGCTATAGCCTTTGCCTGGTCTTCAAATCAAAGGAAAATGTTAAACAAATGGGAATGTGTCTAAAAGGTATTTTACCTCAAGGAAAAGATTAGGCTATAAAAGGAGATCCCCAATGCCTTCCAAACTTGGTCAAATGTCTTCCAAACTCTAATGGGATCACAATAGCCTGAAACTTTTCCTTAGAGGAAATATGGATGAAACAAAAGTTTTTGATAATAGATGCTAGTCCATGTTGCCAGAAATGGGCAACAAGAGCTGAGCTATGACTTTTGGCCTCTCAAATCCCAATTTGGATGGCAAGGAAGAGACTCGAGACAAGACTTTTTGATAAGTCAAAGTCAAAGACTAAAGATTCAAGTCAATGGCTAAAAACTCAAGTCAATGACGGGTCAATAGGCCCAATTTCGATGGCAAAGAAGAGGCCTGGGACAAGACTTTTTGATAAGTCAAAGTCAAAAAGTCAAAGGCTAAAAACACAAGTCAATGGCTGAAAACCCAAGTCAATGGCAGGTCAATAACGCCATGGAAAGAGCAAGTCAAGAATCATGATAGGGAAAATTTTAAAAATACCTTTATATCTTAGGTTATTTATCAAAATGCCCCTATATTTTACAATATTGTCAAAATGCCCCTAAAATGGGCTATGAAGCTACGAGAGAAGAGAAGAACGGCTTATTCTTTGGTTACGTCGGAGTATTTCGACATCAAACTACATAAATTTCCTTAAGTAATCAGGGATCTAAAAGAAACCTAGTATTCCATATTTGATCTGCATTCAAGAGGTATGTTCCTTTCTCTCTTTTATATTTTTCTCGCTCCTGAAAGATTAAACTCCGTTTTAGCTCCTTCAAGCAGAATGGCTTCTTCAATGTGTAGTGCTAAACACAGAATTATTTGAAGGAAAGCAGTCTGGCCCTGCAGTAGATTAGCGAAAGAGAGAAAGAATTGCTTCAAGCAAGCATGTTATATTCAATATACTCATACAATTTTGAAGTTTGCATATGGCTGTGCAAAATGCCATCTAATCCTTTTTCTACTAGCAACCATCTGCGTTCAAGCATAGCAACCATATCAGGCATGGTTGGCCTATCTTTAGCTTTCAAAAGGCTTCAAAACTTCAAGCATGATGGCTCCAAAAATTCATTCCAAAGGTTCACCCTTATGATGGCTCCAAAAATTCATTTAAGTTGTTCATCTCTGAAAATTCATTCCCGTAATTCATTCAAGCTGTTCACCCTAAAGATGGCCCCCGTTCTTCTTTCTCTGATAGCTCTTGATAGCATCGTAGCCATTTTAGGTGCATTTTGACAATATATCAAAATAATGGTGCATTTTGACAAATATCACAAAATAGAGGAGTATTTTTAATATTTTCCCTTAAATTAAACCCCCCTTAGGTATTGGCAGGGAGGCTTCATTCTTTCACTCATATATAATCGAGTGTCAATTTTTCTTTGATAATATTTGTTTGAAAACTATTTATTTGAAGAGCCCTCCTGCTGACACGTGGTATGGGGCAATGGTTTTAAGCTGTTATAAAAAGGTTATAAAAAGGTTCTTTCTGGGCAGTCTCCTGATGATTCTCGCGATTATGGCAGATCTTCTCTGCAGATATGATCCTGTATAATCCTGTAATTTCAGAGCCAGGAACCAACAAACCGAGACCCAAGGTTTTTTTACAATAATCTACAAAAATTGCCCATCGCGGTGGGTTCAAAATCCACTGGGAGACGTGGGTGGGTGCAAGTCCCACCAACCATGCCTTCAATAAAAAAAATAAATAAAATAATAATCTGCAAAAATCAAGGAGTAAACTGTGCTGGGTTGTCTCGTTTTCCCAAATTTGGGAATGAAGCATAACACCCACTTCAATTCTTTGCAGCGCCGCTTGAAAATCTCTTTGATCCGAGCCACACCAGGCTGATTCTGCCCAAATTTTGCATAGTCGAACAAATCCGACCGGAATTAGGCTCCGGAATAAAAACTTTGCTCCAAAATTTGAATTTTATCCCAATGCTGAATCCCTGGCATCAAAACTTGCACTTCAGATCGTTCTGGTGATCTTCACAGCCATTTTTTCTTGAATTCAACCAACAAATGGAATCGGTGCTCTTTTTTGCTTGGGATTCGATGCTCTGAGATGGATGAAATCTAAAATCACTAAGCCTGTCGAACAAATTCTTCAACGGATTTTTCCCCTGCAGAGATCTAACAACGACCCATTTCTCATCTGATTGAGAGGGCGAAGAAGGGCAATGAGATTTCTCTGGATCGGATGAAGAACCTTTAGAAATACTATGTTTCTTCTTCAAGTCGATCTTCTTCCGATTCAAAATTCCCACTTTGTAAGAACTTCTAGTGATAAACCGGAACAGATTCACTGCTATCCCAAGAATTATCAAATTCAAGAACACTGGTAGGAGAGCCAGGGGCAATGACAGGGGAAGGTTTGCGGAGAACAGGCAAATCTTGGGCAACAAAAGGATGAGCAAGCAACTGGGCAGTGGTCCATCGATCAGAAGGCTCTATGCAGAGGCATTTTTTCAGAAAATCCTGCCCTTCAGAAGATAAAGAACAGGGGATAACTGGGATTTCATCAGAACAGCCAATTCAGTAGCGAACCACGAAAGGATTATCGATATAATCCCAAGGAGCTCTGCCTGTAAACATTTCGATTATTGTGCAACCCACAGACCATATATCTGAAGCAGAGCCTCTGCATTCCTGCCTGGCCACTTCCGGCGCCATCCACAGAGGAGTGCCCTTCATTTCTGAACCTGAGACATATTGCAGCCCCAAAATCTGCCAATTTCACCCTCCGATAATCCAACCAGAACATTTTTCCCTTTTATATCCCCATCAACAATCCCACTTCTATGCAGGTATTCAATCCCCTGTAAAATCCCTCTCGTGAATGACCTAACAAGCTGCTCCTCCAATTTTCCCCCAAATTATTTTGTCAGATCGGCCAGACTTCCTCCCAGAACATATTCTAAGAACATATTCCTCATCCTTTTGCCGTTTTCGTCAGATCAATCTCCTCCTAGGCACTTAACCACATGATCGGAATCTAATATCTGTAAAATTTCTAACTCATTCTCCAGCGCCATTAATTGGGTCCTATTCTTATCGGTGCATTCAACAGATTTCACAGCAAACAGACCTCCATTCTCTGCATTCATCGACAAATTGACCTGCCCAAAAGACCCAGCACCCAAAAGACTACCCCTAACCCAGGATCTAACCGTTTCCTTTGAAGCTTCCATATCCGAAGCTATCGATCACAAAAACCACGCAGAATGTCTAATGCAGATTTGAATTCAAGCTCGTCATTCTATAGGGGGCCAATAAAGCCCACTTCGAAAATGAAAGTTAAAAAGTTGCACTATAACTTAGAAGATAAATAAAGGGCTTTTTTCCATGATAAAATACTTTGGCCTACCATGCTTTGAACTCATATTGTTTTTAGATATTCAAGGTATGATAGTGAAACATGGGGCATCATGTCTCCAAAGATTGTTATCACTGCTTAGATAAATGATATGACTCTGTTACCTTAAAATGTTCTCAAAGGATCTTTAAGTTGTCATTTAGAGTAAGCAAGTGGGGGCTCCATAATTAAAAGCAACAATTTTTTAACCCCATGGGCACTGAAACATATGGCAAGAATACAGGTTCAACTCCTGTATGTTTTCCCTATTGATTTAGTTGAAGTCCCGTTATTGTATCCAAGACTAGTATTATCTAAAATATATCTAAAATATCTTATGTACTGTCATTTTTCGTTTGCAAGTGGGATAGAACAAAAGAAATGTTTGCGGCAGCCAAAGGCATGGCTTTTGCATTTTTTGGGAAATAATTTGGAGATTACGGTTCTCCAACTTAGACACATTTAGTTCAATTCTGCAAGCCCATAACTGAGATCCTTTTTTACTTGATACAAAAATCTACTTTGTCATACATGATTCTCACCTCACACACCCACCATACCACCACCATATTGTAAAATAAAAAAAATTCCACTCAATTTGGCAACCTCCATGGTCTAGGGTCAAATTCTCTCACTAGAGGTCAAAATGGAGAGAGAAAGTGCAAAATTCCTAAGGGAAGCAACAAAAGTCAAAGGATTGCCTAAAGTATGCAATTTATATGCACTAGCATCAAATTGACCCATGTCACCACTAGAAAATTGCCAAGTCATCATACACATCATCATCATTGCCATGTCACACTACACACATGTCACCCCCATTGAAAATTCCATTCTTCAAGATTCTTCAAATTAAGTTGTTTAGACCATTAAGGGGACATGTTGTCTTGCCACATCGTCACCAACACTTCCACATCACCACCCACGTGTCATACTCATCAACTCCACCTCATCATATATTTTGACTAGAAAACATATACCTTGCCAACTTGTTTGACACGTCATTACCTCTCTTTGCCATGTAGGCATCATCTTGCCAACTCACCTTGCCTATTTGCCACCTCACCATTTCCACACCCCTTTTTGAGCCAAAAGTCAAAAGGCTAATTTTGCAAAAAAGATTCTTCCATAGTATAAAGCATCAAAAGAGATTCTTTTTGCAAAAAAAAAAGAATGTTCAAAAAAGGGCTCATTTAGACCTTCATTTGGGTTTCTTGGGAAAACGTACCTAACTCCATGAACAAAAAAAAATTTCCTATCCCCCCTCCCCCAAGGTCCTAGATTCTCCCCGTCCAATCACCCCCTGCCACGTGGTACACCCGGGCGTGTGGGGCGTTAACGGACCGAATCCCACATGGGCGTAGCACGTCACTTTTATAATGCTGACTGTGCCCGTCTTTATAACCCAGGCTGACTTTCCTGTGAATTCATGTGGGATATTTCAAGCAATTTCTCAAGAACCCTAAATCCCCCGTTATGCCAAGATCCGTCAAACTAACCAGATTTAACAACTCAATCATGATTAAATACCTTCGGATCCACCTATATTACACCAAGAACTCATTACACAAGCAAAAAGGACAAGATTCTGGCCCGGATTTGCCAAGAACAGGTCGGAACAGGGCGTTTTAAAAGGGGAAACTTGCATAGAAGATTTTCGAAGGCTTTTGGGCGAGTTACTGATCGAGATTCTTTGAAGAAAGACCGGTTATAGAGATTTGAGCTTGAACCTGCCTTCCAAGCATTAGATTACCATGAATTTCCTGATATTTTCACTTGATTACTTAATTTGAAATTCTACTTGATCCTGTGCCCAAGACACAGAGCTTGGGATTCTGATTAATTGTTGTGTGATTCTTGAATGAATGAAAATCTGACCCTTGGAGATATATACTCGGAAGTGATTCTTCTTTAGCATTGCAAAAAATGTGGTTGTAAGTTCTTGCACATAGGCACACGTTGATTACAGTGAAAATTGCATTTAGCTAAGTATAAGAAAGTTGAAGAATAGCTAAAATGCACGCTCATTCCATTGAGAGAAATTCTAGCTTGCACATTAAAAAAAGATTTGTATATTGTAGTCTAAGATAGCATCTTTGACCAGTTGAATGGCATACCCTCATTTGCAAAATATAGATAGTTTCAGGATAGATTAAAAAAGACAAAAACCCATAAAAGATCAGTTTTATCAGAGCTTAGCTTACTGTTCACAGTCTGTGATAGTCTGTTAGACCTAATATCAAGATTTCAGCATATTTTGCACCAAATCGTGAGAAAAGAGTACTTGACCATTGTGTGCAGGCATATTAAGAAGAGATCCAAATATCAAATCACAAAAAGGATCTAACATTTTGAAGTTACACAAAATCACTCTCTGCTAGGGACATTGACCAATTTTTGACCTGGTCAGAAATGCATGTTTGAGTGATTTGCACTGAGCACAAACCATCTGACTTTTTGCCCAGCAATCTTCAAGATCTTGAGTAGCTTAGGCATAAGAAATCATAAGCAGATCCTTGTTTATTTGCATGTAGCACATTTTTTGTAAGGCAGTTTTTTTTCTGTTTTGGAAAACTGAATGAATATTGTTATTTGAGCTTTCTACTTGGAATTTTCTCACATAGAGTGGTTGCCTTAAGCAACCTGGAGGTTCTAAACCATAGAGGTTGAAGGTTTTGCCAGGAACACCTTCAACATTTTGGAGGTCCTACCGAGATTATTTCCTGGAATTTGAACCCATGGCTCCCAGAAGAAACAATGAAACATCTGAGCATGCTAAAGCACAGGAAAACCATGAAGCCTCAGCTGCAGTACCAGGAGTAAGTATACAAGCAAATACAGGTATGCCTTGCCACTACTTTGAGCTGAATATGCCAATTCCTGCTCCCAGTTTTGATCCAAGCATGAATGCCAACAATTTTCTGAAAACTTTTGAGAAGTACTATTAGGAATATGGACACAAGAAAGGTTGTAAGTTTTTTTGAGTTTAAGAAGTATTTCAAAAATGATGAAGTTAGAGCCTGATGAGTCTAGGAGCTAACTCATGGGATGAAATAGTCAAGAAATTCTTGGCAAGATTTGGTAAGCTGCTAGATCCTCAAGATTTGATTTTTGAGTTGCAAACCTTTCATATTAAACATGGTGAGAGTGTGCATCAATATGTGGAAAGATTCAATCTTTATCTTGTTAAATGTCAAAATCAATCAGGTTCCTAACCACACCTTATATCTTGTAGCTTCATTTATCAGAGGCTTGAGCAGCAGGCCAAGAATACACAGGAAGATGCTCAAGATTCAGAAGCAAGAAGGATTTGACACAATACATAAGGCTTTTATAAAAGCCACTGAGATTGCAGATATGATTTCTTATCTTCCTGATGATGTGCACTCACCTCATGATCCTTTCTTTCCAGATTATGAGCAGGAGTATATGGGACTAGGACCTGTACCCATCTATGCTATTCAAAAAGAGAAGAAGAAATAAAAAATGGAGGATGCAGAAGGTCATGTGGCTGATGTGAGAGCTGAGATAACTAAAGTGTCTGAGGCTCTGATCGAGGTGACTAAGTAACTTCAAGAAATAAAGAGTTCCAGACCTGAGAAGAGAATATATCCTCCATGTGCTCATTGTTTAAGAAACACTCACTCATCAGACTATTGTTGGTATAGGCCTTGCACAAAGTGTGGTAAAATGGAGCATTTTGGTAAGGAATGCTCTGTTTGTGCTTTTTGCAAAGAAGTAGGTCATTATGAAGATAGGTGCAGTGTGAAAGAATATTTTGCTAGACAAGAGAAATCTAAAGCCAATGAACAAAGTGCTGCTGCCAGATTTGTGCAGGAAATTGAAGAGCAAGAGGAGATTATAGTTGTTCACACAAGAGGAATGAACAATGCAAAGGACAAAGAGCAAGTACGAGTCAATGAGGAAGTCAATGCTATGAGACACAAAGAAATTGAGCAAAATATGGTTGTACCTCCTCCCCCTTGTCAGAAATACTTAAAAAGGGATAAAGAGAGTGAGGATTTTGAATATTTGCTTAAGAACTCGAAAATTAGTGTTGACTTGCTAACCCTACTGAAAATAGCTCCATCCTACAGAAAAAGATGAATTTGCTCTCACAAATCATATTGAGGAGCATGTTTTGACTCAAAAATACTATGATCCAGGAGCCTTTACATGTGCTGCTAGAATGGGTAAAAAGGTTCTAACCAAAGTCCTATTAGATGGAACTCGCCACTTAATGTGATGCCTCATCACATTATGAGATTGTGTGGCCTTGAAATAGACAAGAAGGCTCCGATGGTCTTAAAATCATTCTCAAACACCAAAATCAACCCCATTGGAATAGTTAGCAATATACCAATTGATGTTGAGGGGATAATTGTTGCTGCTAACTTTGTGGTTGTTGCCTTTGAAGGAATAGATGAGAAGTCAGATATTTATGATCTGCTCTTGGGAATGAAATGGTTGTCAACAGTAGATGCAAGACCTATGTGGTCAAGAGGAGAGTGCACTATTTCGAATGGTAAAAAGAGAGTAACACTCTACAATAAGGTGGGAGAGTTTGAAGCTTTGAATTTCATTGAAGAAGATATTCTGGTACCAAATCCCTGTGGAGAATATGAGCTAGCTATAAATGATCAGTTGCCAAACTTAGAACTCCCTATAGAGGTAAATCTCTCAAAAAGAGAAGACTTTGCTTATTTGTAGTTTGATGGTGGTGTCTCAAAGAGATTAAATGTGGCCTCTTCTGCTGCTATTCTTAAAGATTCTTCTAATAGGTTGCTTGCAAAAGTAGGCAGAATTTTTGCAAACATAACCTCAAACATGGCAGAATACCTGATAGCAAAACTTCAAGAATCCAAGAATTTGAACATTAATGAGATTGTTATCTTTGGAGATTCACAGCTTGTTTGCAGACAGATATTGGGTGAATATCAAGCAAAAAATGAAGACATGATTTTGTTAAGAGACAAAGCTTTGGGAGAATTAACTAACTTCAAGTCTTGGAAATTATGCCATGTGCCAAGAGAGCAAAATTGTAAGGCTGATGCATTGTGCAGAAGTGTTCTACTTGAATATTTAGCTGAGGAAGCAATTCAAGAAGAAGACTTGGAAAGGGATGGTCTGCAACAACTCTATCATATCTTGGTAATCAATGCAAGTGAGGAAAAACAGGTAAAAGAGGTGAAAGTGAATAAAAAGGGTCAAGATAGAAGTTTATATGTTGGGGATTTATTCAAAGAGGATGATGAGTCTTTTGTTACTAAATTTTTTGATGAATAGAAAGATGTGTCTGCCTGAGATTACAATGAACTGGTTGGTGTTGATAAAGAAGTGTGTGAGTTTGAAATAAAGATCAAAGAAGTCATGAAACCTGTTGTGCAAAAGCTTAGGAGAATAAATGCATCTTTGCTTGGCCTAATCAAGGAAGAATAACATCGATCCGAGCCATCGGATCGTTATTCTGGGAAGGGACAAGCAGCTATATATGTGCTCGTCCTTCTTGTGGCTCGTTATCGGCGTCTTCTCACAGCAGCATCTCTTTCCTTGTCCGTTGCTTCCCACCCTACCCGCCCTTATATGTTATTTTGAGTTCGTCTATTGTTTTTATTCAGTTTTGACCATCCGTATGTAGCATATTTCTTTTTACATAATTGTTCTCCACCCGTTGGGTGATGCTGTTCTCCACCCTATTGGGTGCTGCTCTCTTTTTCTGCTACATGTTTGATTTTCTCTAACCATTCACGGGTGTTTTTTAGAGTTCTTTGTGTTGCTTGCAGGTTTTATGCCATCTTCAGAGGTCCTGCTTTTTTGGCTTAGCCATCGACCCATCTCCTTCGGTTCTCCAGGCCACACATTCAAGGTTGCTGGTGACCATTTCTCATTAGGGTTTTCCTCGAAAACCCGAAAGGGTGGGATTTTTTATCACGATGACCCTTCTATACTGCCTGTGCACATTTCTTTTGTTTTCTGCTGTGATGAATGACAAGCCTATTTGACTTGTATACCCTAGGGTGGCTTTTGCCATAGGTGTGTCATTTTGTTTTCCTTTCTTACCGGGCTAGATGGTGACGCACATTTCTATTTATCATTTTTTCTTCCGCCCGCTGGGTGACGCTTTTCTCCACCCTCCGGGTAATGCTGTTTATTTCCACCTCGAGGGTGACGCATATTTCTTTTTACATGGATTGTTATCCACCCGTTGGGTGACGCTTTTCTCCACCCTATGGGTGATGATCTCCACCTGCGGGTGATGCTGTTTATCTCCACCTCGAGGGTGACGCATATTTCTTTTTATGTAATTGTTTTCCACCCGTTGGGTGATGCTGTTCTCCGCCCTATTGGATAGTGCTCTCTTTATTTCTGCTACATGTTTGATTTTCTCTAACCATTCACGGGTGTTTTTTAGAGTTCTTTGTGTTGCTTGCAGGTTTTACGCCATCGTCTGAGGTCCTGCTTTTTTCGGCTTTGCCTTGGACCCATCTCCTTCGGTTCTCCAGGCTGCAATATCCTTTTTCGTCCAAATTTTTTTTAACCTTCCAACCTCCGCTGATTTACCTCTACCGTCCTTGGCTCGTCAATATACCTCTCGTCAGGCCCACGCCTCCGCACTCTCTGGCCCTTCTGCCTCCACATGTACGCTCTATTATCTTCGCGCACATAGTCTCTCCCTCTCGCTATGTAGTTTGCGATGTTGCTCGACATTTAGACGTTTCCCATCGGCTGGGCTTGTAGGTAAGGAAGTTCTCTGGTAGTCGGCCGGTTTTGTGTCCTTTGCGAGTCCCTTCCCAGAATTATATAAAATGAAAGACGCTGGTGTGATCACAGAGATAGTGAATCTAGAATGGTTATCTTACAGCGTGCCTATTGAAAAGAAAAATAAAACCATAAGAATTTGCATTGATTATAGGGATTTGAATAAGGCTACTATCAAAGATTGTTACCCTTTGCCTTTCTTGGAAGAAGTGTTACATGTCGTTGCAAGGAAAGAGATTTATTCTTTCATAGATGGTGTCTCATGTTTTAATCAAATAAGCATTAAATAAGAAGATCAGCCAAAGACTTCTTTCATCACACCATGGGGAACATTTGCAATGAGGAGAATGCCTTTTGGATTGATGAATGCATCAGCAACCTTTCAGAGAGCCATGGACACTATCTTCAAGGATATGCCTCCAACAGCATTTCGTGTTTTCTTGGATGATCTTTGCTTAGGTACTTCTTGTAAAAACCACTTTGATTGTCTGGAAAAATTATTTGCTTTTATGCCTAAAAAGGAGGTGTCTTTTTTTATGCCTAAATCTAGAAATGAAGTGTGTATTTTTAAAATGCTTTAAAGTTCCTCCTAAAAGACTTGCTAGAACAGCTTTTTGAGAATGTATCCACAAAAAGTATTCACAAATGTTGGAAAATTCTCAAAGAATGAGAGAATAAAATAGAGGCTTTAAAGCAAGAATCTTTTGATACAATCATTAATGCTATCTGTCATTCTATATTACTAAAACCCCCAGACCTTGAAAAACCCTTTAAAGATTACATCAATGTCACAAAAAAGGCAATTGGTGTGTCATTACTCCAGGAGGACCATGTTATCTCTTTTGCCAGCAAGATGTGGTCTGACACTGAGTTGAGATATCCAGACGAGAAGAGTGCAGCTGCATTAATGTTCCTAATAGATAGACAAGGTCATCTTTTGCAAAACAATCACACTCAAGTTTACATGAAGCAAAATCCTTTATCTCTTCTGTTTGAAAAAAAACAACCAAAGGCTAATTTATGTAGATGGGCTTGCAAGGTTCAGGCTTATAATATTACTGTCAAGGTGGTAAATTTAGTTGAAAATCCAAGTTCATATTTACCTTATGCTTTGTTTGAACATGAGGATCAAGAGGGATTAACTGATTATGTTACTAACTTGATTGCTTTTCATGAAAACGATTTGGATTGGCAGTTTGACATCAGAAACTATTTGGAGAACAATGAGTAGCCAAAAGACATGAGTAGCAGTCAAGAAAGAAGATTCAAAGAGAAATGCAAGAAACTCAGATTGATTGGAGAAATAGTGTGCAAAGTTGACAAGGAAGGAGTGTTGATGAGATGTGTGGATCCTGGAGAAGTCAAAATGATCATTGAAGCTTGTCATGAAGGCATCTGTGGTGGACACTTTCTGATACAACTGCAAAGAAAATCTTAAGGTCTGGATATTTTTGGCCTACCCTTTTTAAAGATTGCTATAATATCATTAAGTGTTGTCACAAATGCCAAATTTTTGACAAAAGGATATTGCAACTAGCTCCCCTCATTGCCATAACTTCTCCAGTGCCATTTCAAACATGGGGACTTGATTTTATAGGTCTAATGGATCCCCCTTCATCAGCTCAGCACCAATTTATCCTTGTAGCTACAGATTATTTCACAAAATGGGCTGAAGCAGCTCCACTTAGAGAGGCAAATGCTTTATCACATCAAGATTTCTCCATGAGAATATTTGTGCTCGATTTGGGATCCCTTTTAAAATTGTCTCTGATAGGGGAAGTCAATTCATGAGCCAAACTATTGCCTTGCTGCTAGCTACTCTCAAAGTCAAGCACACTAAAAGCTCAGCATACTACCCTCAAGGAAATGGTCAAGCTGAGTCAACCAACAAGGTTTTGAAAAATTCTCAAGAAAACTATTAGCATTTCCAAGAGAGATTGGCATTTGAAGCTGCATGATGCATTATGGGCATATAGGACCACCATTAAAGCATCTACTAAACATACACCCTTCAGCCTTGTTTATGGCATAGAATCTGTTGTGCCAATCGAGCTTGAGCTCCCATCTCTTAGATTGGCCTATCAAATAAATTTAGAAATGGAGGATGCACTAAGAGAAAGAAGTATAAGATTGATGCAGTTGGAAGAACACAGGTATGAAGCTGAGAATGCAGTGCTGATCAATAAAGCCAAAGACATAGCAGCATTCAAGGCTGCTCATAAGATCCAAGGCACTCTCAAATCAGGTGAATTGGTTCTAAAATGGAAAGGCAAGGGAAGATATATACTTGATGGCAGAGAGCTATTAAATCCCATCAACATCTTGCATTTGAAGAGGTACTGGCAACAACATGTTGCCTTAAGTTTATTTAGTTAAACGTTTATTTAGAATTTGTAGGTAGATTAGTCTTGTTTGCTTTTGAACTAGATATGATTGCAAAACATAAAAAAAAAAAAAAAAAAAAAAAAGAAAGAGGACAAAAAATAAAGCAGGAGTGTTTAGGAACTAGTTTGTGTTTTTAAATCAAAGAAGTTATTTAGTTGAAACTTTTATATTCGAGATCTTCACTGTTGAAACTAATGCAAAGACAGGGAGATTCATGTAGATGTCAGCTTGTTCAAAGCTCAAATCAAATGTTCTTATTGCTTAAGTTCTGATTTCCATGCAGGTGCATCTGAATTTGCAGTCACACATATCATATTCACACACCTTCGTCCATATCTCTCCATATTCATAGCTGCTGCCATCCCCACCATAACAGCAGCTCATTGTGCTAATAAATATGTTGTCACATGCAGGTGCACTCTCATACATTCATTCCACAATAATCTGCTCAAGAGTTACCCATGATCCATTTGAGACACTTCAGATCAATGATTTTCCACTAAATCCAGTAGACTATTGTCATACTCCCATCCAGCAATTCATTTTTTCTATTAACAATCACACTTGTCATCCAGGTTCGCCTGTTTTCCACATTCACAAACACATACATATCATCTTGATCAGTGATGATTTTAGGGGCGAAATTTCGCAAATGAGCGAAATTTTGGGATTTCAAAAAAAAAATGCCACAATGGCATAGTAGGTTTTTGCTTTTTATTTTCTTGCAATTTTTACCTCAACTTTTTTGGAAGTCGGTTCCGCTCGTGCCAATTTCGCCAAGAATTCGAGGCCGACGAATGAATGTTTTCGCCTATTTTCTACAATTTCTTCTTGATCCTCATTCCTTCGCCGTCCTAGCATGGCTTAAACGTATAAGGTCTTTTCATAGCCTAATTTGCTTGCTGCAACACTTTTGATTTCTTCTCAGACTCATTTCTTTTGCAATTGCTTCTTCTAGATTTTCTGGAAAAGCTCTGGGAAAAATGATGATCTAAGACCATCGTTGGCGACGAGGAATGATCGATTGACCAGACGCCCCAACAACATATACGACCCTCGGACGTATACATACGGGGACTTTCCCCTCCCATGGCGACCAACTCGCCATGAGCAGGGCCCTCCGTCTATTTCGGGCCACCTATAACACGATGCCCGAAAGAAGGACTGAAGGGTCATTCGCCCCTTCAATGGGGCTCCTACGTCCGCGAAGCGTGAATACAAGGGTTAGCACACAAAGATAAATCACATATAAATAACCACCACGAAGGGTGGCATATCCATCAAATACCAACGGCAAAGAATATGCATCTAAACCTAAGAAAACACCCCAAACCCATGGTTCTACCCGGTTCGAGACTCGGTGAGGATCGACGACGGGCTAGGCCTCAAGAGATCAGTGGCACGGTAATCTTGACATGGCGTTGGCTGGCATAGAACATTGGCTAGGGTTGTCCACTCCATCCGCCCCTCCCGTGCACACTTTGCGGATGGGTCAATTCACGCTATGGCATCGCTATAGCCTCCGGAGACGCGGGCTCGAGGCATCACCCTGGCCGAGCCTACTCGGGGGTTCATGAAGCCCGGTCCGATGAGGCAGTCGGAGCGTCCCCTTCCAATTCCGCGGTGGCTCCATGGGCGAGAGAGGAGCTAGAGAATACGTGCCGCATCAGCTGACCCCCAGCATCCGTGCGACTTACTCGCCCTAAATCTACTCAAGGGTGCAAGGTGCCCCATGCACGGGTCACACCTTCCCACCAGTGTCAGGACCCATACCCGGCCCTCACGTGACCGGCTATCGAGGGTCTGCTTCGCTATAGGAGTCGGGCCTTTTATGTTGTGCAAGACCCACCTCCACTTCACCACTTGTGTTCCTTATGCGGTGCTAAGCCGATTACCATAGCATCTATGACCCGGTGGGTTCTTGTGCCGCGAGGCGCGTGTGGGATATCTGGGGGCTTTATCTAGGAGTATACTACAATATATGGGCTCGAGAGGTCTCTACCCTCCGTAATCCCCATCTCGGGGAGTGCTAGCTAAGCAAAGAACTATCAATTCATCCTTTGAGAGCAAAACCCGAATCAAAATATAAAGAGAACTTACCTTTTCAACCAAGGGTTAGTTCACGAATAAAAGTCTGAGAGAAACATACAAGACAACACACAAGTGCCCAAAAGGGGGCTACCCTAGAATATCACCTATACTAGCCACCCACACGTATTCATTCGCCGACCCGTTATCGTTTGGTGCCTCCATCCTTCAAACTTCGATGCTCAACTCACGATCACCCACAGGTGCAAGTACTTGGGGCAAGGTGAAATTTCGGCTCAATCCCAAGGTAGGCATTTCAGGTCGATTATGGTGGATCACCTGGGGTGGTGATCCACCTTATGGGTCCAAAATAGCATTCACCATCTTTGGCCAACCAGGTTTGGCTGGTGGTAGCGTTCCAAAGGATAATTAGTTTAATTATCCTTTATAAATAATGATCCCTTAAATGTAGGTTATTATCTTTAACAATTAAATTAGCATAGCTAATTTAATCCTTTTAAGTCAACCCCTAGGTTACCATGCCCCATGGTAAGCGTATCTATCTTGGTGGCGATGTCAACATATTTATCACATTATACCGTATAAATACTTGGAACGTCACATTTCTCCCTCCTTAGAATTAATCTGTCCTCGGCATTGGGGTTAATTGAAGATATACTAATAAAGAAAACACATTATAAAGGAAGATAATCCTTGTTTCCCAAGTAATATATTAAAACTTTTGAAGTTCAAAGCGGTTCAAGCACTAAAAAAGTGCATTTGGATGATTATCATAATCAAAAAGTTCAAGGACCCAAGTCCAGTATCAAAAGCATTGTAACACTAAAGAACTATGTGTAAACACCATGAAAGCGGAGAAAGTAGGGTCATCGGCAACCCCTATACATGGGCAGGTCACGTCTTTGCTCAGCGGCTGCACATGTCACTATATCGGTTTTCATAGATAAAAAATAATTAGATTGTGGTTGAAGGGTCCACCCCTATAAGAAAATAAAAGAAAATTTATCTACAAAGGGACCTATCATGCCTATAGTTCGCATGATTCATTGTGGCCTAAGGGCGGGTGGGTTGCTATTATAGCCAATATGAGCGGCTATGAACTACATGCTTTACAAGCGGTTGGCGGTCATGTCCATTATTGCTGATAGACCCGCGTCCTAAGGAACACAGAGGTGATCCCATCATCGAGAAGCGTTGTTAACTTCACGATGCATCTACCCCACCGATTCTCGGCGAATCAAGTCTTCAAACTTCTCAGGGAGCGGGGTTGATAGCATCGTTGATAGTGCGACCTTGAGATTCGCGCGAAAATCCGGATAGTGCTTCTCAAGATCTGTTTCCATCACCCATGTAGCATCCTCCAGCGGCAAGTGTTTCCACTTGACCAAGTATTGTAGCATTTGAGTCCTCCACGGTACGTTTTATAAGCTCGATTAAGAAGAGCTTGAGTACTATCTCCAATTTTGCTCCTCCAATGTCATTTCCGGGAGGGTTGGGGTTTCCAAAACCTGCTTTCGGATCGGGGGTGTCTTGCTTTAGAAGACTCACATGAAAACCCTTGTGGATCTTTAAGCGGGGTGGCAAGTCGAGAGGCGATATGCTTGCTCCCCAACACGTTGATGATTTTTGAGCGGTCCAGCCCCATCACAGGTGCCAACTTCTTGCAATTACCAATCTTAAACTTGGCTTGTTTTACTTTAATCTTAAGCCAAACCGATTAAACCCACGGAAGACTAGGTGGGGTCCTGCATGCTTATTCAACTACACTCTTTTGGCATTGCGGGCGTAGCAAGTAACCCGCGTGCCTCGTCGACCAAAGCTTGCATCTCGGGGAGGAGTTGTTGAGAAACTTCCACTTTCGACACGAGGGGGTTGTGCCATGTGTCAGGAGTAAAGACATTGATAACCATAATTTATCATGAAAGGAGACATTTTGGAAGACTCTGTTTCATCTTTGTTATAGGCAAAACTCTACTAGATAAATATAGTACCCCCATTGGGATTGCTTACCCACACATAACTCGTAGCATATCCTCTACGATCACTAAGCAGTGCGCTCCTCGCCCGACCATCTGTCCGAGGATGATATCTTTTGGTACTCATAGCAAGCTTGGTGCGTATGGTGGTGAAGAAATCCTTCGAGAACGCACTTACAAATTTGGGATCCTGTCGATACAATAACTTCGTGGCATTAGATGCAATCCCGAAGATCTCCTTTGCGAAAAGCAAGGCGGTGTCCCGGCGATTAATGGATTGGTGCGACATGGCAAGAAGTGAGCCATTTTGACAATTTGTCGTGACGACCACCATTAATGCATCATAGCCACGGAGAGTTCGGTGGAAGGCCCACAATGAAATCCATGGTTATTACTTCCCATTTTTGCGTGGGGCACATCCAAAGGCTGCAGCTCTCCTGGAACTCTTAGTTGTTCCGCCTTGGTTTGTCGGGACACACTTGACACCGCTTAATGTATCTAGCAATATCCTTCTTCATGGAAGGCCAAAAAGTAACTAGAGCGGATTTTTAAAATAGGTCTTCATAAAACGCATGTCCGGCTATATAGGCTGTTGTGCGTGTCATGGAGGATTAACTTACGCACTCGAAGTGAGAGGTACACATAACTTATCCTTGTGATACAACAAATTGCCCTCTTTCTTATATGAGCGGAAAGCAGCGTTCTTTATCGATCGTGCCTCCTTACTCAAACTAGCCCAGATTTCACAAAACTTCGGGATCCGTGGCCAAAGTCCGTTCTATCTGTTTCCCAAACTCTTTGGTGAGTGTAGAAATTTGCGTTACAATGGGTTGGATTCTACAGGGATGGCGTGACAATGCATCGCGAACCACATTGTGCTTTCAGGGCTTATACATGATCTCAAAATCATATTCTTCAAGAAATTCCATCCATCTCCCTCGACGGAGGTTGAGGTTCGTTGGGTGGATAAATATGGAGACTTTGGTGATCCGTGTCCAAGTTTGGAACCTTCTACCAAGGAGGTAGTGTCTCCCATATCCATGAAAGCGAACAACAACAGCTAACAACTCTTGATCATGGGTAGGGTATCGTTGTTAGCCTCTCGTTCATCTTCTTTGAATCATAAGCAATAACCCTCCCTCTGCATTAGAACCCCACCAAAGGGCATGCATTTTACTTGCATCCGCGGGCCCACTAGTTTATCCTTATCGAGGATCGGGCAACGTGAGAACGGGCCGGGAGGTTAAGGCATCTTTTAAGCCGCTGGAAATTTCCCGAACCTTAGTCTTCAGGTGCTCCATCCAATCCTTCACCTTTTCATGCTTTTGTAAGGTTTGTAGAGGTGCTGCAATCCTTGCAAAATCCTTTACAAACTTTCGATAGTATCCGCTAATCCCAAGAAACTTAGGACCTCGGAGACATTTTTCTCGAATAGGCCATTTCCTTCACGGCCTCTATTTTCTTTGGATCTCAGTAGCAATTCCCCTCTGTAAAATGATATGGCCCAAATAGTCAACCTTTGGGTAAGCAAACTTGCACTTAGAGAACTTGGCAAAAGTCGATGGCGCTCTTAACTTTTTGTAGGGCCAATTTAAGATGTCTCTCATGCTCTTCTAGAGTCTTCTTTGTAGATGAGAATGTCACAAAGAAAAATGACAACAAATCATCCAAGTATTGTCGGAAAACATCGCTCATTAACCGCATAAATGTTGCGGGGGCATTAGTTAATCCCGAAGGCATAACGGTAAACTCATAATGTCCATATCTAGTGCGAAAAGCAGATTTATGGATGTCCTCCTCTTTAATCCTTATCGATGATATCCCCGAATAAGGTCAATCTTTGAAAAATATTTGGCCTTACAGCAACGATCCATTAGATCATCTCGCTTTCGGCAAAGCATAGCGATTTTGATGGTATGCTTGTTGAGTTGCCGATAATCAATACACATTCTCAAGGAGCGTCTTTTTTCTTTACAAAGCGAGAATAGGGCTTCAAAGGGTAAACGCTTAGGTCCGAATAAAACCTAGGTTTAGCAGCTCTTGAAGTTGCTTCTTAAGCTCTGCCAACTCGGGGACTCATCCCAGGTCTGGGGCCTTGCTGGTAGGCTTAGTGCCCGGCTCCAAAGCTATCTCACATTCTACCCCTCTAAAAGGAGGAAGCTTACGGATCGTTTGGGAAAAGATCGCTAAATTCATGGAGAATCTTGGCAATCCCCCGGCAAGGTGTTGATTACTTGGTTTTGCTTAACATCTGCCTCAATGGAAGCAAGTCTAATAAAGTGAGAGGAGCTTTTGCTTAGCGTATAGCTTTATCTAATTGTCGAATGGACATAGATCTGCATGATAGGGTTGAATGGTTCACCTTTTATAGTTACACGGACTCCCATTAGCTGCGTTGAAGGTAACTTCTCTCTTCAGCTCTATATTTGGCTTTTGCGGATGCCAAGAATTCCATTCCAACAATGAGGTCAGATTTGCCAATATCCATTAATTCGCACCCATAGCAACTGGGGTGGCTGGCAAGCTGCATCTTAAGGTTGATCGGCGACCTACATGAGTATGTCTAACCTTCCCATCGGCTAAAGTGGCCGGTCACCGATTGCGTGACCTTAGGGGTTTCGGTTGGAGGACTGGGCCATTCTAGGAGAAGCAAATTATGTGTGTACTCCCTGCGATCCATAAGAATTACAAAAGGCTTACTTTGTCTATTTGGCCTATGGTGGAAATAAAGGCCCGGCTTTTCAAAGATTGCCGGTTTTATAGTCAGTAAGGATATGAGACGACCGTGTGAATGTTTTCGGGCCCTCGTCGGCGGTAATGTTGACTCAATATCGTCCCGATCAAGGTCGCCATGGCCGGTCACCGGGCAGTCCGGGTAACATATGGACGGCAATTCGCATAAAGTGTCCCGCCTCATACATGGTAACATGCCTTATCCCGGCGGTACATTCTCACGGCCTCTTTAGGAATGGACCGGTAGAGGTTTGAACTTCCTTACCCCGCATTGTTCTCGCTTATCTAGCGTGTTAAAAGCGACTTTCTTCTCCGGCGACCGTAAGGTTCTCACGAGGGGCCCCGGACTTGGAGAGCGGGGTTTATAAGGTGTGGGCGCCGTGGGTCAGCGAGTAAGGGCGGGGCGCGGGATACCGATTTCTTTGGTATGTCCTCCCGAGGCTCGTTTTAGCCTCACCGCCGACGCCCGATTTGGTCGATGGCCTTAACCATCCGTTTGATCGATGGTGCCAAACCCTCAATATAGCCCTCCCTTTGCCCTTTTCTCATTCATACCGGTACATAATATCCAAAGCGATGAACTCATCCGTGTAGGCACATGCGGACATGCTCTTTCGCTCTCAACACAGAGAAAGTTCGGATCTGGCGGCATTTATGTACCACGAGGCACATAATGCGATTTGAAGGCCTTAGCAAACTTTTTCGAAGTTGCATCTACTCTCGCCCGGATGTTTGGCTGCGCATAGCCCTTCCACCAAAACACGCAGCTCGGTAAGGTTTGTGGTGGCAACCTTTCCTCGTATCCTTTCTGTCATGCCATAGGACCCGCGAACTCCTTCATTTCGCCCAGCCAGATTAGGCGATTCAAGCCATTTCTAGATTTCCCATCAAACGGGCCAATTTCCTATTCTTCCATATGCTAGTTATGGTTTATCAACCGCCTTGGCGGTACTTTATCTCGGGCGCTTTGCATGGCCCCCGGATGATGCTTTGATGATGCATGATGACACCGGCGGGCTTAGACTTTGAAGAGGTGGCACCGGTCTCTAGAGGAGTCCCGTCGGGCGTTTAGAGTGGGAGCTCTTCACGTACAGTCTGTGGACAGTTCGGGTGGTGGGGCCGGCCGTTGTGTAGGTGGACTAGGTGGTAAACGGAGGTAACTGCGCTAAGGCCCCGCCATTTGTACATGCCGTGGTGGGTTAGCATGCAAGGCGTAGGCACATAATTAAGCCTAAGCGTCTTTTCATCAAGATCAATTTTGTTCGTGTTTACCTGCCGGGCGTTTGAGGGTGTTCGCCAGCCGGCATTAGGCGTGCAACCGCCTATATTAAACATAATGATGATATAAGAAAGAGTACGATAACAGTAAGTGTTATAACAAAGTCATTCGAGTAGTATCAAGAAACACAAAGTGAACACCTAAAAGGGCCGGAAGATTCAATTTCTGAGGCAGATAACGGTTACATCAAAAGAAGTTTATATGGAACACGGTTATAAACTTATAGTTATATAATACACAAAGAGGCCTGATACAAGCCATTTTCAGTAGCCATGGTGAAGCATAGGAACACACAAAACTGGAAATTGTGGCTTAAGGGTTCGGCGTGGGGATACATGACATGGCGCACACTCTCCGCGCCATACATTTCAGCGAAGCCTTGGCGTGCCCAAGCCTGGATAATAACGGGTTGATAATCCCAAGTGGGGCTAATAATCAGAAGGTTGAAGAGCCTCAGTGGTCGTAGAAGATTTGCCGTAGATGATCATTAGCATCATCAAAAGCTTGATGTGGGTCATATTCCAATAATCCCAAAGTGCACGGAAGAGTCCATCTCGGATCATAAGAAGCACGTTCTCGAAGAAGAGTAACTACTTCCATGCCCTTGTCGGGATCATAAGGTTGTTCAGGGACCCTAAGCTCCGCTATGTCATAAATCAACTTCCGTTCAGATACTCGTTGTACCGTTCCCCATAATCTGCTGGGGAGGTCCCCTGTTCATCCATTCTTATCGCATCGGTGATCTGTCACGGTATTCCTCAAGTGTTTCTTCTGCAAGGCGACGGTGAATAATTATATATACATTGAAAACAATTTCCTTGCACTTTCGAGCTTTAAGGAAAATCATTAATCATTGGAAAGAAAACAATGAAATGGTTTTCAACAATGCAAAAACATAAGAAGATATCCCCGAATATATATAAATTGAAACAAGATACATAAATTTGGGGTGTTGGCCCACTAGAGGTAATGCCAATCAAAATTAACAAAATTTCATACGATGACCCAATGAAACCTAAAACTAAGAGGTTGATGGTCAACATCTTGTGCTTGAGTATCAAACGGGGCTCGGGTAAATCTTTGTAGGAGTAACACGCTAGGATTAGCGATGAGGCAGGGATGAAGCTATTTTGGAGGAACATTTGTAGCCAATGGCGCGAACCAGCAGACTCATGTTCATCCAAGAACCAATCTCATGGTCAAACATCGCAATGGCAAGATCACGGTTCACTAGGATGATCTCTGCTCCAAGGTTAGGAGCTAATTTCTCAGGGCCGGGTGGTGGAAAGTGCCCCTTAATACGCATCTGACGCCTGCGCCGGGGGCAATTGCCTTAGCAGAAGAGAACCACAATGTCACGCTTTGTGGCCAGAAGCCGGGAAGAATCGAAATAATATGGCATTTTCAACCCCTGAACCATCGGATGGGTTGAAGAGGCCAACTTCGGACTCAAGTTTCGAGGGCGCTCCTCCTCCATGGCAAAATCCTTCTCTTTCACGAGCATCCCGACTCTCATCACATAAATCCTCCATGGTTGGGTGGAGTCTTCCAGCTTGACGGCGGCGCCGTTGATGTTGGGCACATGTGGCCCCGTAGCACTGGAAAGCCATTCGAGGCGAAGATGGGGTACCACGAATCATTAACCGGCGAAGGACAAGAGTGTCGATAGGCTCAACATCAAGAGGTTGATAGTTGAGCAGCTGATGTATCTCTCGAGCATAATGGGGGGCGAGAGTAATCAATGAAATCATGCTGACCACGACAATATTAGGCCAGCTCATAGAGAAGGTGAGCGGTCCTCTGCTACCCTTATTGGCGATATCGTCATACGAACCTAATGTCGCCGACAGAAGTAATCCCCGGATCCCCAACCTTGATGGTGGCAAAGCGAACTCAATCCCACAAGTGCTTGGCCCTTACTACGGTAAAGGGCTCTCTTTAGCTAACTCCTTCCATCGTACAAAATCGCCAAAGTTTATCCGCTCGTCCTCCTCACGGATCTCGGAGGAAGTGGGGCCTTAGCTTGCTCTAAAGCGATTGTGCGTACCATCTACATACTGTCCATAATAAGAGCAAAGGGCTGGGCTTCAAAGTATAGCCCATTAGAGCCACAATCGATAATGGGGCGTGCTTAGACGTCGATGATGCCCTTGAGGATATCGTAGGCTGTGGCGATCATCTCCCAACATATGCTCCACAATATCTCTGTGGAGATAAGGTTGGGCGGTTCCCCCAAAGAATTCTCTTCGGGCAATATCTCCTCATCATAGAACTCTACAAAGGTCGTGATAGTCGAGGTGGGCGCATATTGTCGATGAGGTCGGTGAATAACTCGCAACATAGGATCCAAGAGAGGGTAAGGAACCTGGGGATCCCATTGCTGCCTCCCATGTACCATGCGAAGTCGACGGCGGCGTAGTCCATCGCTGCTGCAGAGGAAGATGGGAGGAAGAAGGAAACGGGAGTAAGAAATGATGAAACCCTAAAATGAATCGAGTATTTAACTTTGGGGCACGGCGTTCGAGCCAGCTCATCATCTTTTTTTTTTTTTAATTGTAGGAAAATTCACAATTCAAAATAAGAAGTCAAACGATTTTTGTATTAATATCTATACCGAATTTACATAGATACAAAATTGTGATGTACATAATTATGACCGTTCCCACGGATCCGTGCTAACTTGTAGGTCTTTTGTCATGATGGTTACTTCGCTTGGCATGGATGGCACATAGGTTTGCATCGCCAAAGAGGGGCCACAAGTAAGCCTCGGTAGCCTCTGAAGTGCTAGGATGGCATGAGTTTGAAAGCGAAGGTCCGTCTTAAATTCTTGGGCAATTTTCGGACCAAATTTGGAAAGGAAGTTTTAAGTGCGGAACTTCGGTGGATTTCGGTACTTCCTTATCTCCCGAAGTGCCGCGGTACCGGGCTTGCGCGATGCCTCCTCCTAGGTTGGGGTGCAGCTCGGGGTAGAGTTTTTCCTGCTGTTGTTCGGGATCTTGGGGCTTTACGGATGATATTGTCGTAGGTTATCCCCGCAGACCTTGGCGATTCCTCTCGAGCTCTAAGCTGGTCTTATCACGAGCACCGGATCTTTGGGGTGTTTTCTTTTGTCTTCGAGGAACCGCGGGCTTGCGGTGGATTTGCTCTTTAGATGCCTTTCTTCCTCTTCCTTCCTCGGTCGGCTCCTTCCGCGGCGGTTTGCCTCTCTTGCTCTTTCCTCACGCTTCTTCACGCATTCTCTTTAGATTACGCTCTTGTTCTACATTGGCGATGAATAGTATCCTCCGCGAAGCTTGGCAGCCTCCTCTCCGTCAAGCTGTGTGTTGCTTTGCGTGCTTTGCTTGGCGTGGAGTGTGGCTTGCTCCTCTCGCTTGCTTCTCTTTGGCTATTCTAATCTTAGTTCTTCTTGTGAGCTCTATGAAGTAGCGTGGGGATTAGCTTGCATGTCTCGTTCAATGACCCATTTGGAAGTGATCATGAAATCTGAGGGTGATCGCTTCCCAAAGGATCACGGTTGGTCTCCTCTTCATATGAAAACAATGGAAAGTATAGGCTCCCCATCAAAGAGGCACATCTCAAAGTTCCTAGATAGCGGTATCTGGCAGGATCATCCAATGCCAACCACTGCCGAGATCCGGCCTCTTGGGCCATTTGCAAAGCTGATGCGGCCCGCATTTGTAAAGGCCTCCTCCTACCTTGGTCATCCCCTGGCGGCGGAAAGAACAGGGCATATACGGGCGCCATCTTCACGTTCCACTACCATGCGGGGTCTCGAATATAAGCGTTGAGCTTGAACACAAAGCTCATTATAGCAAAAAGCGGGTATGGGATTTTGACCCTTCAAGAAGCCGCTTCACGAAATATTCGTTATTTCTTGGTCTTAAAAAGCGTGTATTTGGTCTCGCCAGGCGTCCAGCCATTATAAGCTCTATAGGGTTTTGGAATAGCGAGGCTTACACCGTATAAACTTGCTTGGGTGTCTCCATCCCATATAGAGTAAGGTATTGGGTGGGCATTTTGGGCAGCGCTTGGGGAGAAAGGTAAGAGCCGAGGTTTGGCTATGGGCGGGGAAACTTCTAGTTCGGCCGGCTATATGGCGACTGGGCCGAGGAGCTCAAAAAAAGCCTAGGTGGTTAAGAAAAGTGAAAGAAAAAAGTCACTTTTAAAATTTTAACCCTAAAAAAAAAATTTATAAAAAAGTGACGGGCGGCGCCGGTGGCGGGCACACCCCTACTCCGACGTCATTTGGCCCGGCCGGGTCAAAATACCCCCCGCCAGCCTTAGGGTTAGGGTTTTTTTTTTTTTCAGGTGGCGGGCACCCCCACCCCCGAGGTTTCTCAGGGGCCAGCCGACACCGGGTACCCCTGCCCGCCACTTAGGGTTAGGGTTGGGTGCGGGTACACCCCCTCAATTACAATTAGACCACACTAAAGCAAGCATGGCGGCATCCATTACACCACCCAAAACTCGTACTACTCCAAAATCCTCACTCTCTAGCTAACGATCTCATCGAAGTTAGTATGTGGCCAATGCAATAGTTTGGCTTCCCAAAACCATGCTCTCGATACCACAGCGTACCCTCAACATATATCGACCCTCGGACGTATACATACGGGACTTTCCCCTCCCATGGCACCAACTTCGCCATGGCGAGGGCCCTCCGTCTATTTCGGGCCACCTATAACAACCGATGCAGAAAGAAGGACCACGAAGGGGTCATTCGCCCCCGCGCCTTCAATGGGGCTCCTACGTCGCGGGAAGCGTGAATACAAGGGTTAGCACCACGACATAAATCACATATAAAAATAACCACCGAAGGGGTGGCATATCCATCAAATACCAGCGGCAAAGAATATGCATCTAAACCTAAGAAAACACCCAAACCCATGGTTCTACCCGGTTCGGGACTCGGTGAGGATCGACCGACGGCTAGGGCCTCAAGAGATCAGCGGGGAGAATCTTGACATGGCGTTGGTTGGCATAGAACATTGGCTAGGGTTGTCCACTCCATCCCCTCTCCATTGCACACTTTGCGGATGGGTCAATTCCGCGCTATGGCGTCGCTATAGCCTTCCAGGAAGCGGGCTCGAGGCATCACCTGCTTGAGCCTACTCTGGGGTTCATGAAGCCCCGTCCGATGAGGCGAGGGTCGAAGCGTCCCCTTCCGATTCACAGTGGCTCCATGGGCGAGCTAGAGAATACGTGCGCATCAGCGACCCGCATCCGTGCGCAACTTACTTCGCCTAAATCTACTCAAAGTGCAAGGTGCCCCATACGGGTCACACCTTCCCACCTGGAGTGTCGGACCCATACCGCCCTCACGTGACCAGGCTATCGGGTCTAGCTTCGCTATAGGAGTCCAGGGAGCCTTTTATGTTGCGTGCAAGACCCCACCTCCCACTTCCTTGTGTTCCTTGTGCAGTGCTAAGCGCCACCATAGCATCTATGACCCGGTGGGTTCTTGTTACCGAGCCGCATTATTGGGATATAATAGGGGCTTTATCTGGGAGTATACTACAATATATGGGCTGGAGGTCTCTACCCTCCCGTAATCCCCCATCTCACCGGAGTGCTAGCTAAGCAAAGAACTATCAATTCATCCTTTGAGAGCAAAACCCGAATCAAAATATAAAGAGAACTTACCTTTTCAACCAAGGGTTAGTTCCTACGAATAAAAGTACGAAGAAACATACAAGACAACACACAAGTGCCCAAAAGGCGCTACCCTAGAATATCAGCCTATACTAGCCACCCACGTATTCCCTCGACCCGTTATCGTTTGGTGCCTCCATCCTTCAAACTCGATGCTCATTTCGATCCACAGGTGCAAGTACTTGGGCAAGGTGGCTTCATTCAATCCCAAAGGTAGGCGCCATTTCCAGTCGATTATGGTGGATACGGGGTGGTGATCCACCTTATGGGTCCAAAATAGCATTCACCATTTGGCCAACCAGGTTTGGCCGGTGGCGATTTTCAAAGGATAATTAGTTTAATTATCCTTATAAATAATGATCCCTTAAATGTAGGTTATTATCTTTAACAATTAAATTAGCATAGCTAATTTAATCCTTTTTAAGTCAACCCCCTAGGTTACCATGCCCCATGGTAGCGTATCTATACTGGGTGACGTGTCAACATATTTATACGTATACCGTATAAATACTTGGAACGTCACATTAATTCCTTGTAAGATTCAAGATTTCTGCACGTAAGAATTGCACTTTAGATAATCAAATGTGGTCTGTATAGCTTCTTTTTTTCAAGATTAAAGTATGTCTATGAAAACCGGTTGGGTCTATAACACCAATTATTACAGCATATGTATAGGGGAAAGGAACAAGGGGACCCTTTTACGGTGTGGCAGGTTGGGGTCCCTACCGATGGGATGTAGTGGGTCGTTATGGAATCCGAAAAGGGGACCGTTGTCCTTTCCCCTACAATATAGAAATAGGGGAGCCATTTTTTCCCCTTTTCCCTGTTGCATGGCTCCATGGAGGCGCACAAGGCGGCCGCCTCGACCTCCTACAAGCACTGGGTCGGCAGAAGAAGAGTATTGAAGGCATTTCTGCCTTGTTCTTTGCTTTGGTGGAGCTTTTTGTAGCCGTTGAAGTTTTGTTTCTTGACTTTTGGTGCTTAGTTTCTTGCGTCACCGGAGTTGGAGCAGAAGGGTAAAATGCTACAGGTTTTTTTTTTGTTCCAAGCGATTTTGCAAGGATTTTTTTCGTCATTTGAAGATTCTTCTTGGTTTTGCAGGTAGTTACATGAATCAAAGTCTATTTCGGCGAGTTTTTTGTTCGGGATGTAGCACCCAGGTGGGTGTTTTCTAAGGCATTGTGAAGTTTTTTGCTTTCGGATTTAACATCCGTGGATGTTTCCAAGTCTGCAAGTGAAGTTGCACGCAGAGTTTTTTGCCATTGAGGTTTCTTGCATTGAAGTGTTCTTGGATTTTCATGCCTGTAAGTTTTTTTGAATGTATAATCGTGTTACTCTGCTGCAAATGGTTTTGAAGGCTGAATCTCCATGCATGCTTTTATTTCTTTGTCGGGAGCATGTTCTGCATTTTCTAAGGCCAGGGATAGAAGTGCCTGTGAGGTACTGCGGGCCAGATCGTTGCCAAATGCACTGCCATTTTTATAGCATTATTGACGACTTTGGATCCTCTTCAAAACCCAGCTTTGCGTAGTTGTAGCCATAGCAAGGTTGTGGATTTTGATTTTGGCTTTGAGCAGACTTGATTACGATGCGGAAAAAAAATGATGGATTTCTGTTCCTGCCCATGTTTGAAATTTTGTTTATGTGCCTATGCTAAGCACTGTTTCATTATTTATGGACTTTTCCCAAGTCCATACGTCTCCGAAATTGAGTCAAATTTCTAAAATATGATGGTTTTTTAAATAGAAGGACCGAATTTTTAGGAAACGTCTTTGGTAGGTGATATGGCGTAAGCTTTTTCTATTAAGCCAAGGACAAGCCAGCCTAACTTCGCGGTCAAGCAAAAGCTGGCGTATTATTGTGTGAGGTGTTGCTAGTGAGGCTTTGTTTTGCAAAACGCAAAGCATAGATTCATAATCCAAGCGGTGAGAATGGTTGAAACGAGGCTTGCGGTATGGATTCACAATGACTTCAAATGCATCCCATATCATGAGCAGATCTTAGCCCACTTGAATCAATTGCGGGTTGAGGTCTGAGAATGAGATAAATGAGAATGGAAGCGAAATCGATTGGGCGATCCATGAAGCTCCTCAGGTGGGGATGGGTTGTTAAAGGACAACAATTATCAACTCACTAGGGTGGAGTTGGAAGCTTCCTGATATCATTGAAACGCTTGTCTATAGGGAGAGGCCCGAAGAGGCTACTCAAATTAGAGGATGTTTGGCTACACAACTCATTGGAGACCATTATTTAAGAAGCTTTATAAAAAGGAGAAAAAAGGCGTGAAGATTTGGTAACCAAGCTCATTGTCAACACTCCTCACTCGATCCTTGAATTGGATGAATGCATTTGGACTGTATAGCAGAAATTACATTGATGAGTTCGATCGGGGTGATCTTATTCAAGTCCGAACTAGCCATTGACCCAAAACCGGCACCCCGATATTTTCTACTTTGTATGATACTCGTTTTTGTCGAACTACCTATGTCGAGGCATGTTGTTTTATTTGGTTTTATAATATGTGTATGACATCTATGTAATGCATTTCTTAATGAATGGAACCGGTTCTATCTATTTTTATGATGGAGCATAGGCCACAATCCCTAGACACCAATTTGTTTTGTGGAAATTGGGCGCCCGCCCAATTTGCCCTCGTAGTCGTCTGAACAAAGTTTAATACTAGCCTCCAAAGGAAATAGGGCGGCCGCCCAATTTCGTTAGACTTGCGAGAAAATACAAATACAGACTGTCACAAATATAATTAATCCAACTTGAAAACTATGCGACCAAGTGTGGATGCTACCTATAACAGTCATTTCAGATATAAATTCTTATGAACTTATGAAATACATCTCATAGATTGTAATTATTGGTGATTTTGTCAATCTCATAAGCGTCGCGCTCCGGAACCCAAACAATATGGATAGTAACATGGTACTCGCCGGGAGTCTTTCTACGACCGGTAGCTATACCATGCGGCGTGTATCAAGGGTGATCCCTTTGATAATGCATGCATGAAGGTCGTCGAAAGTCATGAGGCAAGTGAGGGTGTCCAAATGCTCGGAGGTGGAGGCATTGGGACCTCTCTCAAGAACTCTAGCGAAGTGAGACATTGCAAAGGGCTGTGCTATGCAATCGAATGCGGCAATACTTATAGCCAAGTAATTATTGATGAAGCACTGTAGTAACATTATTGGGCGTACATACGACTGGTAAGTATATCCAATAATTATTGTGTACAATCAACACACAACTACCATTAATATTATTAACATAAACCATTGCATTTAACACATTTAAATTAAAATCCCCTTAAACCCCTTTGGTTTGGGTGCATATTCACCGGGGTGACTCGGGCAACGAGATTTTGTTGGATAAGCATATTCACCCTTATTCCTTAATCTATACCGTGCACGTAAAGTTCCTCGTTTGTGGGGGTATGCAAGTACAAAATTTGCTATCTTTGTATAACAAGATTATAAAAATACTATAAGATTTCAAGCGGAATACTATATGGTGTTGATTTCATGCGTGCAAAATACAATTATGAGGGGGCTCTGCCCCTACGTCACCCCCGGTGTGAATATGCACCCAAACCAAAGGGGTTTAAGGGGATTTTAATTTAAATGTGTTAAATGCAATGGTTTATGTTAATAATATTAATGGTAGTTTGTGTGTTGATTGTTATATTAAAAAAATTTTGGGCCCGGGGCCCTAACTAAAGCAGAAAGAAAATGGAAAAATCTTCCATCTAACATCGAGGAATGAAGAAACATCCATTTAGCACTATTACAAGTTCAAAGACCATATATATAAATTCTTGCTCAACAAGCAATAGAATGTGAAAAAACATATCTCATAGAAATCTTTACTGTAGTAGGACTTTGAAGAAACCAACGTAAATAATAATGATGCAGAACAGCATTTCCACGCAACAATAAACAATTGTGTGTGTTGTGGTGGCACACTGGCTCTATGGTAAAAGGTGCAGGTCGAGGTAGAAGCTTGCAATTGTTAACCATTTTGTTCCACCATTTTGCTCCACTATTTTGTGCTAAAGCTGGCTTGCAAAACTTGATTCTAGACATCAAATTGCAAGTAAGTAATGTCTCCGTGTACAAGGTAGTAGAAGAATAAACAAGATAAAAAAGCAGCTACCTTAAAGCCAATGCCCGTTTCGCACATCAAAATTTCTTGTTGATACAGGATAGATATAATAAACAGATTGAAATCACAGGGAAAGACTTCTTTCTAGACATCAAATTGCAAGAGCGATGTTTCTGTGTAAAGGAGTAGAAGAATGAACAAGGTAAAAAAAAAGCAGCTACCTTAAAGCAAAACCGTTGCCGCGTTGCTTCTTCAATTCAAGCTGAGTAGGAAGTGCTTGGATTCTTCCACGCTTTAAACCAACTATAGGACCGGAACTCAACGTCAAACATTGGGAAGGGCTATCCATGGCCATCTGCTTTGCTTACTTTTATACTTTAGCTCGAGACTAGTCCTTTTCTGCAGCCTCGGAGTCCTCTTCATGGTTGCCTTATTCAATACAGAGATACAGAGATGGGTTCTGATTTGCTTGCCTTTTTGAATGGGCCGCTGTGAAGTTTTGCACCTACTTTTAGAACAACGGACCTCCTAACATCGCCATCTGTTGAAGCTTTTACATTCTTACCCCCTTCAGATCCTAGAACAGTATCAGATCTTGAACAGTATCAGATCTTGAACCTTTCATCTAGTTGAAGTAACTCCCTACCTTTAAAAATTTGAAACATCCAAGGCGCTTTGATTCTTTTGTGAAAGCTCTTTTTGTTGAAGATCGGGGATGAGTTTGTAGCGAGATCACTTTCGGGACTAGAAACAATGACTCTCTCGCATCCAATCACATTCATCTTTGCTCGGTATCGATTTTAAAACGCTCGGTCCACCAAAGGGGCAAAATCCCCTTGTTTCGTTTCTATTCCATCCATCAGAATTGGACGGATTCATCACTTGAAATTCCCTTTTCCCATTCCAGCCGCCGACTTCCCTTACCCTTCCCATCAAATAACCTTGTAGGCTATTGGGCTCCACGGTTCTCTGAACTTTATTAACAAGAAAGAATGGTTCTCTCTCTGCTTGCACATCCCCAAATGAAATCTCGCTGAGCAGATCCTTCCGATTCTTCTTCAAGCAGTTGCTCACATTGGCCTAATCCTGGGCAGCCAATTTAAAGAGATAGATGTGGACCCGAAGAGTGATATTTTCTTGCTGGAGATGGTTCCGATAACAAGCCTAGTTTGAGAAAACATTTATCAGCTGAAGGTAAATAGGAAAACTTTGTTTCTTCCCCTGCCTTGCTCCAATTTTTTTTGAATAAAGCTGAATCTTCCATTCATGGGGAGCAATGGTTTCTAAACTGCATGCAGCTACCTTCATCTACAGATTGAGAACTCCAGACCGCCTTTCCGCTAGAACAAACTCCCTTTGAACCGAACCAAAAAGGATTTCTGTAAGAATATTGGATCGATCCATCATGTGAAGAGCCCATAGCCAATCCGGCGACCATTCCCAACCAGCTACAATATTTCAGATCAAAATAAGCTCCGAGAAAAAGAGTTCTTGAGTTCGGCCTACAACTCACCGGAATGCTATTAAGCAGCTCCAAAAATGCCCACACAGATTCAGTATGGAAACAAACAACACAGATCCAACAAGAACATTAATTTTTGCAAGAATGCCCTGAAATGCTATCCACGAGGCTTGCATGTTCAGCCTTAAAATAAAAAGAGGGCTTTTGTTATGAGCCCTTGGATGTTGGACCATTGAAAAAAAAAAAGCTAAATCAACGACTAAGAAATGGTGCACTCTAGATGTACGCATTAGTACATCCATTCGAATACGCCATGAAATCTTAGGAAAACCTTTGTGAAAAGCGTACAAAAACACAAAGGAAACCCCCTGTTATTATGCTACATATTACCAACAATAATTTTGGTTGGTATAAATATATACTTCATGTTCAACTTGCGGGCACTGATAGCCTTTAAAAGGTTCAAATTGGGCGCCGCCCAATTTCCATGAGGGAACTCTTCTAGTCGCGAGGGAAATTTTCGACATGTATTTATTTTTCTTGGTCAATGTACATAAGTTTTTTTCAGTCAATTTCATTATAAAACCTATATAGTGAGTAGCGGTGGTGCGAAATTGGGCGCCGATTTGCACCCGTACTCCACTCTAAACACATATACCGAGTGTCGGAGATCACGAAATTGGGCGTAGCCCAATTTGCACCCCAATGCTAGCAAAACATACTCCCTTGTGCTCAGGGTCCACCCCTTCGGTACCGGCGTTGTTGTGTGTGGCGGCGCTTTCTTCTCCCCACTTTTGTTGGCTTGCTTAAGGAGTTCCATCGGCGTGGAATTCTTGATGGTTAGCGTGGCGTCGGGGAGCATCCTTCTCAATTTCCATTTCAACATCATCCTCCTTCTCATTTTCCCTCGTCCTCTGCTCAACTTCCTCCTCGTCCTTCTCAACTTCCTCGTCCTCCTTCTCAACTTCCTCGTCCTCCTTCTCAACTTCCTTCTCCTTTTTCGACATCCTTTTCTTGCTCTGATGGTAAGCGGGTCCTGGGTTGAGCTTCTTGTGTCTCCAAGACAACGAAGGTTCTCCATCCTTGAGAGTAGGCTGCGTAAACTCGAGCTACCCTCGATCACATCTTGGGTGCACACTAATGTAGTGCCCGCCAAAGCATTAATGTTATCCTTCTTCTTTTAAAAAGAGACATGTCCTTTGCTCCAAAAACGCAACCTTTCTCAAATGGTGCGTAGGAGAATCTTTAGACAACCAGAGAGTGGATTGCAACTCTTGCACCGTTTGTGCGGGGAATGGACAAGGAGGTGGAGGAGTGGACACTCTGACACTTGCCTTGGGAGCTTGTTTTCTTTTTACCCTCACGCTATTTTTTGCAATGCACGGGCTCTCGATTTCTTCTCATCCAAAGATTACTTGAGTTGATCAAAAATCTGAGTAAGTTTAAAATTTGCATATTCTCATCACTCTCAAAGGCGTTGGCTTTATACCCTTCACATAGCTGCGGCTAAAGGATCCTCGGAGAAGAAATCAAGGACTTTGCATCCCTCAAGCATAAATTTCCGGACAAGGTATGTGCATGTCCTAGAATCTAATTGATGTGGCAAAAAGGGCACCCGGCGCCTCCTGCCACCTCTTTGTCACCCAAAGGCCGATACAACCCGGTATCTTTGAAGCAAAAGTACAACCGTTATAAGTGGCATTGAAAAAGAAATAGAGCGACCACGGGTTTTAAATCATGTTTTCGCGCGCACTCATGATCGGGGAGGTTCTTCTCTATGTCCTCCACTTCTTTCAAGTGATGCGGAACTTGAATACTCTTGAGGATGGTCCGCATCGTTGAAGCATAGATTCAGGTCATTCATTGCGAGGGCAGCTGCTTGGTCTCTGGCCACATACATTACAAGAACGAGAGTTGCGGCTCGCGAACACGAGAGGAAGGGTTTCTCTTTTAGGATCATTGTACGCTCCCACCCATACTCCCCCGCCTATAGTCTTCATGGCGGACAAGCATTCACTCAAACGATCACGACTGATAAAGATCGTGATCCAATATAATTGCTGGTCCGTAAGCACCCGATCCTGGTCCAAGAACCCCGGTAATCCTCCATGCTCCATTTCTTGATATTTTACGAAATCACATCCAACAAACCGGAAGAGGTATTGACCACATCAACCGACATTCCCGGAGGGGCCGACCACGGTAGCATTTGAATGATTTTGATCCCTCTTCCACCGGTCCCTGAGATACTCATTAACCTTCTCGGGATAAGAGCCTTTGGAAGGTTAGCTTTTTCTCGCCTCCTTGCGACTATCAACCCAATCACCTACAGCGTTGGCGAACATCAACATCAAATTCTCCGTGAATATAGGATGAATTTTCCTCAAATCGGTCATGTTGTCAACATGAAGCTTTTTCACATCTTTGAGATATTTAAGGAGTGCACATTTCGGCGGTGCCAATCTTCTTCAGCTTCGCTGCCGCGGATTTTCATGACACGCCTTCGGTATAATTTTTGGTGGTCTTTATATGCGTGGTGGCTGTCATAATCTCAATCAAAAGTCTTGCGGATCCATTGGATGCATGGACTTTAAAATTAAACACTTATTTGTTATTAAGTGAACATTCTTAGGGCGGTCCTTTACCACTATCGTCTCACCCAATTCATCTTTTAGCTGGTCTTCATAGAATAAGCGGAGCCACTTGTAGGCACATATTCCAAGTTTCGTCATCCGTGTACAAGTAATGTCGTAGTCTTGCATGCTAAGCTTCTTCAATGTATGCGCCGCTATAGCGAGCCAATCCTGCACATTTGAAATATCTGATCATAAAATTTAGCAATGCACAAGCTAACATGCAATGCACATGAGGGCAGCGCAAATTCGCCCGCCCAATTTCATAGAGCGAGGCTATGCAATTTAACATGCTATATTCACATGGGGCCAACCAAATTGGGCGCCCCAATTTCATAGACAAGGAGATGCAATTTGACATGCTATATTCACATGGGGCCAAGCATAAATTGGGCCCTTAATTTCATAAACAAGGAGATGCAATTTGACATGCTATATTCACATAGGGCCAACCCAAATTGGAAGCCGCCCAATTTCATACCCAAGCGGATGCAATTTAATATGTGTCATGTAGTATCACGGCATACGAAATTGGAGCCGCCCAATTTCAAACTAGCGGATGCAATTTAACATGTGTCATGTAGTATCACGGCATCTGAAATTGGGCGCCCGCCCAATTTCATAGCCAAACATTTACACCAAGAGAAACATGGGAGGCCTCCCAAATTAGGCGCCCAATTTGATGGCGGGATTTTATGAAAAAAGCGACTGCATCCACAATTAGAAATGACTTACTGAATATGCGCTATCTTGGGATAGTCCACGCTTTCCTTTCTTCGGCTTTCCATAGAATGCCCATTGATTCCTAAGCTGCTGTATTTGTTCGAAGTAGACATCCTGATGGATAGTATTCTTGGTGATATCGTTGCTCTCCTGGCTGACCTTCACATATTCAGTAGGAGTGAGGTTCCCTACATGACACCGCGACATTTTCTTTTTTGGCGTAGAAGAAAAAGATAAGATCTTTCGGATGAGCCCTTTCGCTGGCCATTCCAACGCACGGTTGACAAGAATTTGGGCAAGCTACCGGTGGTGTGATTGCCATTTACAATCCAGAATTCTGCATTGTCCAAATCAGTGGCCTTCTTCCACTTCAGTGCACGTCCAGTGACTGGATCAAAGGGTACAACATCCGCACAAGGTGGATGCATCTGCACATTAATAAATGATTCATAGAGTGTATCAACATGTTCTGGACTGATGACCCTGCAGGTCATATTTGCAGGTGCTTGATGCATTTTGAAGATATCCACCTCTATTTCGAATTCAACACCAAGAGGATAGATCCTTTCCCTGTGCTTAATGTTGATCAATGCAGTTTGGGACAGCTCACGTTTGCTTTCTTGAGTCAACGCCCCGCCAGATGTCGAGCACTTCACAATTTGCCTGTCGTCTTCCTGTGAGCCTGTGTCAGTCCCACTCCCCCCATCGGATGCACCTGATGTTGATGGTGGAGTAGGGTCTCTTCTTTTCTTAGACGAGGAAGCTATTGCCTCGTGCCGACTTCGCTTTGTTCCTTGCTTTTCTGGTGGGGACTGCTCAGATACCTCCTGCGATCTAATGCTAACGTCAGGACTCATTGATGTTCTTCCCATACCACCAGAATCAGTTTTGGAGTTGATGTTTTACGATCTTTTCTTCTTAGGAACCTTTTCTGATGACATTTGCGGGTTTCTCTGTCCCCTTGATCCGGTCACCCTTCTTAGGAACTCCATAGCGTGATCTCAACCACGCCAGGTGTCATAGACCTTTGGTTGGCTCTTCCCATGATACTACGTGTAAAGGGCCTTTGATCGATTTTGTTTTGTGATCGAAAGTATGCACCGGTCTAAGCGTATTAAATCCATCTATAATATCTCCCGTTTGGTGAGTCGGATCTCTCAAGGCTTTAAGAAGAAGCGGCGGGACCCGACCCTTGGCGACACGAATGTGAAGCCTCGGTGATGCTTGCATGCATTAGCTGAGGATTGTAAGTCCCAAAAGGGTAACCTGTATCCTTGAAATGACTTATCAAGCACGTCCTCTCGACAACCTCTAACTTCGTTGGCCATCTCGGTGCTCCCGCGGACATGTCGATTGCTATACGCATTCTGCGGTCCTCCGAAGTCGAGGGCTCGGCCAAAGTACTGAGTACATGATCCTTGAGGTGATTAGGTGCTAGACCCAGGTGGATATTGCCTACCTCTATGCACCAAGTAAATTTATCTCGCTTTACGGCCGATCATTAGTTCGGGGCGACTTCAATACCATTGAACTGAATTCCCGCCTCTCGCTTCCTTTGCTTTGCGGCAAATGCCTGCGGCTAACGGAGGGCGGATCACGGTGCACGATGCGTTTGTTTAGTTCTTGCCATGGGTGCATAACATCATTCATGAATCCCATTAGTGGTGTGTCAAACAATTAGAAGAGCAATTTGCCGCGAGGTAGAAGATTACAAAACAACCAAAGATTGCAAGAGGTCCCAAATTGGCGCCCAATTTGCGACGAAGGAGATTACAAGAAGAGAGAAGCCGAGGGTCCCAAATTGGGCTCAGCCAATCTACTTGAGTAGAGGAGGTTACAAGAAGAGAGAGGAGAGGGTCCCAAATTGTGCGCCCCAATTTGCCCAGAAAGCAGGAGGTTACAAGAAGAGAGGCCGGAAGGGTCCCAAATTGGGCGCCCAATTTGCGTGAAAGAGACGATTACAAGAAGAGAGAAGCCGAGGGTCCCAAATTGGGGCGCCCAATTTACATGAGGTTACCTAGAAGAGAGACCTCCAAATGACTTCATTTAAAGCAAGAATGCACAAATGGGCTTCTTCCAATTTGCCCCACTTTGGGAGGTTAGAAAGCAAGAAGAAGGTTTAGAGCTTTGGTAGATTTGGGCTTCCGCCCGACGGTGGATCCAAGGGACTTATGAAGCCAAGAGGGAGACAAATTGGGCCCTTACGTGGTAATTAGAATGATCCAACGGGCCAAAGGGTTATTGGGTGCGTAGGGAGACAACTTCTCGGAGGTACAAAGTGACAACCAAGCAGAGAGGTGCGCCATATGATTGGGTGGACTTTAAGGCCGCTGGTTTATCTCCCCGCACTAATGTAAAGAACCGAAGTTGAAGAAAAGAGCGTTACCTTTTTCCTCCCTTCGCGGTCGACTTTCCATGAAAGCGTGGCACTTTGGAAGCTAGCATCCCGGCACGCTTTGGAAGAAATCACTTTGAACACGGCATGCAGCGGTAGCTTGGAGTAAGCGCTTGGAAGAAATCAATGTGTGAACACGATAGGGCGCAAATATGCTCTGCAGTGTCGGGTCGCTTGAAGAAATCGATATGAACAAGCTCAAAGAATGCCGAATGCTAAAAGAATGGGGGCGGTTAGGTTTAAGCGATGAGTGACAAGTGGCGGCCATGCAAAAGAGGACCCTAAAAAATAGACGTTTTTAAGTAAATATGGACCAAAAGGAGAACAATAAAAATATATGACTTTGCAATAAATGTGCTAAAAAAGTAAAAGCGCTTTTTAAATTGACATACACGCCACGTATTGAAATTTAAATTTTAAATTTTGAATTCTCACGGCCTTCCAATTTCAAATTTATAGTACGGTCACTTTGGTACATTTTCAATTTAAAATTAGGGCCCCACCAATATTTGATTCACGTCCCTTTGCATTTGAATTTGAATTTGAATATATATTGAACTATGGTGGGAGAATTGATTTTTGAAATACTCGAGGGAAGCGGGCTGCTAAGCCATTTCGTTCTCTCACATTCTTGGCAACAACTTCTTGATGGATGGCGTGCGATTCACCAAAGGTAGGTTTCTTTTCGGTATATATCGTTCATTCTTTGCACGGATTGGTATAGAACATTATTGATGATAAGATTCGACGGATAAAAAGATAATTTTGAGAGATGTATGTTCGGTCCCCTCATATTCTATCTCGGGTAGCATGGAAGCGGGGGCCAAATGGGTGCCAAATGGTAGGATAGACCTCTGAATATGTATCATTCACGGGTGCCTGCCTTAGAAAGAGTGGCTATGTTTCATTTATGTATAGCACCTCAAGATTACTAGACTAGGGAGCAGGGTTTTAGGCGCTGAAGAAGCACTTTGAGGGGAGGAAATTGGTAGGATGTTCAATTTCAACTCCTTAAACTTACTAGACCGAGGGGGCAAATTGGGCTGGCCCAATTTCAGTAACTAAAGCTCTTGCGGGGAGGAGGAATTGGTGCCCAATTTCAACTCCTCTCAAAGTTGAAATACCACTTGAACAAATTGGGCTCGCCCAATTCAAAACTAGAAGCTCTTTACCTGCAGAACAGTTGGAAATGGGGCGGGGTGCCCAATTTCCAACTCCTCAAAGTTACTATACCCGGGGAGCAAATTGTATTTCGCCCAATTCCGGCCCGACTAAAACTCTTTGCGAACTTGAGGGTGGAAATAGCCCGGGGAGCAAATTGGCTCGCCCAATTTCGCCCGACTAAAATACTACCTTGAGGGGTGGAAAGTGGGCAATTGCCCAATTTCAACTTCGCCTACTAGAGACCGGGGAGCAAATTGGGCTTCGCCCAATTTGAGCAGCTGTGAGGGAGGAAATAGGGGGGTGCCCAATTTCACCTTTCAATTCACGTAACACTTGGGGGGGAAAAAATTGGGCCGCTAATTTCACCATCTAAGGAGCATGTCTTTGTAACTTTGCTCTTGAACCCGATTCATTTTTTTGGTGCAGGAGGTGTACCTATTCAAAGATAATTAGAGGCGGTTGGCAAAGGGACCATGGGGAGCTAGGGAGAGATGCCACTTTAAAGACATCCCGGATGGACTTGTGAGTGTGGGTGTTCTAGCTGCGTGTTTGAGGGGCATCATGTTCTCTCTTGGCCTACTCGAAGCAAGTACCTTAGGTGAGGCATTGGGTTCCTTCATTCTCTGGAGGGAAAGTGATGTTCATGACTCGATGTCGATGGGCGTGCGGTCGGCATCAAAAAACGGCGAGGGGAAGTAACGAGAGACACCATGTCGCTAACTAGGTACACACCACCGGAGGCCCGTACCGCGAAATTTATCACTCTTGTCTTTGCCATCCCCTGCGGCCGAAGGGATTTATATCCTTCACTGGTCCAGGCGACGCGATATGTGACCAGTTCTTGGGTATGAAGACCGTAGGAGTTAATGCGATATCTTGAAGGCTTTCCCCTCAGAACGAGGTGAACTTCCGGTGTCCGGCATGTTTGACAATACCTAAAGCGGGCATGCTTTTGGTGGAATAATGATCTAGTTAGGGTTTGTGGGGTGAAGGTGCCGGAATTTTAAGTGCGCCGATTGGAACAAAGATGATATGGACGCCGAGCAGGCAGCTCGAGATTGAAGAAGCATCCAGCGATCTGGAAGCGTAAATACACCTTCCATTCTCGTCGGCCAAAGAAAGCATCAAAGCCTCAAAGATAGATCGGCTAACAACCAATGAAGCCATCTTGAGGTATAGGAGGAAGACCATGTGTTGCAAAGCGAGATGTTGTGAGAAATTCAAAAGGGATCAAGCTATAAACATGCGAAAGGATTTCTTTGCCATGAAATCGAAAGTGGGACCACTTTTTGTGTATGACATGTTAGGCAACAATATGAAGGGTAGAAGGGTTCATCGACTAGTCTTGCAAGGCATCGATTAATGCGTGAGAGGGCTTGGTACCTTGGTCTTGGGATTTCAAAGTCGAGGAATTATCCGAGAGTGGAAGGCAGAATTCGCTCGGTGCTTTCGAAAGGTCGAAAGCATGGCAATTCATGGCACTATGAAAAGCGTCGCATGCCACCTTGGCCTCGGAGGCTGTTTTTCCATGTTTGTGAAGGAAAATTGTGAGTCTTTACCTCAAGTAGCAGGAGGAATGATGATGGGATTCGTGAAAACGTGAGGAAGTTGCACCGCTATGTTTACGAAGACATGCATTCTCGAAGAGGTCAACGGCGAAGTGATGGCTCTCACGGGCAAGGAGGTATCTCAGAGCGAGATTTTTCATAGGGCGATGGAGACGTAGCTTCAAGGGCGTCGGTATTGCTAAGAAGAATGCATTCTCAAGTGTGACACTTGAGGGGTTATCCCGAAGGCTGGCTGAAGACCAAGGATGAGGAGAGAGGAGAATATTGCATGATCGTAGAAGGGGCACATAGACTAGAAGTCGCAATCATGTCGCACCGATGCAGGGGTCATGGAGGCTGTTATCCCACGGGCATCCTCGAGACTTTGTATGTATCATTCGACAAAATGGATCGGGCAAAGACTATGATTCCAAAGTTGTTCGATTAGTGAAGTCCCTTTGGAGACTAGATAAGCTAAAGACTTCATTGACAGGTGCACTTACCCACGGCCATGGGAGAGGGTGCTATGGAAATTTTGCTTTGGATCTGTGGTCAGACGACTCCAACTTCCATGTAGGTTCTTTGAATAGTATTTTGAAAAGGTTGGAGATGCCTAATGAGTTTGCGGGGAGGCCATCTTGCAATCGCCGTTCGATCCATCGGTCCCAGTTGGGCGGGGCCTTTACGTGACACCCCTTGCGCTAGCGTCCCGTTGTTATGCGGGGAAGAGCATCCCGTTGCCATCCCTCAACCCTGAGGGACCCTCATTGAAGCGTCTCCCTTAAAATTGTTGTTGCAACTAGACAATGCATCCGGACAAAACAAAAATAGGTATGTATTCTCGTATCTTTCATACCTTGTATATCTGGGTGTTTTCGAGGAGATTGAGTTAGGGTTTATGATGCCTGGCCATACACATGACGATATAGATGCTATGTTTGGAAATTTTTCATCTACCTTGAAGAAAGTCGGGTGCTAACCATGCCCGAAGTTGTTGTATGAATTTCATGCGTGCAATCTCAACACGCCGATGCCATATGTTGTTCATAAGGTTCGCATTGGAAAAAGGTTTCATAGAAGGGTATATCCCGATGGGGAAGATAGATTGACAGGTCACACCGAAAGCCTCGACCTTTTGTTTGCTATGAATGGTGACTGGCCTGTCATGTACCATAAGGCTCGCCCCACGCTCGCGGATGGATTGGCTACCTGCTGGTGGAATAAGAATGTGGAAAGAAGGAGAGGATGGAAAACCCCTAATGCCATCTGGAAATCCGAAGATGCTAGCACCTAAGAGCTCGGTGAAAGACATTGGTCAGCTCCGAAACAGTATCCATAAGCATATCCTCCATTGGGTCGCATGCTCGACGAACAAGAAGGGCACACCAGAGACGGCCAAATATACAGCACAATTTACGGCGACAATTGAATATTGGATGGGACTCTTGGAGCATCTGAGTAACATCACCAACGTGGAAGGTCCTTACGAGGACTTTTGGCCGCGCACTAGGCAAGATAGACTTGACGTACCTGATGTGGTGGCTGTGGTGGAGCCAATTGCAACCATCACTCCTGCTTATGTTGGTCCATTGAAGGATAAGCCCGTACCAGAATTCAATCCTTTCAAGGATTTGAAGAAGGGCATGTTTGTATTGGCGCGCCCTGATGATGTCTTGTGCCCAACATGGCTAGGGTATGCTACAGAAGAACCCCAAATGGATGATAAGAAAGACAACTTCGAGACTATCCAGGTCACTTGGTGGGAGCCTGTCCCTGTTAGGAACCAGGTGTTCCCAGCCAACTATGTCAATTGTTGGAAGAAGAGATGGAGGCCGACCACTGCTAGTGACCGCATTGAGATAGAGAGTATCGACTACGCTTGGAGTCCTTCGAATAAGAAGAAGCTACCAAACACTGTCAAGATTCCCACACTTGTTGCAGAAGCATATGCGGCACTTGCCGGGGATGTATGTTAGTGTTATCGAAGCGTCTCTTTTAATAAAAAGTCCACAATTCAAGGTATTGTCCATATTTAATGAAACTGTGCTTTGCTCTATTGTTAGGCAAAAATGGATGATTAAAGAGGAGCGATGTTGGGTTGAGACATTGTAGAGCGTGATGTATTTCAATCTGTGTATAGCTTTTTCGATGTTAATCTGTGTATCTAATATCTATATCTCTGATTTGCTTCTTGTTTCATTTGATTGCTATCTCATTTGATATTAAGGGCCAGATTCGACTGTGGAAATTAGATGTGTGTCAGTTCTACGTGAACCAATTTTAGGATGGCACGTCATAACTAACACTTGTCTTCTGATTCCATTGCAACATTTAGCAATTAGCAAAACACTCCTCCTAAAACCAAAAACACTGTCGCTTTAACTGCAAAACACTCGCTTAAGTGACAGGGGTGATCCCCTGGCCTTTAAAACTTGAAACAAGTGCCAGACAAATCTTGCCGTTAATTCCTTAAAAAACTAAATCTCAAACGTTTATTTTGAATTGGCTTCAAACTGCCACTGTCGCAATGGAATCAGGGAGTTGTTGCCCTAAAAAAAGGGAGCCGAAGTTGAGATATCAGAGAGAAGTGCCGCTGTCGCATGTGGAATCTGGCCCTAAAAAAGGTGTGACACAAAAAGAATGACAAAAAACTATGGTAACCGGCTAAACCAGTTGAGCGGAATTGGAAGACCCAACTTCCATTCCGCGATGTAGGGACTTGACACGTGTCAGCACAAAAATACGCGCCACAAAAAATGGCGACCCTATTTCTATATTGTACAGCTAGGGGCGCATTGCAATAGAGATAGAAGCAAATTGCGGCATTGACAATTAGTCTCTTGTTTCCTAGCTGCTGGTTCAAAGAATGACTGATGCCATTGCCGGTCTTGTTTTCCCTTTTTAACGCACTATTTAAGTTTCTTCTGACAGACATTTCTTAAAGTAAGAATTTAATTCTATCTTCTTGATTTTAGCAAATCAGAGAAAAAAGTGCACGTTTCATAATTTCTACAAATACATTATGATGGAAAACGCAATTGACTAACCAAATGTTCACTAATCTCATATGCAACAGTCGCCCATTCAGCAATAACTTTTATGGAGTGACCTCCAATACTGATCTTTGCTGAGCTTATTGCACTCCTTGAACTTGGAGAGCAATCTTTAAAACATGAAAGCACAAGAAAAATCATTAACGGTAAAAATAGTGTGCTCCTCCAAGGGTAGGCATGTAGAAGAGATCGCAATAAATCAATTCCAAGGGATGTGCTGCCCTTCCAGTGGCATGAATAGGATAATATGCATTGTTTATCCAGCTGTGCAACGTATGTAAGATGCTAACAACGTACTTTATTTGTTTCTTATTATTCTATTCTTACCACCTCTGGAAACCTATGTTCATGCCATGCAATAGTTGGAGGACTTAACTACAGGAACTTTCTGTTGGCTTAACGATGGCTGCTAGGCAGGTACAGTTGAAACCATTGAATTATGTCAAAGACAATTGGATAAGAATGCTTAAGGATATATTAGAAAGACATAGCAAATACTAAGACCATCTTAAGAATAATCATGCATGAATTACGTACGTATGTTTCCAACTTCTTAAGATAATGTTGTTGTATTTTGTGGCAATCTCTATGTACCTCCCTAAATCTATATGTACCTCATTGTGATTCTGTATGTGACTCATTTTCTTTCTTACAAGTCCTCTGGATCTGATTTCTTTTTTCATCATTGCAGAAACAAAATAAGGAAGTGGATCTGGCAAGAAACAACTTTCCAAATGGCCAAAATTAGGTGTGTGAAGTTTGTATCTGTAAATGGGTTGTTATTCAATGGGTTGCATGCAATGTTGGATTTTATAGGATTTGTGTAGCTCCCCTTATGCTATTGTGTGCTGCAAAAACAGGGGCAGATGTACGTTTGTGGTCATAAATCTTATGCTAGGTCTTTTGCTTAGGAGTGCATTTGTTCTCTTTATGTTTAAGACTAATCCAGGGGCAGTGATAAAGTCAAAATGAAGAGATATAGCTATGTATTGCTTTAGCATGTAAGATTAGGTGTATGGGTCTGATTTGTAGGCCATATGCAAAGTGGGTCGCTTAATGGTTAATCAACCAGGGTTGTTTAAGCTAGATTTCTGATGTAATCTTATAGCAGCAGAGGTATTAGGGCATTTTTAGCATGGTTAATGTCAAAATTTGCAAGAGTCTTACCTAACATGAAAGTTAGTTCTCTTGAAGTTCTTTCGAAAGATGTCTTCAATTAGATAAACAAAGTTGTATGAAGAAAGTTATGGCCAATCTAGTATGACTGTAATTTCTAGACAGCAGAAGTTTTTGGTACTTTTAGCATAGGTAGCCTCAAAATTTGCAGAAATTGTACCTAACATGAAAGCTAGATATTTAAAAGTTCTTTCCAATGGTGTATTAATTTTGGCAAATAGAGCTGTAGTAAGAAAGTTACGGCCAATTTAGTGCGCCTGCAATTTTATGATAGCAAAAGTGTGGTATTTTAGCTAAGTACTATTTATGGTTTGTCTTGCATAATAGATGTGAAGTTCTAATCCGAAAGTAATGGATACTAATCTTGTATTGTCATTTGGCTATGGTAAGCAGCCAGTGTTGGTTTAATATCATTACTGCAGTAATGAAGAATATTCGGACTTATTTTGCTTCTCAACAAGCTAACTTTCCAAGTACAAGTGCCTCAAGTGTCTCATTGGATGACGCTCAGTAAACCTTTGCCTCCGGAACAAGTTCTGGTATGCAGATTTCCAGTTTGGGCTTAGTAGAAAGTGTTGGAGATGGAGACACGGCTGTAGGAGGAGATAATGTTCAGGGCAGTAGTATTAGTTCTAAAGGGGGTGTTAGAACCAATGATGCAGAGGAGAGAAAGAAGTGTAACGGACCTAGGATTTTGAGGTAAATTGTGGATTATTTTATTTAAAAGATGCAAAGGAATATTAATCAAAATATCACGCATGCAGAGAAATACGTCGTATATGTAGAGATTATACGGACGAAATACTGTGGTTAAAAATAAATATAAGTATAGAGAAAAGCATTGGGAAAAGATTGATTGCAGAGGGATTGTTGAAGGAGCGAATCGCGTGCAGAGCTCTGGGAGCGTGTTGGAGCGCAGAAGAAGCAATAAGCGGGATTCCAGGTGGGGATCAAGACTTACACCTGGGCCTGGGGTTTGGGCCTGGGGTTTTGGTGCTTGATTATGTTGTGATTTGAGTAGAGTGATGGTTGTTCTTGTTACATAAGTTTGGAATTTATAGCTGGGATAGTAAGACTGCATGTTTATGAACTCTTTAATTGAAGTCATTCTACGTCTTTGAATTAGGGAAGTTCTTGAACTTGGATATGATTTATTAGATTCAATCAATGTAGAAATGAGCGGAAACATCATAGGAAATGAGGATTGAGCAGAATAATTTTGAAAAGGGTGAAGAACTGCCAAGGAGACGACAGTATGCAGAAAAGCATGAGATTTTTGTTGGTGTCTGAATGCTTGAAGAGAAAGTTAAGGAATAAACCTGGAATGGGCCGATTTGGAACCTGGAATGGCTGATTTGATCTAAGAAATTGATTCAGAATAATAAGAATGAGATTCGGCAACAAAAGTTTGCCTTTTTAATTCCGTCTGCATGCCAAGAAACTGATCCAGAATGGCCGGATTAGGGCCACAAGCTGGCCGAAATGGCTTAGAACCCTCTTTGGCAGTGAAATCAGGAAGCTTCATGGGCTTTCCAAGCCGAATCAATGGCCTGGATGCTAGATCCGGCATCTGCTGGTCTGATTTCTATCAAGAAGAAAAACCTGTTAGAATCAATTTCTACGGCCACAAACAGTAAGATTAGACTTGGAAATCTCTGTAAAAGCCAGAATCGAAGGGATTAAGGAAGATTTGGCATGGGCTCGATGGCCTGGAGGCCATATCCGGCAACAGAGGCCGGAATCGTGACCTGTTACACGTTAGGTTTAGGTTAAACAAAAAGTAAAGATGTTAACAATTGAATCATTGTTAGTAAGGTAGCAATAAAAAGTAAAAAGTTAAAAAGCTAAGGTTAAAGTTTAAAAAGCTAAGGTTCTTAAGTTAGAATTACAATAGTAAGGGATATATATTACATAAAATTAAGGCTTAAGTTAATAAGGGGTTATGCTAATGGTTGCAAGTTATCTATAAAAACGAATAATGGGAGTACGTACAGTTACGAAATTTGACTGATATATTCGTTTATTCGTTTTTTCCAAGTATTATGGCGTTTGGTTCAAGTTTTATTCCCAACCATTGATCTGGCGAATATTCTAGGTATTGTGCCAGATCAATGGCCATTGGAATTTCAAGAGAAAAATTGCATGCCAATGTCAATGGTGTAGAATGAACCTATGGTTGCAGCGGAAAAAAAGAAGAAATATAAAAAACCACTTGAAACAAATTCGGCCATAGCCATAGCTTCGCTTGCTACTTCTTCAACCCGGGAAAATTTTGACGAGGCAACGAAAGCTCTGCCAACCAAGCATAACTGCATAGGTCGATTGGCAAGGAACTCTGCTTGAGGAAATTAGATGCCGAAAAGGGGAATGTGCAACTCTGCTTCAAAAAGTGAGGCCAAAAACATGGCCGAAAATTTTGAAGCCATATTTCCCACTCACGGAAGGTATCGGTTTGCCTCAAGGTATGGGCTGCCTCAAGGTATGGGCTGCCTCACGCAGGCTTGGAGTAGCAGACTAAAATCAAATTTATAAGGGGGCAAAAGCTTGCAACCAAATCTGCATAAGAAGGACTAATTCTGGCCTTGATTCGCTCATTATCCTTGTAAAAAGGCCCTCTATCATGCTATCTGCTTGCTGGGCAAATATGTCATCAGAGCCAAATCTGCAGAAGAAAGCAAAGAAGAAGCAGCAAAGGAAGCCCAGAGCCTGCAATAATATGCTCGCCAAGCCTTAAATCTAAAACAAGTTCATCAATCGGCCTTTGGGAGACTTCTAGTTTGCGGCCCCCCTCCTGTCCCGGTGAACACTACGGCATGCAGCAGGTGAATACTATAGAACAGGCGGAAGAAGACAAAAAAAAATTGTTCTTGATTCTACAACAAAACCACCAACAAAGCAATCAACCATGTCGCGACAAAGAATTCATGGTGCAAAGGATTCATGTCAGCGACAAAAATTTGCGGTAGCGTCGTGTTCAGATCTGGGAAGCAAACTAGAAACTAGCCCGGCCTTTTATATAAGGCTGTTCCCATGCCCGAGGGAAGACTATAATTAGGCTCCCACCGACCGGACATGTATGCCAAATGCAGAACGCTTAAACATGCCTACCTGGTGTTTGCTATCATGCTTGTACAGCATATTGTGTCATGCAATACCATACTCTCTGGCTATGCTCATGGAAAAGATAGCAAGAGCGCCCTCAAACTTCCTTACCAAATGCAAAATTCCGGGGCTGCAATAATGTGGACAAACAATAAGACCATCATCTTTGTACTCAATCCATCGCCAAGCCTTAAATCTAAAATATCTTCATCAATCGACCTCTTATAATATAACACTATTGCCATGCCTGAGGAGGGCCGAATTCAAATTTCACCTCCTCACAATTCGAATTTAGACATTTTCTCATGCAAATCATAAGTCAAGTCTTTCTGCATCCTTGGCTTTGCTGCCGGAATCCTTTTTGCCACGGGGAGGGGCGACCACCAAAGCTCCGTGCCCTTGCCAAAAAGAAAGAAGCATGCCTTCTTATCCGCGCCATCGCTTTTTGCATGGGCCTTTGTTGCAAGGGTTGAATTCAGGGAACCCCAATTTGGAAGGCACGAGGCATTTGAATGGGCACGTGGTGTGTGTGTCTGAGAGGGAGGCGTGGGGAGGTAGGCGCGGCCCGGCATGTTGGAGACTACCCATGTCATTTCTCTGATGTTAGGGCAGGTCGATATGGGCTCACGGTGAGGCCGTCCGGCCCCCTGGAGGTTGAATCCTCCGGCCCTTTGGTTTCTTTTGTTTATGCTTGGTCGAGACTCTTTGTAGGAACATTTTCGTCAAAATTGGAGATATTACTTCTCTTGAATATCTGAATCTAAGCACAAACAACATCAGCGTAGCCCGACTTTTCGAATGCAAGAGCTTATTTTAAGCAGCAATTCATTTTTCGGCCGTCCCGGATGGTGGGTGCGCTACAAAACCTTGGGTTTCTCCTTTTCGAGCTGATATTAGGCCAAATTGGCTTCTCTGCGGCATGCAATCAGATTTCTCACGAGTGTAAATTTTTTTCTCGGCAACATTCCACGGAATTGAAATTTGGAGAACTTCGGTCATGCTTGATTTGAGCCTTGATGATTCGATAGGCAATTTTCCTCTGAGGTGAACGCTTCAAAATTCAGTCATTGAATGTTATGAAGAGATAAGTGGCAAGCAAGAATAGGTAGGCATATAGAAATTTCTAGAAAAGTCGGTGGAACAGGGTTGAGCATCTCGCACTTTTTATTGGGGTTGAGTGATAAATGACAATGCACCGATTCAAGTATTATGGTATTGTTATATTATGGCTACTATATTCCTTTTCAGAACTTGTGTTGTTTGCTCCTGTTAGAGCAATATAAGGGTTTTCGGTTGTATAATAGACCAGGAAAGAGCTTATCTTCTCAAAGAAATCAAAGCGAGGAGCTTAGATTACATGCCATAGTTGCATCCTATGTGAAGATGAGTGCAGCAAATTCATGTGCACCCGATTGGTTTTTATTTTCCTTCTTTCAGATTTGATTTGCTTCAACCATAGGTTCGTTCTACACCATTAGCGGTGGCATGCATTTTTTTTCGCTCAAAATTCTAATGGCCATTGATCGGCACAATCTGGGAATATTAAGCCATATCAATGGTGGGGAATAAAACACGAATGTGGCTTATAATACATTTTTATCATTGATGGATACGAAGCGCTCGATTTCCTTCTTTTTTCGGCTCTGTTATCTGGCATTTGGAAATCCAGCTCGATTTCGTGAAGGAATCCATTTTGGACCTTGGAGGCGATGGAGGCTGTTGGTGGCGTCCTTGAATCAGCCGAATCTCGTGTGTTTGTGCATGCTTGGTCGGTGAAATTAGCATAGCGGGCAGTAGGTGAGAGGTATTCCGGGCGGGCACAGGTGAAGCGTGCGGTGTGTGTGTGGAGAGATTAGGCGAAACGGCGCATCATGCGGATGAAGGGATCTTGCGGTTGAAAGTGAAGGTCTACAGGGTGGTCAAGCGAGGCGGTTGTTGGATAGTTGTCCTGCGGGTGTTGCGGCGGCGGTGGTGGCGAGGCCTATATTTCATTGCCTTGATCTTTGTAGAACGGTCCACCTGAGTCTAGCTGGGAGCTCTGCTGAGATGAGGAAGGGAGCTGGAAGCGAAGGCCTGCCCGATTAGCTTTGCGAGGCCCGACCCACCGGAGGGATGTTGTAATTGAGGGGGACGGAGGGCTGGATGGTAGGATCAGACAATTGAGCCTGGGGATGGGCAGCTCAGTCCAGAGAGGTGGAAGCGAGAGAGGTGGTGGTGCGGTGCGGGGTGATGCTGGTATGCCTGCCGTGTTTGAGGATCGAGTAGGTTCATTGGCACCTGATATGTGTAGGCAGGCTGGAGGAAGGCGGGGAAGGGGGAGTAGAGGTGGAGGTAGAGCAGGTAGTGGTGGCCGCCGAGGGGGAAGGCAGGTGAGGTGCACGCCTTCAATCACACAATCCGGTGCCGAACCCATATGGGATGAGTCTGTAGAGGAGGCGGAGGCCCGTGTCAATGTTAGGACTGCCAGGGGTGGGGCTACAAAGCGGGGACGTGGGAGAGGCCGTAGGATCCCCAGCTTCATAGAGGAGCATGTCGGGGTTGACATTGGTGGGGGGCCTGGAGAAGAAGCTGTGGAGTTGCCCGGGGTGCTAGATGCATCTGTGACGATTGTGTTTGGGGGATGTGATGTCCCACAAGCGTTATATGATCGGATGATTGTGTTTCTGAAGGAGAAATGCAAAGCAGGTGTGGTTGCATTGGAAAGAGGGTCAGACCTTGACCATTTGCACATCCAAGCTGTGATGCGATCTGACGCGAAGACTCCATCCAGCTTGAATGTGAGAATAAAGAATTTTCTAGGATGGAACACCTGTAAACCGGTAGGGGCCATGATCCTATGCAAAGCCTTGAGGGGAAGCAAATTGCATTGCTTCGAAGGCCTCGTGGGCTATTGCTTGAAAGACATGGGGAAGTTACACTTTAAAGCTCACATGCACAATGTATCTTCGGAGCAAGTGCACACTGGGAAGGAGCTTTATGCATTGTATGGGGCCGGGGAGGTCAAGCATTTGATAGTGCTTGACAATCGAAACCTCATGGCCAAAGCTTTCCACTATGTGTCATATCATGCTGGCAGGTTTAGGACTGTCTCCCTTCTTCACACCATCAAGTGCATCTTTGCCAATGACCCGGCAAGTTCGGTGGCAAGTTCTTGGGTGTTGCCCAATAACTTCTAGCATATCGCGTCGTTGGAGCAGTGCAAGCAGCTGGCGGATTATGCTCGGCACCGCGGCAATGCGGCTATAAGGATGTGCGCGATGGCATTGTTCGGCAGCCGGCAGAGTGGTCCCAATAGAGCGTGTTGGAAGGAGAAGAAAGCGCATTTGGGATGCTGCAGGCGTGTTCGAGGATGGGGAGGAGAGGTCTGGAGATGGAAGTAGTGGTGATGACTTCGTCTATGCTAATAGCGGAGTGCAGCCCCCGTGTCAAGAGCCTGCTGATCCCTATGCTGAGTTCATCCCGCTTGACATTAGGGATGATGAGTTTGATGTAGTTTGATGTAGCTGCTTGCCTTTACGCTTTGCTTTCATTTCATTGTGCTTCATTTAGCTAATGTCCTTGTTGTCACAGGTGAGAATGCTATGGGGGTGGGTCCTCGTCACGGGCAGGAGCTGGTTGTGATCACCGATAGCTCAGAGGATGCTGAATCCATTGATCAATCGGTTGTAGAGTCAGGTAATAAGGAGGAGGTGTATGATTTTGTACAGGAGCTAAGAGATGCGGAGGAAGCTGTTAGAGTATGTCTGCAAGAAGGGCGATGGGGAATCTTAAATGCGGCTCATGGCCTTACTCGAAGCGATTGAGAGAGTCTTTGTTGAGTTGGTTGAGGCTTGTCCTGTGGAGGATGCTAGTTTTGAGAGGAAGATGCTGCGATCACACTTGAACCTCACTAGGGGCCTGCTCATAAGGGAGTTACGTGAGCTGGAAGTGATAAGGCGCCGGCATGACACCCAGGATGCTGGGCCTAGCAAGAGGAGGGCAGGTGATCGATAGTGGAATCTCCATGGCTGGTTGTAGATACGCTTGTGTGGTTCAGTTGTGATGTGTGCTCTTTTTGCCTATGAGGCCTTCTGTAAATTGTCTCTGTTGATGCTGTTGTAGTTATTGACGTCAATGTATATATCATGCTTTGCCTATGAAGGCTTATGTAAATTGCTTCCTTTAATGGTATTGTGGGTTTTACACCATAGACGTCAATGTGCACCTTAGGAACAATTCTAATCAATATAATTGTAAATGATATGGGCCTTCGATCTGGAACAATACCAGGAATATTCCCCTCCTCGACGGCTTGCAATTAAAGTTCAACGAAACGCTATAATACTTGGAAAAAACGAACATTAGAAACTTTTGCCATGTGAGAGCAGCTTCAGTGTTTCATGCTATTTTGGGTGGTCTGCAGCTCGCTTTTTTGCATGGGCCTTTGTTGCAAGGGTTGAATTCCAGGAACCCCAATTTGGAAGGCACGAGGCATTTGAATCGCTGCCCTGTGGTGTGTGTCTGAGAGAGGGAGGCTGTGGGGGAGGTAGGCGGCCCGGCATGTTGGAGACTACCCTTGTCATTTCTCTGGTTGTTAGAAGGCGGCCGATATGGGCTCGGTGAGGCCGTCCAGCCCTGGAGGTTGAATCCTCCGGCCCTTTGGTTTCTTTTGTTTATGCGGTCGGACTCTTTGTAGGAACATTCGTCAAAAATTGGAGATATTACTTCTCTTGAATATCCGAATCTAAGCACAAACAACATCAACGTAGCCCGACTTTTCGAATGCAAAGAGCTTATTTTAGCGGCAATTCATTTAAAACCCCGTCCGGGATGAGCGGGGTGCGCTACAAAGCCTTTGGGTTTCTCCTTTTCGAGGCCGATATTCGGCCAAATTGGCTTTCTGCTGCATGCAATCCAGATTTCTCACGAGTGTAAATTTTTTTACGGCAACATTCCAGGAATTGGGGGTATTTGGAGAACTTCGGTCATGCTTGATTTGAGCAATGATTCGATAGGCAATTTTCCTCTGAAGGCTGGAGTGGCTTCAAAAATTCTGGTCATTGAATGTTATGAAGAGATAAGTGGCAAGCAAGAATAGGTAGGCATATAGAAATTTCTAGAAGAGTCGTGGAACAGGTTGAGCATCTCGCACTTTTTTATTGCAGGTTGAGTGATAAATGACAATGCACCGTTCCAAGTATTATGGTATTGTTATATTATGGCTACTATATTCCTTTTCCCAAACCTGTGTTGTTTGCTCCCTGTTAGAGCAATATAAGGGTTTTCAGTTGTATAATAGACCAAGGAAAGAGCTTATCTTCTCAAAGAAATCAAAGCCGGAGCTTAGATTACATGCCATAGCTGCATCCTATGTGAAGATGAGTCTGGCAAATTCATGTGCACCAGTGGTTTTTTTATTTTCCTTCTTTCAGATTTGATTTGCTTCAACCATAGGTTCGTTCTACACCATTGACAGTGGCATGCATTTTTTCGCTCAAAATTCTAATGGCCATTGATCTGGCACAATACTGGGAATATTCGCCATATCAATGGTGGGGAATAAAACCTGAATGTGACGCTATAATACATGGAAAGAACGAATAATGGGAGTACGTACAGTTACGAAATTTGACTGATATATTCGTTTATTCGAATAACGATATTCGAATGCTATAGGTTAAACATTATTAAAGTCTTAAATATAGTTATTAGCCTGAATCTTGTTAAGGTGTAGACATTTTTATCTGTTATTTAATGGTGATGGCTGCATATTGCATGATTGGGGTTATTTTAATTACTAATTTATGGTTGGGCTTTCTCTTGTTATATGAAGTGTATATTATGGAATTACGGAATGTAAGCTTGTTAGGGCATGGGCATAATGATGGTGAATTGTATGTAATTGTCTATGGTGAAATTCTTTGATATAGACCCTGCGGGGCGAGTCTAGGTGCGATGGTCTAGACTCACGGTTTTGCCTGATGCTATGTAAATGGTAATATTTGAACATCGGCGTTGGTACCATATGGTGCAACGTCATGCCACGATAAGTGGTCCTCCAATCTTTGGGCGCTTGGCGTGGATGGGTGTGTACACACGTGGTTACCCCGCCTCTATGTCACTGGCCTGATCAGCCGAGTTGACCTTGCTCAGAGCCAGAGGAATATTGGTTGCAATGTTGATGCTATGGTTGCTTGGCTAGTGTATATGTGGTTTTAATCTTTGGAATCAAGTTGCAATGGTTGTGCTTAGCATAATTATGCATTGTATTTATGTTGGTTGGACTAGTAACTTGGATTGCAGGGGCGAGGTTACGGTAAGGCTAAGTTACTGTTCTAAGTTAATGCTTGTGGTAATTGATGCTTGATATATTCTAGATTCCCGATCCCCACTTAGTCCGTGTGACTAACCCCGTGGTTAAATGGTGTAAGCAGAAGTGCGAGATGCTCCGGAAAGTAGCCAAGCTGCAGAAAGGCGAGAGTAGGAGTGTGTGGATTGCTAGATAATATATTTGATTAATATAGCTATTATCATTATGGATCGGCTTAAACTATAATTATTTGTAACTTTGGTTGTTGTGTGGGATTTTGCCTAGCAATGGCAAGTATAATATTTTTGGGACCTTAGAGCATGTATAAAGATTAAATTCTTTACCTAAGTATGCATGTATCAATTTATTGAGTTGCAAAGGGTAAATAGATCCAACGGTAGAGATCGATGGGATCTCCAGTTACCGAGAGGTTAACTGGCCAGGCCCGTCACAGTGTCTCTCCTCCAAAAATTCAACCCATGTCCTCATGGGCGCATCTCCGGAAACTCACGAAGAATCCAATTGGCATCCTCCCATGTGGCATCTTCCTCAGGACAACCCGCCCATTGAACCAAAAATCTACGTATTCTTCGCCTCCTTAAGCGACGGGTTTCCTCTCGCAGAATACGTTCTGGTCGGGGGTACAGAAAGTTCTCCCTTCTTACCAAATCATCGTCCCCCAACATATGGGAGGGATCAAACACATACTTCCTTAAGTTACTCACGTGAAAGACATTATGTACTTTGAAGTGTGAGGGCGACTCCAACCTATAAGCCACTTTGCCAATACGTTCCAAAATTTCGTACGGACCCGCATACCTAGGAGCCCATTTACCTGCACTTTTAAATGCCAGTGAGCTCTGCTTGGGATTAATCCTCAAGAACACATAATCCCCTTTTTGAAATTCAAGTGGTCTACGTCTTTTATTGGCATACTGCTTCTGTCTATTTTGTGCCACAGCCAAATTCTGTCGAAGTCTCCTTAGCTGAGCTTCCATGTCCTCCGCTACTTCATTAGCTGCTTCAACATTGCATTGGGGATCTCTCCAACACTCCTTACCATACATTGCCTCAAAAGGACTCATTTTAATGAAATCTTGATAAGTGTTATTGTATGCAAACTCAGCCAAATACAAATAGGAATCCCATACCTTTGGTTGACTAGGCACATACATCCTGAGCATATCCTCCAAGATTTGATTAACTCGCTCAACTTGGCCATCTGCTTGAGGGGCGATAAGATGTCTTGGCATATAACTTAGTGCCAATATTTTGAAACAACCCTTGCCAAAATTGGCTCATAAATTTTGTATCCCGATCTGATGAAATAGTGGCCGGCATCCCATGCAATCTAAAAATCTCCTTAGCAAATAACTTAGCAATATCCATTGCCGTAGCAGTAGTCTTCGTAGGCATAAAATGGGCCTGCTTAGTTAGTCGATCAACCACAACATAAATTGCATCATAACCTGAACGTGTTCGGGGAAGCTCAACAATGAAGTCCATGGAAATACACTCCCACTTGGAAGATGGAATTACTAAAGGTTGTAATTCTCCAGGCTCCCTAAACCTTGATGCTTTTACCTTCTGACAAGATAAACACCTAGCCACGTACTCCTTAACCATCTTCTTACGTAGGGCCAAAAGAAATTCAAGCATTTTTCCTCAAAGTTTTGTGTACCCCTGGGTGGCCCGCCAACGGACTATCATGTGCTTCATATAGCAACCTCAATCTCAACTCATGATCATTAGGAATACACATACGACCATTATAATATAAAACTCCTTTAGACAATGCATACCTCGGAAAATCTTGAGGGTTCTCCAACACAGGTGCAAAATATGGATCATTCCTCAACTTGCTAAGAATATCTGCATCCCATTGCCCTTGTAACACACTAATAGAGGTTAAAAATGACCTTCTAGACAAAGCATCAGCAATCACATTTTCTTTGCCAGGTTGATATTCAATTTCAAAATCATACTCTTCTCTTAATTGCATCCACCTCCTTTGCCTATTATTCAAATATGGCTGTTTTGCAAAATACTTCAAATTTTGGTGGTGGGGTCTTCAAAAAAAAACGACGACCCAATAAATAATGTCTCCATACCCTTAAGGCATGGATAATGGCCAACATTTCCAAATCATGCCTTTGGGTAATTTTGTTGTTGAGGAGACAACTATAGAGATATATAAGCACAAACTTCGGCCATCCTGCGGCAGCAACTCCTCCTCTGACTTTTCCGAAGCATCGGTGACTACATGGAAGGGTATATTCATGTGCGGAATCCTTAAAACGGTGCACTAATCAAAACATCCTTTAACTTTTGAAAACTTTCTTGACAACTATCGGTCCAATGCAAATCATTCTTCTTACTCAAAGAAAGAAGTCAAAGGAGCAGCAATCTTTGCAAATTTAGGAACAAATTTGCGATAATACCCCGCTAATCCCAAAAATGATCTTACCTCTTTCACCGTCTTTGGTGTGGGCCAATCTCTAACTGCCTCAATCTTAGAAGGATCTGGCTCTAATCCCTTTTCTGAAATTATATGTCCAAGATATACCAATCTAGTTTGTGCAAAAGAACACTTAGATAACTTACCATACAACTTTTCTCGTCGCATAAAATAGCTAATGTCCCGCTTTTTACATGTTCCACATGCTCCTCTAATGTCTGGAATATACCAAAATATCATCAAAGAAAACCAATATAAACTTATCCAGAAAGATCGAATATATCTCGTTCATTAGGCGCATAAAAGTGGCGGGAGCATTTGTCAACCTACGGGGCATTACAACAAACTCGTAATGTCCGTGAGCGTGTCCTAAAAGGCGTCTTGTAAATATCGTATCCTTGATCGGATCGATGATATCCGGATCGTAAATCAAATTTTGTGAAGTACTTAGCTTGTCCCAACCGATCAAATAACTCATCAACCCTAGGCAATGCCTATCTATTCTTCAACTTTGTAACTGGTTAAGCATGCGATAGTCAATACATAATCTTAAAGTCCGTCTTTCTTTTTTACAAACAAAACTGGCGCACCAAATGGAGAAACACTCGGCCGTATAAACCCTTGTTCCAATAATTCCGCTAACTGTTTCTTTAATTCGGCCATCTCTAATGCATGAAATCTATATGGTGGCCTTGATGTGGGTTCAGCCCCAGGAACAAGTTCTATCTCATGATCTACCATCCTATGTGGAGGCAATTCTGTTAATTCTTTAGGAAACACATCAGAGAACTCATCCAACACTTTTTCGGATCTCGGGAGCAATAGGTTGTTCTCAGAAACTTCGGTGGTACCTAAAAATGCACATCCCATTCTTATGCAACCATTCTTAATCTGTTTCTTAAAACTTTTCAGGGACAAAGGTGTAACCACTAATGACAAAGGCAATCCTTCCAGCACATACTTATCTCCATTAGGACTTTGGCATGTAACTGTTTGCTCTCCGCAATCAATGCAAGCTTTATATGGCCTCAACCATGACATTCCAAGAATAGCATCATACTTCCCTAGGCTCAATACTTCAAAACTAGTATGGGACTCAAGATCTCCTACTTGGAATTTAAGATTGTCTACCTTAGCATAAGAAGTCTTAATTTTACCATCAACCAACTCCACATATCTAGGGTCCCAGACTAATCATATTCAAATCTAGTTTCTTTGCCGCCTTTGGGGAAATAAAATAATGTGTACTACCACAATCAATAAAAAAGAGAACAGGAACTCCATGAATAATACCTGGAACTCTGATGACCACAGCTTGATTATCTACACGACCCTAGTCCACTCTGCAGCATACATGCACATTCTTTCAACAGGAGGGTCCATGATTCGAGCAGCCCTAACTTCAGCTCGAGGGTTAGCTTGTGCTATAATCTGTTATCTCCTCTAGCTTGTCCTCTTTGCCACCCCTATTATTATCCCAAAACCTCCACGTCCACCACGGTTGCCGACCTCCATTTTCCTGCGCTTGGCCCGTCCATAAGTATCACTAGAATTCAACCTTGGACCACTAGTTTGTTTTGCCCTCCACGTTGAGAAGATTGCGGGACAGGCAAGATTATCCATCCACCTTCTCGGACAATCTCGTCCATAATGACCAACTTCTACGCACCTAAAACATCGATTCTCATTAATACACTTTTCCCTAGTTTCATCATTCAAAGGTGCATACATAGGCGAGATCCTCGATTTTGGCTGCCCTCCCGCATACTAACAGCATCGCGCAGCCCATGCCACCCCTACTAGAGAATCTACCTCCTTTCATGAGATCCACCCATCACCGCCATGTGGAAGGAACTTGTCTCTTCTTAGCATTCTCCAAGGTTGCTTTTCGGCTAGGTCGATTCATGATTCTTAGCAATTCGAATACCCCCTCCCAAATCCTTATAGGACACACGACATTGTGCTCTTAATATCAACACGCAAACCCTTCACAAATCGAGCACAAAGCTTCTCCTTATCCTCAAAAGGACAATGATATCGCAACCTTCTAAACTTTCGTTATATTCGCCACCGTCCCTTTACGTGTCAAGTCCAAGAACTCATTCATCTTGTCAACTTTGTACCCGGGGAGGCATAAAATGTCCTTCAAAAGCGGTCTTAAACTCTTGCCAAATTGCACCCCTTTGCAGCCTTATTTATATCCATAAATAATTCTCTCACCATACTCTAGCAAATCCACCCAACATTGCTTGAGCCAATACAGCTTTTAACGGAATCTTCGGCATTAATGAGTTTAAAGTAAAACTCAACTCCACGAAGCCACGAGTCTGCATCATCCCCTGTAACATTCTCTCCAGTAAATACTTCCCTCTTAGTGTCCTTCAGCACCTTCTCTACTACCTTGTCCTTGTTTGTCTTTTTGTTGCGACGCGACTCTCTCTTGCAACACTTGCTGAATAGCCTGCAAGATATTGGCTACATCAGGAGCTCCACCAGCCTGTCCAGCTCCTCCTGGGGAGCTCATCTCTACAAGAATTTGGAACCATAGCAAATATCATCAATAATCACAAATCTCATAATCCACTAACCAGAACTTTGCTCTGATACCAAGCTGTGGCCGGGCACGGCGGTTAACCTCGATGGCGGAGATCCCATCGATCTCTACCGTTGGATCTATTTACCCTTTGCAACTCAATAAATTGATACATGCATACTTAGGTAAAGAATTTAATCTTTATACATGCTCTAAGGTCCCAAAAATATTATACTTGCCATTGCTCGGCAAAATCCCACACAACAACCAAAGTTACAAATAATTATAGTTTAAGCCGATCCATAATGATAATAGCTATATTAATCAAATATATTATCTAGCAATCCACACACTCCTACTCAGCCTTTTTAGCGGCTTGGCTACTTTAGAGCATCTCGCGACTGCTTACACCATTTAACCATGGGGTTAGTCACACGGACTAAGTGGGGATCGGGAATCTAGAATATATCAAGCATCAATTACCACAAGCATTAACTTAGAACAATAACTTAGCCTTACCGTAACCTCGCCCCTGCAATCCAAGTTACTAGTCCAACCAACATAAATACAATGCATAATTATGCTAAGCACAACCATTGCAACTTGATTCCAGCATTAAAAACCACATATACACTAGCCAAGCAACCATAGCATCAACATTGCAACCAATATTCCTCGCAAGTGCGAGCAAGGTCAGCTTCGGTACCGGGGCCGATTGACATAGAGGCGGGGTAACCACGTGTGTACACACCCATCCACGCTGCGTCCAGCATTGGAGGACCACTTACTGTGCATGACGTTGCACCATATGGTACCAACGCCCGATGTTCAAATATTACCATTTACATAGCACTGTGCAAACCGTGAGTCTAGACCATCGCACCTAGACTCCGGCCCCAGAGGTCTATATCAAAGAATTTCACCATAGACAATTACATACAATTCACCATCATTATGCCCATGCCCTAACAAGCTTACATTCCGTAATTCCATAATATACACTTCATATAACAAGAGAAAGCCCAACCATAAATTAGTAATTAAAATAACCCCAATCATGCAATATGCAGCCATCACCATTAAATAACAGATAAAAATGTCTACACCTTAACAAGATTCAGGCTAATAACTATATTTAAGACTTTAATAATGTTTAACCTATAGCATTCGAATATCGTTATTATAGATAACTTGCAACCATTAGCATAACCCCTTATTAACTTAAGCCTTAATTTTATGTAATATATCCCTTACTATTGTAATTCTAACTTAAGAACCTTAGCTTTTTAAACTTTAACCTTAGCTTTTTAACTTTTTACTTTTTATTGCTACCTTACTAACAATGATTCAATTGTTAACATCTTTACTTTTTGTTTTAACCTAAACCTAACGTGTAACAGTCGCGATTAGGCCTCTGTTGCGGATATGGCCTCCAGCCATCGAGCCCATGCCAAATCTTCCTTAATCCCTTTGATTCGGCTTTTACGAGATTTCCAAGTCTAATCTTTTGTTTGTGGCGTAGAAATTGATTCTAACAGGTTTTTTTCTTCTTGATAGAAATCGAGACCCGGCGAGATCTGGGATCTAGCATCCGGGCCATTGATTCGGCTTGGAAAGCCCATGAAGCTTCCCGATTTCACCGCCAAAGAGGGTTCTAAGCCATTTCGGCCAGCTTGTGGCCCTAATCCGACCATTCGGATCGGTTTTCTTGGCATGCGACGGAATTAAAAAGGCAAACTTTTGTTGCCGAATCTCATTCTTATTATTTCAATCAATTTCTTAGATCAAATCAGCCATTCCGGGTTCCAAATCGCCCATTCCAGGTTTATTCCTTAACTTTCTCTTCAAGCATTGGACACCAACAAAAATCTCATGCTTTTTACAGATACCGTCGTCTCCTTGGCGTTCTTCACCCTTTTCAAAATTATTTACGCTCAATCCTCATTTCCTATGATGTTTCGCTCATTTCTACATTGATTGAATCTAATAAATCATATCCAAGTTCAAGAACTTCCCTAATTCAAAGCGATAGAATGACTTCAATTAAAGAGTTCATAAACATGCGGTCTTACTATCCCAAACTATAAATTCCAAACTTATGTAACAAGAACAACCATCACTCTACTCAAATCACAACTTAATGAAGCACCAAAACCCGGTGTAAGTCTTGATCCCCCACGGAATCCCGCTTTTATTGCTTTTTCTTCTGGCTCCAACACGCTCCCCGAAAGCTCGACGACGTGATTAAGCTCCTTCAACAATCCCTCTCGCAATCAATCTTTTCCCAATGCTTTTCTCTATACTTATATTTATTTTTAACCACAGTATTTCGTCCGTATAATCTCTACATATACGACGTATTTCTCTGCATGCGTGATATTTTGATTAATATTCCTTTGCATCTTTTAAATAAAATAATCCACAATTTACCTCAAAATCCTAGGTCCGTTACAGGAAGGAAGAGAAAGAGTGGAGATTGGGATGCAGGTCGAAAGTTTAAGATTAATTGGGCAAAGAAATACCTGTATATTGAAGAGGAATCTGACCCTGAAGGTGGCCCAGGAAAAAGAGCTCGTTGTGTACCTTGTTCTTGGAAGGATTGAAAGGCTGCAACTGAAAGTGGACGCCATCGAGAAACATACGGGTAAGATGTATGTGAAGGAAAACGTAGATGGTAAGGAAGTTAGTGTGGTTGAATGGAATGAGAATTGCAAGCATAAGAGTTAGCATCTACAAACAAAGAAGGAGAGAAGGCCTTACAATTGCTAGATGAACTCACAGACGTGGAGGCTTTGTTGACATTAGCAGGTTAGCGGATTACTATTTGTTTTTCTACTACATGCTGCTATTAGTACTACTAACTACCACAAATTTTAGGATTGTTACCAATGTTGAAAGAAATGAGCATCTTATCGAAGTTGGCGCAATCTAGAACTCTATACATTTCTGAATATTCTAGAGTTAGAAAGCTGGTTTGCACATCTTTGGATTGTTTGTATACGACTACTTCAAGTGTGTCATACAACAAGGACAAATTTCCAGCTTGGTACAAGTTGATTAATATAGAAGGGGAAAACAGTACAAGCTTTCTCACGTACAACAACAGAGGACTACTTTGTGTTAAAGCACATTCAAGATTGGTGCAGGTATAAAGATTGCTATTTTGGTTTTCTAAGTATTTCAAGGTTGTATACAACTAAACCTAGAAAAAGAGGGCTTCTTCCACGTAGAATGGCTGTCAAGAGATCGGACTTTGAAGCCATTACGTCAAAGGTACGAAAGAATTTAGCTGAAGTTGCAAAAGCACTAGCAAAGCAGATCCGAGAGTGTTTTCCAAACAATGAGCTACTAGAAGCAATGTCAATTGTGTATCCGCAGTTTTGGATGAACTCCCAAATAATTGGGAAGGTTCAATCTGAGTTTAAACGAAGATTGCATATTCTGATAGCTCATTTTGCACATGCCAGGACATTGAATGGTGTCCAAGTACAAGGCATATTGGATGAGGATAAATTGTTGGCACAATCACAAACCTTTGGCACAACCATGTGGGAACATGCTGGTCATTTTACTGATAAGGAGATCACTAAATTTGGATGCATCACAATGGGACTTGCTTGGTTACAGTCAAGTTCTTCATGAGCACATGTTTGAATATTTTAAGCTTGTAGATTTATGTCAAACAATGATTCTAGGGTCTGTGGAAGAAGAGAGGACTTTCAGCATCATGGGGATTCTGAAAAATAAGGTGCCCAATAAATTGACTAAGCATCTAGACCTTTGCCTGCGTGGATATGGATGCAGGTATAACATTGCTGCGTTGGCAATTTGGAGTTCTCAAAAAGAACGAAGGAGCCGTGAGGAGGAAGATGCAATACCAGAACTGCCAAAATCCATTGGCTGGAAAGCATAATGTGAGTTTCTCCTTTCATATTCTTTCTATTGTAAACTGGTTATGAATGCTCAGATGGTGTGTTTCACGTTAAAAAACTTGTATAGATGTTGTAGGATCCACAAATAAAAAAAATCCAAAGTTTGATTTGATCTTAAGTTGCGGTCTGATTAATTTAATGTGAAAGGTTTTTTCCTGTGAAAGATCTTAGCCTATTAGAAAGACTCAGATACATGTTTATTTCAATCATAAAATAGATAGAGGATAGACTTTAATTGCATGCAGTAGATGTCTGTAAACATGTTTATTTCAATCATAGAATAGATAGAGGATAGACTTTAATTGCATGCAGCAGATGTCTGTAAATGCTTACAGGTTTACAGACTTGCAAGTAGATTTAGAAAAACTTTGAGGCTTTCAATTTCATTAAAATGCTTGTAAATGCATTCTATTCTGTTCGATGGTTTTAATTGGACTTGTAAGTACCATGAAGTAATATTGCTTAGTGGTTTCACTTCCATGCTAGAGATAATATTATTGAAGATAAATAAGTAGTGGCAGATATTTAGAAAAGCTTTGGGCCAGGTAAAAAACGTGTATTTTTGCACAACGGAATGGCTAGATCTTCAGTAAGTCTTTAGATTTCCAAGTGTATACAGGAGTCAATTTATAATAAACCATTGGATAAATGATAGTAAGTACTGTTCAAATGACATTGCATGAAACATTGTTCATTTGGTTCTATAATGAAAACACCGTAGCTAGTTTTTTTGAAAGCCCACACTTTCATCTTGATTAATCTATCACATGACAAAGGTTATCTGCCGAATCATTTTGATTCAACTTCCGAATCATTCAGATTCAACAACGGAAATGTCGGTCAGATTCAACAACGAAAATGTCGGCCGTTTTCTATCAGGCATAGGATCGAGTTTTTCCCAAGCGGCACCGTTCATGAGTCGAATTCCTTTATGAACCATTCACCTTTCGGCTTATTTTTAATAGTCGAATTCCTTTATAGACCATTAACATTTATTTCAATGGTCTTTGCCCCTTATAGGTTGCTAGTTAGAGATTATTTGAAAAATAGTTTTTCTAAGCAAGGTGCGGTATATTAAACGTTAGATGTCTACATATAATGACCTTTGCTTAAAAAAAGTCGCTTTTCAACATCATATAAGTTCATTCATGATAGAAAAATATCGCCACCTATAATATATAAACACTGCAATGGGCAAATTTTATCGCCAAGTAAAAATTCGTTAGTCCTAAAATAATCGCCAATATAAATATTATCAAAAGTCTATCCAAGGTCACTAAAATCATCACTGATCTTGATCATTTGCCAACACCCTCTTCTTTTAATCCATTGCAGGTTCATTAACCTGCCAAACATATCTCCATATTGGCAGCTGGCAGGAATTCTACTTTGATCATTTGCCAAAACAAAGAGGCTGGGGGACCAACCTGTTCTTTTGTTTGGCATGATGCTGCCATGCTATGGCAGCATAGAAGAGCAAGATTCACATTGATTTACTTATGCTTGCATATGATTTGAGCACAGATACACAAACACCATTGATTTGAAGAGAACATATTCCTAGAGATTATAAACTGGACACTTGAAGACCAAGGCGAAGACATTCATGAAATATCACACAAGTATGCTAGAGAAGGTGATTCAAGCAAAGCAAATTTGAAGTTTGGAAGACCCCTTGAGTGTTCTTGGTATGTGATATTTCTTTTGAGTTCTTGGCATGACTATTTCATATGATCCTTATCTCGAGCCCTTCATCTCCTTTTCCATGCAAAAATTCCACATGACTTCAAATGCCATGCCTAGCCCCCATTTCCTATAGCAAATTGGCTTAGGGAATTTTTTCTCGTCGAAGCATCTCTTTCATACATGATTCTCACCTCACACACCCACCATACCACCACCATATTGTAAAATAAAGAGAATTCCACTCAATTTGGCAACCTCCATGGTCTAGGGTCAAATTCGCTCACTAGAGGTCAAAATGGGGAGAGAAAGTGCAAAATTCCTAAGGGAAGCAACAAAAGTCAAAGGATTGCCTAAAGTACGCAATTTATATGCACTAGCATCAAATTGACCCATGTCACCACTAGAAAATTGCCAAGTCATCATATACATCATCATCATTGCCATGTCACACTACGCACATGTCACCCCCATTGAAAATTCCATTTTCTTCAAGATTCTTCAAAATAAGTTTAGAGCATTAAGAAGACATGTTGTCTTGCCACATCGTCACCAACACTTCCACATCACCACCCACGTGTCATACTCATCACCTCCACCTCATCATATGTTTTGACTAGAAAAAATATACCTTGCCAACTTGTTTGACACCTCGTTACCCCTCTTTGCCAAGTAAGCATCATCTTGCCAACTCACCTTGCCTATTTGCCACCTCACCATTTCCACACCCCTTTTTGAGCCAAAAGTCAAAAGGCTAATTTTGAAAAAAAGATTCTTCCATAGTATAAAGCATCAAAAGAGTTTTTTTTTGCAAAAAGAATTTAGACCTTCATTTTGGCTTCCTTGGGAAAATGTGCCTAACTCCATGAACAAAAAAAAATTCCTATCTACCCTCCCTCCCCCCGGGCCTAGATTCTCCCCGTCCAATCACCCCCTGCCACGTGGTACACCCGGGCGTGTGGGGCGGTAACGGACCGAATCCCACGTGGGCATAGCATGTCACTTTTATAATGCTGACTGTGCCCGTCTTTATAAACCCAGGCTGACTTTCCTGTGAATTCCTGTGGGATATTTCGAGCAATTTCTCAAGAACCCTAAATCCCCTGTTATGCCAAGATCTGTCAAACTAACCAGATTTAACAACTCAATCATGATGAAATATCTTCGGATCCACCTATATTACACCAAGAACTCATTAATCAAGCAGAAAGGACAAGATTCTGGCCCGGATTTGCCAAGAACAGGCCGGAACAGGGCGTTTTGAAAGGGAAATTTGCACATAAGATTTTCAAAGGCTTTGGGCGAGTTACTGATCAAGATTCTTTGAAGAAAGACCGGTTATGGAGATTAGATCTTGAACTTGCCTTCCAAGCATTAGATTACCATGAGTTTCCTGATATTTTCACTTGATTACTTGATTTGAAATTCTACTTGATTCTGTGCCCAAGACACAGAGCTTGGGATTCTGATTAATTGCTGTGTGATTCTTGAATGAATGAAAATCTGACCCTTGGAGATATACTCGGAAGTGATTCTTCTTTAGCATTGCAAAAAATGTGGTTGTAAGTTCTTGCACATAGGCACGCGTTGATTACAGTGAAAACTGCACTTAGGTAAGTATAAGAAAGTTGAAGAATAGCTAAAATGCACGCTCATTCCATTGAGAAAAATTCCAGCTTGCACAATTAAAAAAAGATTTGTATATTGTAGCCTAAGATAGCATCTTTGAACAGTTGAGTGGCATACCCTCATTTGCAAAATATAGATAACTTCAGGATAGATTCAAAAAGACAAGAAAAAACCCATAAAAGATTAGTTTATCAGAGCTTAGCTTACGGTTCACAGTCTGTGACAGTCTGTCAGACCTAATATCAAGATTTCAGCATATTTTGCACCAAACCATGAGAAAAGAGTACTTGACCATTGTGTGCAGGATATTAAGAAGAGATCCAAGCATCAAATCACAAAAAGGATCTACCTTTTTGAAGTTACACAAAATCACTCTCTGCCAGGGACAATGGATTGCAATTATTTCAGCCCATGCCAACCTTGGCCAAACCCACAGTACCATGGATTTGTATCAGTATGCAATTATCAGGATTATATAGTATAACAAGTACATCTATCTGGCTGTTCTCAAAGCATGTATAGCCACAGCAGCTTTTAGCAAAGCAATACTAATTCATGCCTGGGTTATTCTAGTTGGTCTACAGTATGACATTTTTCTGGAGACCACAATGCCCTGGACTTTGAAGCAGTCAGTTAATTCATAGCCTTAGTTTTGCATGATTGAGATACTTCACCTTCGTTTCATTATCTTGCCCCTGATAATTGCCTATAATGTCTATGTTTAGTAAGTGATTGACTATCTAGTTTCCAGATTCTTTAGCAAGAAGAAGATTGACGTCCCTACTATTTCTGATGATAATGGCACCAAGTTGTTGCAGTTGAAAAAAGGAGATTATTTCATGGCATACGATATGGCAATTGCCTAGGTCTATACAAAGAAAAATCTGTGTGGTAAATGCTGCTTTTGGAGGCCCTAGAAGTTTTCCCTATAGAGAATCTGTAATTGTACACTGTCTATACTAAACTTGATAGGGACCATAAATTTTTTTGTTTTTGAGAGTATGCAATAATTTAAGGCAATTTAAAGAAGTCTGTCCTGGTTAGTCGCTGTATCTAACATAAATGCATTCGTTTGCTCGTGGCTGACCTTTTCTCATGGGAAGGAAGTCAGGAAAAGACTAATATCTGGGGTTCATGACCACCCCAGCTGATATATATGTCCCATAAGCTGTTAAAACCTCTGTTGAAAGACAGGTTTGTTAATCCAATGAAAATTTTAAAATGATTGTGCATGACACTAAGGGCATATAGCACTAAATGGCTTCCTGAGGGATGTGACAGAGTAGTGGTTGGGTGTTATGGGCTTTGAGCTAACGATAACGTGGCTCCAAATTTGAAGAGAACTAATTTGGAATGTGATCATCGTTATTTTGACGAGCACAACCGGCTCTGTACCGGCGAACTCAGATAAGGGAGCTTACATCCCATAATAATTTAATGAATCTTCTAACATAGACGCAGGTAACAGCTTAAGGTATTCGTATCTGATATTTTCATCTACTTCTTAATCATCCTGCCCTTCCACTGTAATTCCAAGGCCAAACTCGACAAGAAATGGAGCTGCGAAATGGAGGTGAGGAAATAAGCTGAAGAAACACTTGCAAAGTCTGGTATAATCACAGAGCCTCCTATGCTTCTTTTTAATTTTTTTCAAAGAATGCATGCGATTCGACACCGTCGGATCGCCATTTTGGGGAGAGACGAGGCTATATATACGTTGTTGAGCTCTTTCTCCATTATCGGCGTCTTCTCACAGCAGTTTTTTTGTCTCAGATTGAGCTCTCTTTCTTTCTGCTCTGTTAGCTCTACAAGTTTTGCTTCCTTCCACGCTTCTCCTACAATAAGTTTTGCTTCCTCCCACGCTTCTCCTACTATAGCTTCTACTACCATAACGAATTATTTTTTCTTTCTGTGGATAAGGTTTTCTATGCAGATCCGTCCTTTCTGTGGATATGGTTTTCTATGCAGATCCGTCCAACCCAGCAGGCGTCAAGGATTTGGTTGTCGGTGCCTTTCAAGCAGATTTATCATTTGGATTGGATATCTGGATACAGTTTTGGAACCGTCTATCTCAAGTCTGTGGTGGCCGGATTTTTGGGCGGCTGCAACCTTGAATATGAACAACCCATCCATATCTGGTTTTCAACCTACAATCCGAGTAGGGACCAATGGCAGCGTCTATGGAGTGCAGGGCTAGAGCGGCCGCCGTTTTTCTGTAGATTTTGATTCAGGGATTATGGGTCGTCAAACAATGTTATATATTTTATTTGTTTCTTTAAATTAATACTTTGGTATTGGTTTTGTGGCTAGGTTATGTGGCTTGCCTTTGGATTGGTTGCGTGTTCGATTACGTTTCCTTTGCCAAACAATTTTTATGCGTTTCGGACGCAACAACATTCCTCCATTTTTCCTCTTTAAATTTCACAAGTCCATTTTTTTTTTGCTACATTGTTCCTCTTTAAATTTTCCATGTCCTTGCTTTCGTTATTTCCTTTTTCCATGGAGTTTTCTTTTTTGCTAGTTTCAAACATTATTGTAAGTTATACTTGCTACATTGTTCCTCTTTAAATTTTCCATGTCCTTGCTTTTCGTTATTTCCTTTTTTTTCCATGGAGTTTTCTCCTATGTTGCACATTTCCATACTTCATTGTAAGTTACACATATGTATGCTACATTTTTCCTCTTTAAATTTTAGGTGCACTTTGCATCCCTTATAAGATAAGTATATGCCTTAGTCCGTGGTTTCATTTTGTTTTAGATTTTTTCTAGGTGATTGTCACTTAGGTTTTTTTGCCACGTGTTGCACCCGCTTCTATGTTTCCACGTTTTTTGTTTCCATGTTCATGCATTAGATTTCCATTTATTTTTTTGTATCTTGTGAGCTTGCCTACGGGTATTTTGTGCCCTTCCTATGCTCCTTTTGTACTTCTGTTATTTTTATATTCCTAGGCTTTTTTCGATTCATCCGTTTTGTTCTAATTGTCTTGTTTGTCTCATAACTCCTCTCGTTTTATCCCATGTTTAGTATTATCAAGCATCTTTAAATATCTAGTACTTTATTGTCTAGTGATTCTTTAGTTCAGTTTTATCATGGTTTTGGTAGAACCTAAGCCTAGTGTTGACGTTTTTAGCTTTTTTCATCTTGATGAGTTGTTGTCTTTATTCCCTTTCCTTAATGTATTTCACTCTTCTTTTCTTCCTTTTTAGATCCGACCTTATCTATTGTTCCCACGCCATCTTCCTTTTGTGCCAATCTTGACTTGATATCCCTGTCTCATCACCCTAGGCTTTGAAATGGAAGTTCTCTTTTTGATCGGCGGTTTTCCCCTCAGACGAGTCTCTCACCAAAATGCATGCGATTTCGACACCGGATGGATCGCCATTTTGGGAGAGACGAGGCTAACTATATCGTTGTTGAGCTCTTTCTCCATTATCGGCGTCTTCTCCACAGAGTTTTTGTCTCAGTTCCTCCCTTCCCACCCTAAGTTGTTTACATTCATGTTTTTTCATTTTGATTTGTGCTTCTATATCGCGTGGCTCGCGTGACCAGCCCCTAAGTATTTTTGAGGTTATGTTGTGTTAAGATATGATGTTATGCCTTTCGCTCGTGACCAGACCCTTTTTATTCTTGAAGTATTTGTCATTTCTTGTGTGGCACGCAGATATATAGCCACTCGTGTTTGAGAGGTTATGTGGTTTTAGGATGTTATATCGCGTGGCTCGTGACCAACCCTTCTATTATTGAAGGATTGTGATTTGTTATGCCTCCGTGGGGGTTTAGCCGAGCAGCGATGATGGCATATATTTTGAGTTATGTGCATCTTTTCGTTGTTTTCTTTGGAGCCATCTCATCCAACTGTGGGAAACTCGAGTTTTTTTTTTTTTGAGTTACTTCCCTCCTATTCTATTTTAATGTCTAATGCATTTGGTTCATTTTCTTTTACCTTGAGTTTTTCAGGTGATCATGGCCATTTGTTTCTTTCTTATGGCTCTCATGTTGGGTTCGAGAGGAATCGTCTTATTTGCAACCTCGATCTTGTGCTTCCTCGACTTTTTCATCAATGATCTCCACTTTGATGGCCTGGGCTTTTCATTTGGAGCCGTCGGGCGAAGGTTTATCATTAGGGTTTTCCTCGAAAACCCGAAAGGGCGGGGTTTTTCATCCCGGTGATAAACTTTCGCACGTTGCCTCTTATTTGCCTTTCTTATTTTACGCCATCTTCAAAGGGGCCTGGGTTGTTCCTATGGCAGGTCCCCTTTATTATTATTAGTGGGTAGTCAGACCCAATTGGGGACTACCCTCCACCTTAGATATTTTTTTTCAAAATGTTTGTACACTGCTGTGATGAAAGATATGCCTATCTATTCGGCCGGTTTTTCCCCTCCAGACGAGTCTCTCACCAAAATTCCCATCGATTTGTAAACATGCAGGGGATTTTGGACACGGTCAAGCTCCACCAATATTTTATCTGCTAAAAGATACCACGGGATCCGCTTGCATCCAAATCTTGGCTTACTGATTTTTCTACCACTCTAACAACTGTTATGCTTTCCATTTACATGTCAAACCCATGTACTGAGCGCCAAACTGTAAATGAGGTAAATCTTGCAGCCTGGGCACTGATTGCTGATAAATGCAGGTAAATGTTCCATTCTTTAAATTCATTGCTCTTGGAACAAATGCTGCCATTAAATTAGATTTGAGCATTCCATAGTCAAGATTAGATTTGTTAGATGATAGAAGTGGATTAGTATGGTTGGTCGAAGAATTACGTTTGAGTTTTTAATCTGCTTTGGTGTTTGTAGACCAAGCTCGCTACCAGGATGAAAAGTCCAATCCCTTTCTATGGATATCTTAATCTTTATTTTTACATCAAATTGAGATGCATCTAAGCTAGCATGTTTAATTTAGCATTTCAATCTTCTTACACTATTTGACGATACCCGTTTTAAAGGAGAGATGCTGCTAAGCTGTGCATATTCTGGAGCTTCCCTGCATGCTATTACAGGAGATTGCAAGAACTCTCAAAAGAGCTAGATGATTCTTTTAATCAAATTGTTAGGAATGTTTCTAAAGATTCGGATGAAGGGAGAGTTCTTCAAAGACTTTTCAAGAGAAACAAACATTCGCCAATACAAGCAGATGTACCAGATCTCAGGGATATTACTGTAATGAAAAGCATGATTGTGAATGTTACAGAGACAATGCAAACACAAAAAATGCAAAGAACAACTGATGTTCTGCAAGCAAGAAAGAGCACCCTTCAAATGGCAGCATCTTTGACAGGAGGGATTAATCAATCTGCAATTTCAGAGTTCTATCTGTTCCACGGAAAACTACCGCCATGGCATTTAGAAGACATATATTTGCAGAGTCTAAAGCCGGCCTTGGTCAATATTTGGAAGGAAGAAAATAAATGATGCATTCTCACCTGAAGAAATAGCCATTGTGACGAAGTTTTGTGATGAAAATACTAGAGTTTCATCTTACAAGGAGTATGTGAGAAAGCATTTGACCAAAAATGGTGGGAAAATTAATCATCTTATTCATCTGCTAGAGATCACACAGGTAATAGTTTCAATCAAAAAATAGCAAAGTTGTACACTAATTCTTTACTTTGTGAGCTAACAACTATATTTATGATTATCATTGTGTTCAGGTTCAATTGTACCTTGCTTTCAAGAAAGAACATCCTATTATAAAGCTGTTCAAGCAGGTTTTTGAGAAACTGAAGCCAATTTATGTAAGAAAACTTCAAGAAAGGGAGATTTGTTGTTGATACCACTTGCATCTAGAATTCGCAAGGCAGGCCATCAATAATATGAGGATAGAATTCATTCTTTTGTTGCGCTGGATATGATGGTTGAGGAAGAACAGTACCAAGGCTTGGCTTCTTAGGCGAACTCGTGAAAACTTTCTTGTGCCAACATGTTTTGGACAAAAATTAAATGAAAATATTATGTGGATAAATTTTTCTCCCTCATTTACATCCTAACAGGACTCAATTTGAAATTTCCTTCATGCAATGCTGCATTTGATATATTTAAGGAGCTTCGATGGAGCTCAGGAATGGAATCTAAAGAATTTGCATTACCCACAACATTGCATGGTCCATTTCAGCGTGTAACTCAACCCTTTGATCCAGCTTTAAGGATTAAAAGAAACCGCCAGCTCACGAACGTGGTTCCGTTTCGAAGGTAAAATATCTTCGAGATTAAATGAATCACTACTTACACTTGCATCACAAGAACAATATAATTGCCAACAATAAACCCTATTCAACAACTAAATCTTCTAGTGGCAACCCACTTATTTGCTCAATGATGGAATTTTTAAAACCATGCATAAATACCTTAGCTTTTGCTCAATGGCGGAATTTCTAGAATCATGAATAACCACCTTAGGTTGTTTGAGAGTGCTTTAAAAAATAAACCTTGCTTATAAGCATGAATCATAAAAAGCATCTAACATACATGCCTTTTGACCACTACTTACATTTGATATAAATAGCGAAATATTACTAAATATTTTATTTAAATAATATGTGCAACTATGCATGTCTAGAACCAAAGAAATGTTCGCAGCGGCCTGAGTGTTACTAAATGCTGGAAACAAAAAGGACGGGACAAACAATAGTGGGAATCCCATGGTGGTCGACACGATGCAATATTGCCGGATCAACTCCTGCATGTTTTTCAAGCTATATGTTTGAACTATACATCAAGTAGTTCTATCAATTCTAACCTATAGACGAGCGTACTTAAAAGGATTAGGACGTTAATAATGAGTTTAACTGCGCATGTTTTATTTCTCAGTATTAAAAATATAGTGGATTTAATTGAACAGGTTAGGAATGCTATAATGGATCCAGTTGAATAGGCTAAGGGCTAAACAAATGTTTGCGGCCTTCTTTTACACCATTCTCGAATTAACACAAAAGTTCCTTATGATGATTTTGGAAAAGAAATGTTCGCGGCGGCCTTGGCCGCCGCAATAAATTTCTTATAGTTATTAACACTAGTTATGGTGCCCGGCGTTGCCGGGCTTTAGTAACAACTTTACAGGGGAGGAAAGGAGGGTGATTGTTGAACATTGGCTAGAAAATGTGGCTTTTGGGGAGGAGAAGAGAAGGAGAGGGTACTATAGAGCAGCCTTCTAAGATTCATCGATGATGACAAAAGCCTATTGTGCACAAATTGTGAATTTCATTTCAGATGTTGAACTGTAAATATGTTATAGTATGACCTTAATTGCAATGCAAAGGCATGTTGTAATGTACAATGGTAATTGACTGCAACATACAATTCCAAGAAAATTATCAAAAAGCATCATAAATTGTATTGTATACTAATTCCAAATGTGTATTTATACTAACTGATTGAAGAAACAACTTCATATTCTCAATAGCAAATTTAAATTTGCACAATGCATTGTCGGACCTTAGCAACACAATGTCTCGGGGTTAACAAACACTCAACAATGTCCTGTATTGAGGTTAACAGTCTTGAAATTTGGATGCTTGCTGATGGGTCTTTCTTGGCAATGTTATCCACCATAAATATGTGGGGAGAAATTGTCGACTATTAAGGCATAAGATTATAATCCAATGAGTTTCGCATTTGTCTACATTTTATTTACGGTGTTATGCTAATGGCAGCAATGTAAAACGATTTGAATAACAAAAGTTATGTAATGCACATTTTATTTATGGTGGTTATGCTAATGGCAACATATTCTAGCTTGGCCAAGTCCAACTATGGAGTCATGTGTTCTAATGCAACTTAATTATCAAGTAAAAGCGACTGTTTTGTATTGCGTATAGATTTGAAACCAAGCAACGGTGTAGTCTGTGACATAAATATTATGTCCAGTTATCTTTACCTACATCTTTGGCTGGTATGACTAAATTATACAGCATAATGACAACGCTACATGGAATGAGCCTGGTCTGGATGAATTATGGCCAAATGTTACGGAATTTGAAACAGTTGAAAGTGAATCCTGCAAAACTGAGATGCCAATTTTCTCACGGTTAGAATGATCAGAACAGAAAACAATTTAAGATTGCAAAACAGGCAACAACTTAAACTTGAAAAAGCGAAAATCTAAGGCAATGCAATACAATAACCAACCAACAACTCTTTCTCAACAGCAAATCAGATGTTGCAGGTTCAAGACTGATCAAATAATTCCAAAATATAACTGATTCATGTTCAGCCGTAACTGGTCTACATCATGCTGCATCCATACAACTTGCCTCTACCAGATGTTGCCAGCAATTAATATCAGATATAAGCTATATTATACATATACAATCAATTGGCTGCATAAGCAACATAGTTGTTCAATAGTTGCCATAAGATTTGCATGTCTATTTCATGAGGTTTTGTCATGATGACTGGCACATGAAGTTGAAACTTTTCTTCTCCTCAATCTGCACCATACTGGAATATGATTGAGCATGAATTCAAACCTTGCTAGAGGAAGCATCAATTTATATGCCTATGAGATCAATCTTTCATGCTTTCACTTTGATTGTCAATTCTTGCTCAAATGCTTTCACTTTGCTTGCTCAACCCAAACTTTATTCTCCAACTTCAATGTATCTGATCATTAACACAAAGATAGTACCTATTGTTGAGCAATTTATGAAAGTTTATGTTACTCACTGTACAGTAGAAATTTATCTGATAGCTGGCTGTGCTCCTTCACATTTTGGAAGTCCACAGACAGGAGAAAAATCTTTAGGATCCCATAATTACTTCTCAAGCCATGGTTACGTAGGTCTTAAAGAGTAGAGATTTTAGCTTCCCATCAAATAGGTGCCTGATGTTCACACTGTTCTTAAACGTCCTACAGAAGTAGGTAGGCTTGCATATCTTTCAATGTGGTTGCAAGCCAATCCAATCCTTCATAAAGACCTTCAGCTTTAATAGCACATGTTCCCTGAATATGCCATCTCTGATTTTTCAAATTGAAAAGACCTAGGCCCTCGCATACCTCTGCTGGAGACATTGCTCCCTTCTGCTTATCAAAGACACGAAACAAAAACAATAATAAACTACATGAGTCTAAACCATGTTGCAGAAAGAGAATGGTCAGCTAATTGTATCACACCATATCCTGCTTGTTTGCAAACACCAATATTGCACAATTTCTCATCAGAGGATCGTTGATAATAGCCTACAGCAAGGTCATGATGTTAATAAAAGAGCCTAAAAGCTCCTAATATGAAAGCAAAATATAGAACCTGAAATTCACTTTTGGCCCTGCCAATCCGTTCTCTGTCCAATGAGTCAACAATGTATATCTGTATTCTCACAACCGGCCCTTGTTATATTGATAATCCTGATCTTTATAGACAAAAGCTATGTTCCAATTCTGATAATGACTATACTAATAACCTCTTAGTAATGGTAAGCTCTGATACTGACTAATACTTTCTGACATAATTTGATGGAATCTAGCTGCATGTTTCTAACATTGTGAATAAAAGCTTTCTTCCCTTGAGCCTGAGAGGGAGGTTCTTGCTAATGTAAATAGTATTTCCAAGAGACCTTTCAATAGCTTTGAAGCTCTTGTAGGAAGATAGCAATATTGTCTTTGATTTGTTTTGCCTAGGTATTTGCAGTCCATTTGGAAAAGTTCTATTAACCATATGAATGGACAAATATTATAAACTTCTGTTAAATTTGTCTTCAATATTGGAACCCGATTTATTGTTAGCAACAAACCCAATGCATTTAACATTTAAGGATGCTACTTTTCTCCTTACCAAGCCATCTGTGTTGTTAAAGTAGTGTTTCCAAAGTGGCCTTAACTTTTCCTGTCCACCTACAAACTGTGAACACGACATTCTTATACTGCACCTTCTCCACATTAAAACCTGCAAGAACCACCTAAAGGTAGTGAGGAACTTACCCTTTCCCAATCTTCAAGCTAAGGAGCTCCTACATACATTGTCTTACTCCCTGCTTTTTCTATCTGCATCCTTAGTGCATCAAATAACCAATTTGCTATTTGCTAGATAGTTAAACATGCTGATATTTTTCCAATGAAAACAGATGCAAGAAATGTCCCTAATGAAGGATTGAGTGTGACATAATGGATTAACCTCAACAAATAGTGGAGCAGCCAAATAAATAAGAGAGTGGACAAACCTGAACTTGTACAATTGTCAAGTTGAGATTCCCAGCCAACATCACAATACTACACTGCAATACTACTCAAGAATCTGCTTGAGCTACACCAACATGATGCCTGAAGAAAAAGATTCACACCTGAAGAAGCATATGCCGGATTTTTGATGCCAAACTCGAATCATTCATGAGGAAAACGAGGAGCGCCCGATGGACCAGGTGGAGTGGTATGAGCAATTTGAACTTCAAGTTGCTCATGCCACTCCACCTGGTTCATATAGTTGTTACCTTGTTATAATCCTGCAACCACAACCACAATATTTAAAAACTTGGAACCAAAGTTCAAGCTTGCAAAAACAACCTTACTTAAATCAATCAAGAGGTGTTTCTAGCAAAGAAAATAAAAGTGTCCGTAGCAAATGAAGTCAATGCTCCAAAAGCATTACCATAAGTATGTTTTTGCTTAAATTTGACTTCTAGACAAAGATAATTATGACAACAAAGCTAGAAAATGTGACTCAATAATAGAGCATCTTCATCTACACATTCACAACACATTGCAGAAACCTAGCAACCATATTTCTCACTCGCCTTGCTCCATATCTACATTCCAGCTCCTTCTGCAATGATTTAAGAGTTCAACATGATATAGGAGAGATTATTAGATGGATGAGGTCATACTTGGGCCAAATTTAAAGATGGGACCAGTATTAAGACCTAGAAAACAAATCCATCTGCATATTTGTATGATCATCCCAATCTCAAAGTGTAGCAAGTTTCCAATGTTCAAATTAACTGATAAGAGGATCATCCGTACAAATCTATAAGAACAATCAATACAACAATTTGAGACAATCTCAAGAATCACAACCTGAAAAATTACAATCAATCCATCCTCACGTTGGTTCGTCCCCTACCATGGAAAGCTCTAGCTATATCCGGTAATTCCGTTGCATGGAAAAAGACAATAAGATATGTGATTCTGAGAGCCAGACAATAGAAGCGTTCAGAAATAAGGACGTAAATGGGAGTTCCTGTTTTCAAGGACTCCAGAAATGCATGCTACAAAACTCAAAACAAAAAGGGGTTCCAAAGCAGTGGTCTTACCTGCACGATTTTGGACCAGATAATCTTTAGTATGGCCTATGCAAAACCACGAAAATCCTCTTGAAAATAGGGGTGCCCAAAGGATTTTTTTGAAGACCAGTCTGTATACAAACAACAGATTACCCTTTGTCTGTAGACCACAAACGCTCGAAAGTACCGGATAAAATAGAACAGCCCAAATGGATTCCTGTAATGCATGTGGCAGGTAGACAAATGATGTTCATGCCAAAAGCTTCTCCAAGGTTGGGTTGTAAATCTCTCGGAAGATCTGCCAGATATGCAAGCTGACGGCGGATCCGTTGGTTCCTGAATGCTCCGTTTGCATACCACCCACACCCATCTGCATCTGCTGGAAAGATTCGTGGCATGCATATTGAAACCTAGAAAAATTCTTAGTCTGGTGAAAAAAAAATCCCGATTTTTGGAATTCCGGAAACTTTTATCGGCTACCAAAACCCCACAAACCTTAGAAAAATTAGCTTAAAAAAAATCCAAAAATATTTTCTGCCAAACCGGAAAATCCCAAACCTTAGAAAAATTAGCTTAAAAAAAATCCAAAAATATTTTCTGTCAAACCGGAAAATCCCAAATTAACAACATTGATATATATTTTGCATGGGACGAAACCATGAGGGCACAAAAAACAACATCTATACTTGCATTTGTGAGGCAATTTCTTATTATAGAAAAAGCTTGAGCCATTGTAACGTTGTTGAAAATGACTTCATGGCATTAAATAGTTCTTTGATTTATGGGTCCAAGAATCAATAATGTACATATATAGCAATAAATATGACAGTTTTAAGATACGATGCCTAAAAAGTTCTTCGCTTCATGGTTTGAAACATGGTTGTCAAATATGAGATATGCATTCGAGGCTTTTTCGGTATAAATGGGCTTATCCAAGATGCCCAATAATGTTTTATGCCTTGCAAAAGTAGCCTTCCAGCATGAATATGCATTTGGGGCTTTTTCAAGAGTTGCTTCGGTAAGGAAAGATATTTTTGGAAATACTGTGCTATGGTTTAAAAGTTATTTTCAGAGGCTAATATTGACGTCTTGAAAATGGCTTTGCATATTAAAAGTATGGGTCCATTTTTCATGAAAATTCTTTTTAGCCAAAGGCCTTGGCGCCAAACGGCTATGGAGTAGATAACGCCCTGGGCCGAGGGTGTTATTGAAAAAAATTTGAGGGCCATCAAAATGGCGAGGGGTGTGTGCGCCGAGCCATTTTGATGGCCCGACTATGCCCGAGCCATTTTGATGGCCCGAAATTTTTTTTTTTGAAGTAAACCCAGGGCTGCGGCTATCGTCCGTTTTAACACACTGCCCCGAGAGTTTTGGGCCATCCGATCATTATCAAAATCGATCTGGATCCGTCCATTTCATAACATCCTAGGGTGTTATGGAGTAGCGGTGTGTTATAGCTCAATAACATTAACCGATCAAGATTGGTGCAGCCGTTGGATCACTATAAACTTGAGGGGCGGTGTGTTAAGGTGGTCAAGCATTCATGGTTATTTATTTACGGGAAGCCAAAGCAGGGGTCTCTACTCACGGATCTATACAGTTGCATATGATCGAGGATATAATGGAGTAGAACAAGTTTCGGATACGCTTGGTGTGCAGCCCATCCGCTTGATCTTTGTATATTGATTCTCAAGCAAATAAGACAAGGAGCCAATACCGGAAATCGCTCCAAAACCGGATGCCAAAGATCTTGAAAACAGTTTATTTTGCTATTTACTTTGCCATAGAATGCTTGAATGGCGAGCCCACGATCTGAAATGATATTTGATGTATGCGGATCCACGGTAAGTACGAAATGATATCCGATCTCCGGTGTATCACAGTCGATACTCTATAATGGCATTTTGTTGCATAAAGATGGATCTTCTGTGATCAAAAAGTGGAATAGAAGCCTTATAGGCCCTGGTTATGGTTTTCGGGCCTTTGGCTAAAACAAGAGGATTGATTAATTTGCAGTGCGTGAGAAGATGGCTTTTTGCATTATATTGCGATTTGATCTTGCATAGTTTTTGGATGTTTGAAGCCCTGGCGAGAAATAATCTTTGGCACCAAATATTCCCATCGATAGTTGCAACCGGTATTTGATCGGATGTTTTATGGTTGTTCAAATATGGATTTTTGCGGTATGTCACTTTCAAAACAGATGCAAAAGCGGATCTTCGGCACAAGTGATCTCGCCTTTAAATGGCGGTTCGGGTTCTTGTGCGTAACAAGCTTGATGCTTGCGGTAGCATATGATCTCTGCATGTGGATTGGAACTTTCCAAACAGAAGAAATTTGAAATGAAGGATTTTGGATTGAAACAAAGTGCATACCACTCAAGACATTCTAATGGAGTGTGAAGAACGTTAACCAGGTTTGAGCTTGACTGCTTTAACTTTTTCTTAGAATGATCTGGGAAACAAAACTCCATGATATCATGAAATGAGTAGCAGTGTTTGGTATGATTAAAAACAAACCAGTTAATAAGCTAAAAGCTACTATTGAAATAGATGCATTGTTACTACCGATTATGGTAAGATAAAATACAGATTTGCCCATTTATGGGCATGGATTGTTAGTCTTATTGCTTGTACATATATGCGTGATCTAGTTATTGATCTAGTTATTGATTTACACGGTAATAAGTTGAACTAATTATCAGGGTAACCCGCTGGATATAGGACCAAGAAATTGGTTCTCGTCTATTGGTTATGCTTGATTATAGTAAATGTTTTTTTCAAGTATTATGGGTTACGTTTGTGAGGTTGAATCCTAGCCGTGGATCTGGAGCATATTCTAAATATGATGCCAGATCAGTGGCCAGCATCTTTTTAGAGAAGAAATGTCCTGCCATTTCCTAAGGTCTCCATCGACCTCATGGCGACCCAAGAAAAAACGTCGGCAGACCATGCATATGCTGCATAGGTCGGAATCGCCAGAAGCTGGGCCGGAACTCACAGATTGGATAGGGCAGAAGACCTCTGCTAACTTCCCCCGGCTTCAGCAAATCGGCTAACATCAAGTTGGGCAAGGAAAAGACCCAGCCAACGTTTCCGGCATCATCAAACCAGGCCCTGGCTGTTGCATCTTCAAATCCGGCATCGGTGGCGGGACTAAGCTTATTTGCTACCTATTAGGGCTTCAAAGAATCGATTCGGCTTCTTTGTGTCCGGATCTTGCTCTGTTAGAACAAACCGGACTAAAAAGGCTTGAATCGCCAAGCCCTAAAAATTTGAATCGGAAGCCACGGAAGTCCCTGGAGCCCGCTCTACAAGCAAAGACGGTAAACCCGAAGCAAAACAACGCTTCCTGCGCAGCCCGGATCTTCTTGGGCTCCTTTACTTGTTTGCCAACAATCAATCGGCGATCCAAATCCTTTTGCCCTTTGTTTGCCTTTGTTTGACAACAACCGGGGAACATGCCAAGCATGCCCTTGAATATGAAGAGCCCTTCTTCGCTTCAACGATACTGCCCTCCTCCTCTTGCTCAAGACTTTTGAAAAAGCAGGGGAGCCCGGCCTCGAAAAAGGAAGTGGCGTGAAACGCTATCGACACCCCACAATTTAGCATGAAAAATAGCCAACAATAAACTTGCAAACACGTTAAAATTAGAAACTAGACCACTAAATGGAAACAAGCTGCTCAAACATGCTAAAATATACCCTTTTTTATACAATACGGCATCAAAATCATAGTCCTAACCACTGATTCCCAAATACCAAACCAAAATCGCAGAAGTTTATTATCATGATTATATGAAAAACATATATGATGAAAGTTAGCAATATTACTTAAAAATTTGAGCGTTAGTTTTGGTTCGGATCCATGACATTGCCCCTCCAAATGCTTGGTGTTCTGTTGTTCCTCTCTTTGGCAAGGTACTACTTTGGAAAAGCTATATTTCTCATAGCTTTCTATTTATTGACTATATAGTAGTTAACCATTTCACCTACACCAGAGGTGCAAATGGTTTAATTCCATATGCATCTCAATTGCAGATGGAATGAAGGTGTTCCTTCCCCTTATTTTTGCAAGTCCCAAGGTCTAGAAACATCTAGAATGATTATGCATGTTGGCACCTATACAAGATGGCGAGGAACTTGCATGTTGACATGGCAACTCCAGTGTTAACCAACATGGATTTTTTGTATTGTTCAATTTCACTTTACAACGAAATATTTAAAACTTAAATTAAGTCATTGTCATGAATTGTCATGGCAGTCCTTTTAGAGGAACTGATTATTGGAACCTAATGAAATCCTCTTCCTCACAATCAATGCAATCAAACATCCAGAATATCCTCATAACCAATAAGAGAATATCCTCATAACCAATAAGAGCATGGCTGGCAATGCCATGCTTCTTAAGAATGTTTTGCCTTATGATATATATTAACTAAATGTTTTATGTTTATTTCTTTCATCATTTATGAAGCTTCTTACAAATTTATGGCCTATCCTAAGTGAGAGAATACAAATGTGTTGTTTTTAATACAAACTATAATCTAGTTTCTTATTTCTAAGGAAGAAGTAAATGCAAAAAGGATTGTTATAATGGGTGTTACCGCCATGCTAATATATATTTAACACCTACTTTTTGGAGCTATCCTTCAACTTATTATCTTGGCTACAATTATTGAGGTGCCTCCATAGAGAATAAATGAGAAGACATTATATAAAAAACAATATGACGATGACACCTATTTTTGAATATGATGCATGAGCTAACTTCAACTTCTTGGATGAAGTTACATCAATCATAAGTTAAAAAGGTTACAAAATAAGAAACTTACTGCAAGTTTTTGTTATACCATGAACTGCAAAGCATTTGAAAGTGAGGAAAACGTTTTGTGGAGGTCACAAACTTACAATATTCTTTTGCTTTTCCCCTCTTTTTTTTTCCAGGGTACGAAAAAACTTACAGTTTGTCTACTTGCAGATTAGAAAACTGTATAACCTTTGTCACACAGGTGTGTACTCGAGTAAAAGGCAGAGGGAGAAAAAGAAAAAAGTAGAAAAACATCTAGGGCCTACAAAGTTTAGCTTCACAACAGCTGCTAAGACCAAAGCTTCTTGGACGTATCCCAGTTTACCTTTCTTTAGATTTGGCTTGTTTCCCTTTGCCTGTTTAGGATAAAACATTAATATTTTCTGCTTCGACCCTCTTAATTCTGCACAATTTACAATTGACTGTGTGCTCAGCAGAAACTCTGATACTTCTCTGACTATTTAAAACACCACCCTTTTCTTCATTTCATTGGAGAAAGGAAACATGGCGTCCCTTTTGCTTGCTGTTATTTTCACTTTCGTCCTGCATTGCCAGAATACACAAGCTTCTTTGAGGACTGATTACTATGCTAAAACATGTCCTCCTCTTGAGAAGAGGGTACTTGAGGGCATGATAAAGGTCACTAAACAGGACTCCAGAGCACCAGCTTCTCTCCTCAGAATGCACTTCCATGATTGTTTTGTGAGGGTATGTGTTATACTGTCCTCCTTTTTCTTCAGAAAGGTAAGTCTGCATTTTCATTTATTTCACATAAGTGTGGCATATGCAGGGATGTGATGCCTCCATACTGCTGGATGCCCCTAATGGTGAAAAAAGTGCTGGTCCTAACATCAATTCCCTGCGAGAATTTGAGTATATTGATCAGATCAAAGCAGATTTAGAAAGTGTTTGTCCAGGAGTAGTTTCCTGTGCAGATATACTTGCACTAGTTGCCAGAGACTCGGTTGTGCTGGTAAAGTTCTCTTCATTAACCTTCTGTTCTATGGACTAATGTACTCATGCATGTTCTGAGTGCTTAATCAAGTATACAACTGCAGAATTTACTAATGTCAATCTTATAGGACAGATAACATCTAAAGTCACATGTAAAATCAATCAATTCCACATGAATTGTACTCGGATAAAAAGAATGAAAAAAGAAAAAAAGAAGCAAAAGTGAGATGCTATTCTGACGCTTTTTGAATACTTTACAGACAGGCGGAACTGGTTGGAAGGTTCCTCTTGGAAGGCGAGATGGTCTGGTATCCATTGCCACAGAAGCCAGTGCCAATCTTCCAGCACCAACATTCAATGTTTCACAGCTCATTGCAAGCTTTCAGAAAGTGGGTCTTGAAGAGGAAGATATGATAACGCTTTCAGGTACCAAAAACAATCAAACAGACAAGAAATCGAAACCCCAAGTCACGTTTTGCACGGCGGAAAAGCAACTCACAAATATTTCCCATTTCTGCTCGAAATCATCGGCGTTTCACAGTCATATCATAGCTTTTTCTTAAATTTTTCTATCTGCTAATGAAGCGCATTACCTGCAGGAGCTCACACCATCGGATTTGCCAAATGTAGCTCCTTCTCGTCCAGGCTTAATAATTTCGGTGGAACCGGAAAAGCAGATCCGAGCATTCGACCTAGTTTTTTAAAATCACTGAAGCAGCTTTGCCCTCAAGGCGGAAATGGGGAGACGTTATCATCCTTGGATGTGGTGAGTGAGACTAAATTTGACAACCAGTATTACCTAAATTTGATGGGTGGAAGAGGCCTCCTAAATTCAGACCAAGTGCTTTTCACCACATTTGAAAACCCTAGAAACTTTGTGAAGGCGTATAGCAATAGCAATACCAAGTTCTTGCAAAACTTTGCTGGCGCCATGATCAAGATGGGCAACATTAGTCCTCTCCTCTTCCCCAATGGCCAAATCAGAAAGAACTGCCGAAAAACAAATTGATTATATTGAAGACATCACCCTCATGCATCGGCTTCATGTCCTTGTATTGTATATAAAGGCATGCTTTATTATTTTTGCCCTATGTGGCCACGAAGGCACTAGTGCTAAGAACAACCTCTTTGGAACATATATTTGCAATACTCCAACAAGTGGGTTCTTCTAAATAACACTTTTGTTGCTCTTCGAGTTCTATTTCCTTCATCCTAATCTTGAAATAGAGTGTGGGGTGGGCAGGTGATATAATGCAAAATATTCAAGGCTATTTGACAACACAAGCATTATTACTCCCTTGTGCAGATTCGATTTCCGAGGAAAACACCTTCTAGTAAAAATAGGAATGCCGAAGATAGTGTCTAGCACAACCAAAATATGTGGCAACTGATGTTAGTGTTGTCTAGCATAAGATGGTCATATATGTGCCACTCACAGTTGGGTAAGGTGAATGAGGATTAATGTTGGTGTTGTCTATGCATGTTGGTCTCAAGTGGGATATTAAGAGTACTCCTCTGCCTCACTCTACAAAACTAAGATCCCCAAATGCTACAAAGGGGGAGTCAAGAACATATGGACAATTATTACAAGCTGCATAGTGCTAAATGATTTCTCGAACCCAAGGCTTGAAACCTTAGTTCAGTTATACCAACTTACTTTTCACTTGGAGCTTCCAATATTTCACATATTGCAATTTATCATCTATGTTATTTGTACATTGACACATGAGCCACACACAATAACACTTTTAAAGGCGATTTGGACATAGATTTGGATTTGGACGATAACATTTTTAAAGGACCTAAGCCGGCCATTTACTACGTCTCTAAGTTGCTTCATTCCCCCAAGATAAACAAAGATAGGCAAATTGTTGCATCATTTGGATGACATGGAATATAGTTGTCTATTTGGTCGTTCAAAATTGAATTATTCCATGGAGGCGAAGAGATCAAATAGAATTGAGTTGAACTTGTTTCTATTGTCCTCGAAGACCAATAAGCCTATGGGACCCAAACAAAGAGCACCGCATGCATATTATTGCCCAGGATTAGACCTCCTCCCCTGCCCCAAAGAGTTTTCAAGGAAAAAACCTTGGCAGTCTGACAAACTGTACAATGTCACATGTCAATGGAGTGTCGAGGGACACAACTTGGTGCACATATCTCACCTCCTAGAGATACGATCCTGGGACCCCCACTAAAGCATATGTAGCATCATATGGACTGGCTGGTTAGCCAGAATGGACTCAATATAGCATACCCTGATAGGTCCAAATGCTGGAGAGTGTTGAAGAGTGCCTCAATAGCTCCCAGTTGGTAACATTGACATAGCCTTCAGGATTCATCTACAATTCGGGGGCGGTTAGCGCCTACGCTAATGGACGCAATGAGTTTGTGCTTCTTTAGAGGTAAATGTGTTTTCAAGTACTCCTATTTCTTTTTCCTTCCCTAGGCGCCATGTAGTGCAGCTTTTCGCCGGCAACACAATTTCTAGCATAACTTTTGATCCAGGACTCCGTTTCAGGTGAGGCTTATTGCGTTGGAAAGCTCTTTCCAGGATCTTTCCGTTGATGTATGGTATTCCCATCTTTGATTACGTTTTCTATGTCAAAACAGTCCTGTTCCGGCCGGCTTTGGTAGGGTTTGCAGTATTGGATATTGTGTTTCAGATCTTTTAGATTGAGGCTTCTGCTTTGATTTAAATTTTGTATATAGCCGCTTTGATTTCATTTAGAGAGCTTCACCATGACAGAAAGGGCCAGCAATAAGGAGAGATTTGGTGTAAGGATGGCGGGGAAAAGAAAAAGTCTCCTACTCGGGGAATCATTGTTTGCCACAGGAGGTCCCCCGTCCCACAAGTGCTCGGTCTAGCATCTGACTCCATGGTCGGGGAAGCTAATTCGGTGTAATAATGGAGTTGCCATCTTCTCTTTTGGTTTGTTGACCTCTTCATATCGGCACAAGCGGGCCTGGTACATTTACCTTCCAAGATGGGAGGATCTCCAAAGTGCTCTAGACACGCAAGTTCGGTGTTTGCGCCTACACTTCGTGACAGTGCGACTCATTCATTGCGAGGGAGGAATGGCGGCCACATCTATGATCGTGTCTATTGAGAGATGGACACACTTATTACGATTAATACATGCCTTCGTTCTAGACCCTAAAGCCCGGTATGTGTGCACAAGTGATGCCTCGGTCGGACACTAGATCTGCAATTCTGACCCACGGAAGAAACATTGTGTTGAAGCGAAGTCTGAGACATTGGAAAGGGAACATGTTGAGGTGGGGTCTGAGACATCTCCACAATCCCAAGGGGACCGGGAGTCGCGATGTCGCTAGCGAGGCAGGGGAGCGAGCTACCTCGGTATCTTACATTTACTAGGAGCACGAACTTGCGTATTATAGGGGTTCTTGAGGCTGAAGATGATGCCCTTTTCGATATGGATCTTTGCTTTGCATTTTTCAGCGATGTCATGCATGTGAAGGCTGATGGAGTTGTCTCCGCTACTAGGGTGGGGCGGCAAGACACGATTGTCCCCCATCTTTTGGTTTGGTTTCAAGACACTCTTAGCCGCTTACATGTTCTTGACATGGAAACCATCTCGAGAGGGACTAGTTTTCGATGCAGGAGGACCTCTCCCTCTTCAATTGTGTAACCGTAAGGAGGAGCTCTGCAAGGTGAGGGCAGCCCGCACCAAAAAGAAAACATTTAGGCGGTAATGAGGGGGAGGCGACAATTATTCTAGATCAATGGCCTTCCAATCCTTGGACTGGCTATGTCTAGATAATTTTAGAAGCATAAATTTACCACTAGCATTAGCATTATCTTCTCTTATTCTTGGTAGCCTTTTAATATTTGGTTATTGTATTTGGTGATGGGGCCTAGTCCCCGGGTTTTAGATGGGCTATTGCCCTTGCATGTGCCGTCCCATAACCCGTTGGGTTCCCGTGGACGTAAAAATTCTTATCTTATCTTATCTTATCCTATGGACCTTGTTCAAGCATGGATTAATTTGGCTTTTGTAGTGTCCAGTTTTTACCTATTCCAGAGCCCCAACATCCCAAAGCTTGTCGAGGAAGAATGCATCGAGATAATGCCTCGGGTAATTATGATCTTCCTTGGCTTCTACATGTACCTGTGCTCCTGCACATTCCTTCTGAAGAGTTAATTAACTTGCTTCTCCTTCCAGTAAGCTTTGAGCATTGCAGACCCATCGCCATGGCATAGGTGAGGTTTGGGAGGCGAGCATTGCTCATACTGATCACTTCTAAAAGTATATAAGGTGATGGTCTAGCGCGGCCCATTGTAGAGGCAAGAAATCAGTCTCCTGCAAAAATATCAAATATGGGACCGTGGACATAACATCAAGTGTCCGGGGCAGGAAGGCCTTCTAAACCCGATCCAAGTCACTCTGAGTGCCAAGTGATACCACGGTCCTCACATCTCCAACCCACCTAGAAGAACTGGCTCCACTAAGACCTTGAACAAGTGCGACTCGTGAGCTCAGTCATACAATTCCGCTTTGTAATTGTCGTTTTGCATTGCATATAGAGCCTTTCAGCCTGCCATCACTCGTTTCCAGATAGAAGTGTCCTAAAATGTGATAGTCTTCAACTCCACTCCCAGGTACTTCTAGGTGGCCACAACCTCCACATTTTGACCTTGATAAGTGAAAAGAGGTGGTGTTGGTTGTCAGCAAGATGAGATGAGAAGCACCTTAGCCTTAGCCAAATTCACCCGCAACCTAATAGCTTGGCAGAAAGTCTCCACGGCATTCGAATGATGATGCATGTGGATCGGTGTGACGTTCCACGTATTTATATGCCTTTTTAAGTATAAATATATGACACGTCACTATGAATAATTAAGGGCACATTAATTATTCATAAGCTAAGGTTAGCTATGTTAATAATCAATTATTAAAGTGGAAACCTAACCCAAAATCCTAATTCGAATTTAGGGCTTAACCTAATATTAAAAGAGGCTAAAATATTAAATTAGTTAATATTAGCCAACCCAGAGTTGCCACCTAAACCAAATCGATTGGGCAAGAGAGAGTTGCTAACTTGGGACCCAAATTGGGGTTTTATACCCCATTTGCCCCAATTCGAATTGGGGGAGGTTGGTGGAGGAGGAGCTGCTGTTCCACCCTGTTCCAGCCAGAAGGATAGAGAACCAGAGAGATAGTGGATCTAGCTATGATCCCGGTTAGTATGTAGATATCTTGGATTCCTAGATAGTCGTAGGACTAACCCTTGTATGCTTAGAAGGTAGCTGGGATGAACCCTTATATGAATAGATGTATGGTTAATCTCTATTTCATGTTCTATTCGAAGCTATGGATGGATGGATGTATAAGGATAGCTTTCTTTCTGTTCCTCCTGTGTTGTATGGGTAAAAGAGGGGTAGAGACCTAAAGGCCATCTAGAAGTAGAGATGTTCCTAGATAGAACCCTTAAAACCCAATAAATGCGGCATGTGCACAAGAGCCAACCTTGCTCTGGATGCTATGATGTGGTTCAACACCAGATAACGAGTATGAGGGTGAATCGGGGGTGGGGTCTTGCCTAGCGCGGCTACAGGACTCCTATAGTGTGCTAGGCTTATAGCCGGTCACTGTGTGTGGGCCGGGTATGGGTCTGACACTCTCTGGGCCGGAGGGCGAGAGTCTATATGGTCGTCTTGGGGTCGAACGGGCTGGTGAACTAGCCTTTAGATTTAGGGGAGTAAGTCGGGTACGGATGCGGGGGTCGCTGATGCGGCACGCGTTCTCTAGCACACCCAGGGATCCGTCATGCTCGGGGAGAAGACGCCTCTCTGACCTGCCTCATCGGACCGGGGAGATGTAACCCGGAGTGGTCCCGTAGGGTGATTCCTTGGGATTGCGTCTCCCGAGGGCTACAAGCACGTCATAGCATGATTCAACCTATCTGCAAAGTGTGCACAGGAGGGGCGGATGGAGTGGACTACCCTAGCCATTGTCTTATGCCAGCCAATGCCATGTTATACCTCTGTCTGCTGTTATCTTGAGGCCCTGACCGTCAGTAGCCCTTAGTTATAGTGCATTTCCTTTGTTCTGTTGGTATTCTATTGTTAGTTGTGTTGATGATGGTGGGCCACCCTTCGTGGTGGTATGTTATTTATTAGTATTGTTGCTAGGTGCTAACATGTATGTACGCTTCCGCTATATAGGATTCCCATAGAAGGCGTGGGACGAATGACACCTCCGTGTCCTTCACCCGGACACTTGGCCATCACAAGTGGTCCGAGTCAGGCGGAGGGCCTTTCCGTGGTGATGGATTCGCCATGGGGGAGGAATTTCCCGTATTTATATGATGGGAACATCGTATGGATTCGGGAAGCGTCACAGTGGTATCAGAGCCATGATTTTGGTGGACCAGATCATAGCACTGGCCATATTCTAACTCGTTAGTCGATAGGTAGTACGTGACTTTAATCTAGGATAAACTATTCCAATTCCAGATCTAGTAGGTATGTTGACCTAGTTATGGGAGGATTAACCTAGTTACGAATTAAGGTGTGAGTCCTTAGAATCAAGTATGTCAAGTTTTTAGAGAAAAAGAGGTCTTTTGTTTCCATGGGCCATAACTTTCTCTAGGTAACCCGGATTGAGGCGATTTTTGCGCCAACGCGTCGGGCATGGTCTGATTACTCTAGGGACGTCAACATTCGGCATCAAAATGGCGAAAAAGTGGGCCAAAAACTAACTCGGGCGCCGTTCACGTTTGGGCGTCTTAGAATTCAAATAGAAACACGTATAACGGGACCGGCACTCGACCGTATAAAAAGCGTATTTCCACCGTATAAAAATTTTCATATTTTTTTTTATATACATATTTTTTTGGCGCCTCGACTCAGATTTGAAGCCATAACCTTTCAACTCCAACCTTAGGCACTAACCAACACGCCAATCTTTCTTAAATGTAATGTATGTTTCATATATTTCTTATACACATGCAGTACCTTGTTTTCTTTGCATAGCAACTTTTGTATAAAAGTGCACTATGGGGACTTGAACCCTTAACCTCCCACCACCCAGCCAAACCCTTTACCAACACGGTAAGCTTCCTTTTAACCCTTAACCTCCCACCACTCAACCAAACCCTTTATCAACACGGTAAGTTTCCTTTTAGTGGATACAATAGTCTCGTATCGTACTTAACCAATAGTATCTCTGTTTCTCTAGAAAGACTCCTGTCTACCATTACTCTTCCCTAAACCAACGCTGCGGTGGCAACAACTCCTGCAACCATGGTGAGCTAGGAATAACTTAAGAGTTATTATCATCACTGCGGAATGTTTCCGCAACCATATCGACAAACGTTCACGCTGAGCGATGGAAGGAAATTCCTCGGAGTAAGATAGAAACTTCCAAGTTGGATTCTAATCCACTATTCACCTTGAATATTCCTTAGGCGACGATAATAATGTCCAGTTATCGACATTCCTATACCTATAGCTTTAAATATTTTTTTTCCTTTGGTAGATGCCTTGATAACAAAATTTCTTCGGGCCTTGCCATGATTCAATCTATACTACATTCATATGCTTTATATTAGACCTTATTCGACGTTATATATTAAGGAACATAATGAGAATTAACGTTGTTTCTCTCTAGTGTCTAAGCCTTGACTCGTCTCATTTCCTAGAGAAAGGATCTCTTTTCGCCCAACCAACTAGGGACTGCCATGAAGCACCCCTCTAGACCATGGGTTTGGATTTCTTTGATCCTACCACCCTTCAATATTTCTTCTCATTGGTTGTGTTCCTTTTGTGGATCACTTCCCCCAGACCATGATACATACTCTGTAACACGTAATGAGTGCTCGTGTTAGAACCCCCACAACAATGTCAACACTTTATTCTAATTAATCGCGGGTACAAACTTTAGTATTATTTTGTGCCAAAGTTCATCGCCTATATGGCTGTGATTAATTATCTGCGCCACACTCCTGTCAAATTGACAACGGTCTACCCTCTTTTGGCTACTTCAGTATCTAGAATTATTTCCCGCGAGTAGGGTAACTCTTAGGATATATGGACTACTGGTCTATGTATTCTCACCCCTTCTGATCTATACACCTCATCTTGATTTTTATCGGGACTTGGAATTGTTGTGTATTGCCCTCTTCTCAGTTATCCCTAAAGGTATAATCGCCAAAGTCGTCGTACTCCTTCTTTTCTTCCATCAGGGGGACGCTATATTTTATATATCTTTTATTCCCAAAACTGAATAAATGCTCTCGACTTATAACGCTGAAGTAATTCATTGGTATCTAGAACCTTTGAGTAGTTAAGCTCTCATTATCAGTTATTCCAACACCGTTCCAACCATCCTCGGGATGTTTTTGAATGTAACATCACCATATATGCTAGACTTACTCTAGCTATTTGCACTGATTTAAACTCTTTCCATATCCCTTAGTACGACGTATCTAAAATAGTCAACTCCAACCATTGGGATAGCTTGAATGCTTATCTCTGGAAAAGTATACTTAATCCAATATCTTTGTATATAAGCATATCAGTATGCTGATTCTTTAAACCTTGTTAGGTAATATTTCACTACCTTGTTATTATGTGATATAGTACCATGTGTGAGCCAACTCCAAGTCTGGACTCATATAAGTCGTATTTAATTAAAGGGGGACTCATTCCATTCCCATTTTTTTTCGGAACCCGGTTAATTTACATAAAAAGGAGCACCCCAACCCGAAAACTATCCTTAATTCGAATTTTTGAATAAAAGTCTGCATCCAAGCTTTGCTTCAGTTTTCCCTGGTTAGCGAGTCGAGAACAAGAACAATGCAACTGAAACAAAGGAAATTCATTAAAGTTTGAAACCAAAGATCTAGTTGAAAAAGAATTTTTATTAATAAATTGAACAGTTACAATGTATTTTACATGGGACGCAGAGACCATGGTGGTCTTCTTTGTCACTCTGATTACATCATCTTGGTAGGTGGTCCACCTTAGGGGATTAACTAGCGGCGCTTCTTCACTTTGCACCGTAAGCCTTGGGGCAACCTGAAGAGTGTGGAATGCCTCACGTGGAGGTGCCTCTGGAGCTCCGGCCCGACTGTCCGGCCGACTTCTCCACTCGCCTCCCTTGACCTTTCATCGAATATGCTCCTTCCCCAACCTCCGTGGATGTTATGCAATGCTTGCAAGATGCTTTGAGCTTCCTGGACTTTCTCTTTGTTCTTCGCCTGTTCTTTATCCCCAAGGTGTAGCGAGCAACCTCTGAATTCGCGAGCAACCTTATCCCAAAGGCCGGGCAAGAGTGTAGCGTGACCGGGATCGTGCGAGCGGTATTTCTTACGCCTTGAGAGGGATGCATGCCGCTGGGGCGGTCTCTGTGATGCCTGAGCGGGATCTGTGCTGGTGTCGGATCTGTGCCTGAACCACCTGGAGCAAGGAGAGTATGATTAACAATTACGGTGCCATGTCAAAACGAAGAAAAGAACGTTGAAATCAAATTACAATGGAGAATATTCATTCCATACAACTGCATCCAATGACATGGGAAGTAGTGTCTTTCTTGACTCGCGAGTCGAGAAAGGCCCATAAAAGTGAAAGTACAACCATTCTCATTAGAATATGGTTGCATCCAATCACACACGGAAGCATACAAATGGTTTCGTCAACGAGACAACCAGCATACCTTTCTCGACTCGCGAGTCGAGAAAGGCCCAGGAAACGCAATGTACAAGCATTATCATAATAGATTGTGGCTGCATCCAGTCACTCAATGAAACATACAAATGGTCTCATCAACAGGACAAGCATGCCTTTCTCGACTCGTGAGTCGAGAAAGGCATCGAAAACTCAATATACAAGTATATTCATTACAAAATGTTCAATACATGTGTTCACGTTTGTTTACAATATTCACACAATTTGACTATCTGAAAGCAGAGGTCACTCTTCTTGTTCACCAAAGTATTTGTCGTCCATAGCTTTCATGATCGCCTTGCTCTCTGGATCGGGTTCCGTGAGGCTCGGATAGTTCCTAAGCACATCGGCGACAAGAATGGCAAAGAGGGATTCTGCCAAGACAGGACAGAGTCCGAAGGACAACCACCTCCATCGTCTCATATTCTTGGTCGATATGGCTTAGCAATGATTGTATTTTGCGCGTTATGATAGCACTTGTAGGCGGAGTCGTCTATGATCAGCGTGTTGTGTTTGCCATAGTCCTGGAATTGCTCATAAACCCTGTCCAGCCTTTTCACCATTATAGGCTTCCCCTTTGTGATGGCTGGATCGAGGTCCGACACATGCTCGACCCTTTCGTTTCCCCAAACGCAGATGCCACCCTAAGTTCCCAGTCGACATGTTTAAGTTCTAGTATAGGAACTCCTATCTTCCTTATATCCATATTCATATGGACTGTATGTAAACTAAAAGTTTTAGTATACATCCTATCTTTTTCTAGTTATGTTTTACCATTAAATGGTCCTAGTACGCATATACGAACGCAGAGCTACTCCTCGGGATACACACACGATACCAAGTCCAAAGCATATTCTCCTTGGTGGGATGTTCATTGGGCACCTACCTTGTTCATACTCCAGACTTTGGTCTATTCAAAGTGTCCCTCCAAATTCTTTGTATTTGAAACGTTGTTTACAACAACTTTCAAGCACCTCTTGTCTCCCGCTTGTCGTGTGGGTACATTACTTGCCTTCCTAATGTATCATTAGTTGAAGGTCAACTTTCCTTCATAGTGTACCTTCAGCAAAGCTCCAACATACTTTGTAGCTTTAGACGGTTGCACCTTCTGCTAGCAATTGCCATCTTCCATTCCAACAATCTTGCAGAATGCTCATTCTCGCCTTCATTCAGTTCGAACTCGACTCTCTTGATCTTGTGTGGAAACTACGTTCCACACTATTGTCCAGTCTTTTATTCGGCATCTCGATGCTCCCAGCAGACATAAGATGTGTCCATTTCCTTAATTTATATCATGCATAATGGTCATGCATTTGACCAACGTCATTAAGCATATCCACGTGGCTACGTGGTCTTCTTAGTCATCTATAATCTTGCGTCTTTATTTCACGCCTCAAGAACATCAATCTCTTTACGAAACACAATATATGCACAATTTTATAATCCGTAGTTTAGGGACCCACATCCTCATACGACATTATTCTCTACCTCTCCGCGAATCATACCTCAATTCAAGTAGCAATAGCTATACACTATTAGAACAACATTCTGTACCTTCACCACCATTGCCGAAACCTGCATTTGTAAAGTAATCTCCCTTTCATGAGCTGGGTACTTATAATCCAGTTTCTACCTTAGAATAGTACCTCTTTAACCTAGTCTATGGTAGATAATCATAAAACACGTCTCCATCAGATATATGGTGCTATATCCAGTCTCATTCTATGTTGAATGGCAATATATATGCCGCATGATAAATCAATCCTCATTATTATTAGGTCCAATACTTCAATCGCATAACAAACATCGTCATACCAATTTTCTCGACTATCCATCCAAAATAAGGATACCTTACCACTCCTTATTCCCAACATTCAGCACCTCTACGGGTAAAAGCACGCTGTGGTGTTCCAATTCGGCTGTCCCCCCTGTCCCCCCAAAATGTGGCGTTGCATCCACCACTTTTGTGGTATGAAAGTATAATTATGGCACCGCTCAGCTGCCGTTATTTAAGAATAGAGTCCCAATTTGTGGGGGAAATTCTAATTTCAAAAACAAAAATTCAAATTCAAATTCCTATTCTTTGGCCCCTTCTCGTTTCTTTTGCCTACGCCCCCGTTTCTTTGGCTCCCTCCCTGCTGCAAACTCCAATCCATTGTGGATATGGATGTCAATGAGGTAATCTGTCCACAAACCGCATTTCACCGCGGAGAAAACGAAGAAGAACCAAGGAACAAGAAATGTTGAAGAAAAGACGCCGGAGGAAAAGAAGAAGAGAAGAAAAATTGGAGCTTGCGAATTGGCGAAGGGTCAGGTTCATCAAGAAGTGCAAGCAAGAAACGTCGTATTGTCCTTAATTTGCTAACGTCTTTCCATAAAAATGACCAAAAAGAATGGAGGATAGCACGTAAGAAAGAAATTTTACTTGAGTTTTGAGGGATAAAACATTGGAAAAATTCATAGGTGAAGAATTAAAGGATTTGGAAGCCAAGAGCATCGTTATAAAGAGCCTCCGGGACTCCATGCAGATCGTCAAACTCTCTACCAAAGAAGGATCGCTTAGCAGCCAAGAATAGCCGCCTTTGTAATAAACACGGTACCACGCCGCAAGATTCTCAAACAAGTGATAAAATCAGCCACGAGATCTTGAAAAGGTATTAGGTGTTCACCCAAGAAACCCGCAAAAAGGCAAAGAAAAAGAGGGAAGAGATTACAATGGTGGGAAATGGGTTTCTTACAAGAGGGCTAAAAGATTCGATGCAATTTCGTGATGAACATATAGAAAAGATTCAAAAATTTTGGATTGAGAACACAGAGTGTCTCCTAACACAAAGGATGTTAGAACTAGAAGATTGAGAGAAATGTAAGAGAAGAACATGCTGCCCACTATCCGGAGGAATCACAAAAGTTAGTTTATTTCATTATTCATGTTTTCTTAGTTATGGTGCTTAGTGCATGTGGTGGCTATTGTGTTGTATTACGATTGATTGTGGTGTAATCAGATGCAAACATGTGAATTGTGTGTAGTTGACTCTAGTCTGAAATGCAATATTTAATGTTTGGAATATTATTAGAACATGACAATTGAGTACTCCTTTACCGGGTGTGTGTACAATCTAAAAATATTTGAGAATGATAACTAACTCGATCCCGAGATACAAATTTTGTTGAATAAAGACAATTTTTGTCGATTCAAGCACAGCTCTGTTGGAAAGTATGATATATTAAAAAAAGAATCTTACAAAATTTGGCTTTACAAAATTTGGCTTTCCATTGAAAGATCTGTACCCGAGAACTAAATTTACATGCATGATTTCCTAAGCAACAGGAAATGCTGGTATGACTAAATCGAGAACCGGTGCATCCAAAATTATTGTTTTTGCACTAAAGCATCTAAGCTTTTCAAGCAGTCATCCCGTAATTTAACAGATGAGGTTTGCCGCTGCTTCCCCGTGATCCCCCTCGGTGGTAATGGCACGCACTCCAAGAAACCCCATTGCTGCAGTCGAGCGGACAAGTGACAGAGAACAAATATACCAGCTGCCCTTGCAGCAGCATATAACATAAGCTCATGCACCTTGTCTAAGAGCTCTCTTCCTGTCAATCTGACTCCAAGCATAGCCATTGGAAGGCCCAAGATCCAGTCTGTTGTATGCCTTTAGGTTGATTCGAAATCAGCAAAGAAGGTGGATTTAGGCATATCCACCTTCGAGATTGGTCACGAGCCCCTGCTTAACATGTGCCGAATGCCCTCCTCGCCACCCTACAATAGTCAGAGTGATCTCTCGAACATCCCTCCTACCATGTTGCCTTTAATGAACTTGTTCGAATTGGGAATGAAACGCAAAAAATCGCAACGAGGGAACAGGATTTAGGACCCGCATCCTTTCTAATGATTAGAAGAGGAATGCAATTATTATCGTGGTGTACGTAATTTCGTAAGTGTTTATGAGAGCAAAGCTAAGGCGATTTTTTATGTCGATTTTAAATAGGATAAAAGTGATGTGATGTGATGTGTGGTGTCGTGATGGTGTGGTGTGGTGTGGTGTGGTGTGGTGTGGGTTGCGTTATGTCCATGGTGTCATGTGGGTGTGTGCATGTTAATGTATGATAGCGCGCGTGGACTCAATTTTATTTATTCTCCCCCTCACCCCACCACACCCCATCATCTATCCCACCACCATAGACTACCACCACATCTTTTGACCACCACATTACCACCACATGCACACATATCCCACCACATCCCATGCCACCCCTCCACCACCACCACCACACTCCACTACCACCACACTTCACCACCAAAACACACTATACTCCTCCACCACCACCACCACACCACATCACACCACAATCCACAACACCACACTACACCACCACCACCACTACACCCCCCTCCACCACACTCCACCACCACCACACCACCACCACCACCACACCCCACCACCACACTCCACCACACCACATCATACCACCACACAACACTACACACACCACCACCACCCCCCCCCACCACGCCCCACCACCACACCACACACCACTCCACCACACTCCACCACCACCACCACCCCACCACCACCACACCCACCACCACTCCACCACCACCTCCACCACACACCTCCACCACCACCACCCCCCACCACCACTCCACCATTTGGTGTATGATGTGTGGTGAATGGTGTGGTGTGTGGTGGTGTGTGGTGTGGTGTGTAGTAATGTACACAGCACTAAGGTGCTCGTTCTGGTGAATATGATGAGTGTGGGGCATGGTATGGTGTGGTATGCACATCCTAACAGTTTAGTGTTCATTTCATGCAGATGCTATTATTCAAGAGGTTTCTGGACCAACATCCAGAAATTAAGATTCGTCTTCGAGCTTTTGAGAAGCTAAAACCCTGGTTTGTTGTGAAATTGAAGGACTTCAATAGTTGCTGTTGCATTCAGCACGTGAGGATGCAAATGCTAGTGGATGGACTCAATGGGATGAGAACCAAACATCCGAAGAATTGCACTTGCACCGCGATGTTTGTAGATCACATGAACTTGGTCAATGCAGGCACAACAAAGATAAAATTGCAAGTACATGAAGCTTGTGGAGATCTATATTGTGTCCAAAGAGTGAATAAGATGAGTTTCACAAGAAGGCGTGCATCCTTGGAAATTGTGGAGTCGTGGTGGAATCAAGAAGTTTCAGACCTGTCCCATGGAAGGAAGTGGCAGTAAGAAGGAAAGTGAAATGGGAGTACATTGACTATGAAAAAGACAACGTCTCGAGTTCTGGTAGGAGACTGACTCATCAGTACAATGAGACGTAACCCAAGGAGCTTCTCGGATAAACCGAAAGAGTGTCTAAAAAAATCTTTCCAAAGGCATAATTTCAAGGTACCAATGGCAAAAGCAAAATAGTTTAAGGAGCTTCGAGAATCTCCCAAACAGATGCATGTCTCGGTAGTGGATTTTGCAGAGAACTATACATTCAAGGAACAAGAGGAGGTGCCGTCGATACTGGGTCAATAACCAGATTACCATTTTGGTTCAAATAACATATCAAGACGACTTCGCTATGTATATGAGATTATCAAGGAAACACATTACTATGTATCGATGATAGGGAACATTATACTTTGTTCAGGCAACATTTGCTTCATGAAGCACCACAAATATCCGGAGCAAAGAAAGGAAGGGTGCCAAAGAGACATTATGTGTTTTCGGGATGGTCAAAAGATCTCAATTCAAGGCTTCTAGACCATTTTAGCAAAGTCACGAGTTGAAGAGATGGTTAAGACAACCGCAATTAAAATACGCTAAAGATAAAATTGGGTAATGCTCATGAAATGGTAGAAGTTGTCAAGAGATGTTTACTTGTGGAACATCCGAGTGGATGAACACATCCAAACTAGTAAGAGGAAGAATATAAAAAGGTTCTTTTGGGAAGTCAAGGTGGAGGATATAGATAGAAAGAAAGCATGGGGTGCGTAAGGATTTTGGACACTAGGCAGATCCATTGTGTACATGCATTCAATGTCGAATCTCCATTGCGGTTAACATTTAGGGAACTTTCATGCTTCGCAGCCTACACGCTTGGATGGCATGTGGGACAAGCTTGTGTGAACAAGCACCACGTTGATGATTGGAAACTTCAAGTTATTGTATCATCCTCCAATATGCATCGACATTGAGGACCGTGAATCCAAAGCAGGTCCTTGTTCTCCTCCAATCCCACGATGTTAGCAGAGGCACTTAGAGTTGGTGATAATTTTCTTTGTTGTTGTCTCAAAGGGAATGATGAGGGTTCTGAATTTTGGATTCCGATGTGCACAAAACCAAAATGGATAGTGGAGAAAGACTTCCAACTCAATGGAACATGGTACCTCGCCGATGATAGTGTCATAGAAGGTATGTACAAGAAGGGCGCAAGATCAACCGCCGCCTATGATCTTTGCAAAGAAAGACTTTTAGGCATAGTATTCACAACACGGATCTCAGGCAATCAGACTTCACATGCCACCAACTAAACGCGTCAAAACAGATCAGTATATAGGCTGGATCCTTTAGATGAGGAGAAAATTTTACGAGAATTTACCCAAGTTCTTTTCTCGATGATGATTTTTCAGAACTCATGTGAAGTTTTGTGCTTCATTTGTGAAAATGAGTTTGTCTTGATTTCTTTTGAAGATTTGAATTCTTCCAAACACTTGATTTCTTTGTTTGTGAGATGAATTGAATATGAATTTTCATTGAAATGAATCGAGGTTACAATAACAATTATGCACATAAGAAAGATATCACAGTTGATTTAAGTACGAGGTGACTCATGCACCTACATACTTCCCAATACATATGTTTCTCGGGCCCAGACTTTTTGTTGCTTCTAATCTTAAAACTTCAAGCATGAACACTCTAACATCAACTAGATCCCGGTCTGAAATGTCCACAACCCGCAGTTTAACCACACTTTGTCAATAAAGAGTTTGGTTTGTCTCACGATTTAAGTTGACTTACTAGATCGGGCAACAATATATTCACTCCTTTCAAGTACCCCCTCACAAATTTGTGCATAAACGAACATACCTGGCAGTAGGGCCACATGAATGACCATCGGTTTGAAGAGGCGCTCGAAATTTTCACAACATCGAGGTTGTAAAGCTGAAATTATTGTGTCCAAGCAATTCGTGAACTGACTCAAAGTTTGTTGTCATTGTGCCACAACAAGAAAAATGCAATGAGCAAGTACTAACCTCTCAATATGTCTGCTTCTGCCATGCAAGCCCGAGCTATCAAAGTGATATATCCCTGGTTTATATCTTTGTGCGAGACACTTGTGGCTTACAATCAGAAAACAGGTCCAGTGATGTCCATCACAAGCAGGCAAAAACATGTACTGGAACTTATCCAGATTCACATGTTTCCTTATTGTTTTGTAATTATTTGTGTCCTTGGACAATGTCGAGTGAAAAAGAGGGTCAAAGAAATGAAAGGGATGGCTCATTCCTTGGAGAATCAAGTAGTATTCCATGTATCTGCAAACATATGCATATCATCTGGCACAACCCTGATGATCACAAATCAGATGAAAGTATCACCTTGAGAAGAGGAGGATCAATTGATCATTGAACCCGCGTATCGCCTTCCAAAATTTTGATGTCGGTGGAGGTAATCACGGCGCCATTCCACTCAAAGACCACTTCGGATGTGTATTTGGCTTTAGATAGTCGGGGACTGGCCAAGCTCTATCATCTCTAGTTCTAAACACACACGAGAACATTTGCTCACAATCCATTCAAATATTTTAAATTGAAAAAAGTACAACACATATCATAGAAATTTTTTTTACTTATATTGACTTTCAAAGAGTTTTACAAGATTCATTTATGAAAATACTTTGTCGAGCATTTTCATGCAATTCTTGTGACTTCTTCGTAATCCCACATGTTCTACATTTGATGTTTCTTCACATGGTGACACACTTTCGGCAATTTAAGTCCCTCCAACCATGGTTTCAATTGCTCCAAAAGGAAATTGAAATCCAACCCGCGTCGGGAGCAAAACTATTTGGACATATCATTGTGTTCTATTTGGTTGGCGTAACCCTTATATCTGCTGTCATCTATAACAATGTGTTTGTCACCTGGTATCTCCAAAATTTCTGGTACACTTTGGATAGATCCTTAAGGAAAATTGGCTTATTAACCACTTTTAATTTTGTGTTGGTGCATCCATCCCGATTCCAAATAAAAAGAAATCGCCCTTATATTCCCCGTAACAACTTTCTCATCAACAAGTCAACATTACTCTTAGTCATGCTGGACAACAATGCAATCTCAAATTTTGAAAAACACCATTCTAAGAACTCCTGTAATCCAGGCCTGGAAACTGCTAACTTTTGATGGTTCAATTTCTGGATGGTCACTTCTGGCTCGGCCGATGCACGGATCCTCTCTTTCAAGTCATAAAACTTGCCTAAAACCCCATTAAAATCCAGAACAAGGAGAATTTCAGTAAACCCCTTGGTTTTTCTTGGTTGAGGTTGTATTGGACTCGTTGAGCAGTCTGCATCTTGTCCAGGATCCGGGGTTTCTTTGTCGACTTCATCACCTGCATCCGCATTTGGCTCATATTTAGCACCAAAACTTTTTTCTGGTGAAGGACCCCATACAGAATGAATCTCAAAGGAATTAATTTTTTCCCCTAAACCAGATGCACTAGGAATCTCTTCGTGATGGCTTCCAGGTTCGTAGCATTTATCTCTACGCAACATAATTGAAATGAGGAAGACCATAATGAAAAACCAAAAATAATCATGTACTTACTTGATACTTACTTGCATTGGGGTTGACTATTCAAATTTCGTTTTGGAGTCTCCCATGCCCGTCGGCAAGTAATGGGATTGACTTAGGAGTATCAAATGGGGTGAATTCTAGGTACAATAGGGGGTATCTTGCAATCTCATAACTGATCGAGGCGTGGATAACCTGTTGGATATCCTTGGTCTCAAATTTACGCAACCCTGCAAACACTAAGTCAAGACACGTGACAACATCAATGTAAACATTAGTTAAGGCACTTACTTGTGTCTATTGGTTCTTGTGGTACCACTCAACAACACCAAAAGCCAAAAAGCCAAAAGCCATGTCTCCGGCCATAATGTGGGCACAACGGGGCTGCGGTAGGGTTCTAGAGTGTAATGCGCAAAACAAATTCAAAATCAATAGAGTCTTTAGACGAGGGTTAGAGATGATAATATTTACCTCAAATGGTGTGATAGACATGGAATGTGATACTGGTGACTGCATTCTGCTATCACAACTGGCAACATTTTACCCTCCCATTTCAGACAACGTCCACAAAATGGACAACCTTCATCACCCTCTTCTTCTGCCTCAGAAGCATTGGAAGTCGGGATCTAAAGGAGTGTCATGACCACTACGCTCAGAAAAAATCTCAAATCTTTGCATTCGAGGTAGCAGCTCCAGCAGTAAGTCTTCACATGCCTTTAGCTCAATTTCAGTTTCTGCTAATTCCTTATTTAATTGTTTCAGCCCAGGCAACACTGTACCATTTAGCTCTTCATCCTTTAGTTCGCTTACAACCCGAACACCCTCTCACGCTTTTGGTTCTTTGTCATGATTGATTGCCATCGTGCAAATCAGCTCTAATTTCGATGCTTTATGCTCCATCAACTCAATCTTTCTTTTGATATCATTTTTCCTATCCTCGTTATTTGCAATTGTTGCTTGCATCTATCAAACCTAGCTGATATTTGCAGCCAACCATTCCTTCACAAGTCTGCCATAGATGCAAAACAAAACACCACGTATATGTCGGCCTCTAACATAGTAAGCCACATCGATGGAAAACCACAATCACACACTACACAACACAAGGTAGTCTCTACACACCACCACATACCACACACCACACAACATATTTTGCCAAGACACACCACACAACCACGTGGTAGGTGCGGTGGTGGGTGGTGGTAGTGGTGGTGGTGGTGGTGGTGGTGGTGTGTGTGGTGGGGTGGTGGTGGTGGTGGTGGTGGTGGTGTGTGTGGTGGTGGGGTTTGGTGGTGGTGGTGGTGTGGTGGTGTGGTGGTGGTCAGGGATGGGGCCGGTGTGTGGTGGTGGTGGAGTGTGGTGATGGGGCGTGGTGGTGGGGTGTGGTGTGGTGGGTGGTGGAGTATGGTGAGGTGGTGGATTGTGGTGATGGAAGTGGTGGGTCACGGTGGTGGTGGAGTGTGGTGGTGGTGGTGGTGGTGGTGGAGTGTGGAGGAGATGTGGTGATGGTTGTGGTGTGGGTGGTGGTGGTGTGGAGTGTGATGGTGGTGTGTGGTGGCCAGGGTGTGAAAGTGGTGGGAGATGTTGAGAGTGTGCGGTGGGAGGCGGTGGGGTTTGGTGTGGGACATGGTGGATGCCAACAACTCACCACCACCACACGCCCTCATCTATCATTAAGCATCCATTGCGCGAAATGCCTCCTGAGATGGCATCATAGAGGGCACAACATGACAATCTGACTGAGTGCAAAATGGTGGTAGACATATGATACAACTAATGGAATTTAGAAACAAGCGCAAACAAGCTGTAACTAAGTAATAGCACTCCAATCTTTAGGAAAAATAATCACAGCAGGGCTCGGTAAAAGCCCCATCGTTATCTGCTAAACTCAGCCTCAATACTAACCTTTGGACTTAAGCCAATCAAGGAATACGTGAAACTAAGGCCCGATAGCAAGCAGGCATACAAAGATCCGGAAACAAGCGATACCGGTCCTCTTCAATAAATCCATTCATTTTATAATCTCACAATCGGACCTTTTATGCAAGGACCTTTTTTGTTGAAGATCTAATAGAAAATTTAGAGTTAATTAGAGAAAGGCTGCGTCCTCAAATATCTGATTTGATCGATTATAGATCTTGGATCGACCTTTTCTGGTTGATCGGGACATGCTAACTCTGATATGATCAAAGTTCAAGTTTAGGAGGCCTCATGACCGTTATCTGACCCACTGACCTTTTAATGCCTTGGCCCGCGTTTTCCATAAAACTTATAAAGTTAACTAACCTTTGACATTTTAAGTCATAATCTAATTTGACATGACAATATTACTTCTAGTTTTAAATACCTTTTTCTTTCCTCTTGAGTTGAGCTGAGCCACCCTCTAAGCCCAGGCATAAAAGCGTAACAACATACGATTCTTGGAAAGTAGATTTGATGTTACCTTTTACGTGTTGATAGAAACAATCTAGATCAAGCTTGAGATTTTTTTGTTGTAACACAACTAATAGTGTGAACATACACGCAATGGCATGTTTTGGTCTCGAACATTACTCTGCTTTTACATTTTGATTGTGAGAGTTCAGATTGAGCGTGTGGTCTAGAGAATCTGATTTGGTTTTCCCTATCATCTTCATCATCCACAATCACTTTACTATTTTCCTCCTCGATGGGGTTGGATTTGCCTATGCTCTCTTAGGTCTAGAAGGCGGCCTCTGCTTTCTCATCGGGAGTTTTATAATAATCCGAGAAGCTCTTCCAATTAACAGCCTCCCACTTTATATCTACGGATAATAAGCCCTTTGCCAGTTCGAGAGCCATTCCAACCTTGCATGTATGTGAAACCACATAATCTTTGTAATCTGCGCCGAACTCTTTCAATATTGTTCATTGCTTTCGAATTCTTCAACACATCATGAAAACATATGCCTTAATTTTTCAGTTTGAACAAAACATGTGGGGAAATACGGCAGTTGTTTGGAACTCTGTCACTAAAAGCTTCTTTAGATCTTAGGTAGGGGCACAATCTCTTGTTGAGGAGAGATTTCATCCACGTAACGGTGAAGATTGATGAATCCATTAGGGTTCAATCGGCAAGAAGCGGCAAAAACAAAAAGAAAATTGATTATTTCTTAATTTAAAAGGTGGACAATGGCGTGGCATAAAATTCAAAGCAACGGCATCGATAGTCGCACTCCACTTAATCTAAACCCGGTATACCACCGTTCTACACAAAGGTGGTGCCAAAATGTCGTAGCGTCAAATACACGTTTTGATGATACACCACAGCGTGCTTTTACCACTACTTCAAGTCAGAACCGGGACACAGCAACCATCATTATACCATCATGACCCTGCGAAGCACCGGGCATGCTTAGATGCTTAATATCTATCACGATGCCAATGTAAGAATATCTGAATGATAAGTAAATATATAGACATAATGACGTTAATATGTGTCTCATGTAAGTGTAAATTATCTTTAAAAGATAGAGAGTGTGAGTGAAATAATAAAGATAATCGAAGAGGAGAAAACTATTTAAACACGATTAAAATACAATGAAGAGGTATTTGTATTCGTAAATGGTCGTCAGTCAATGTGTTTCTGCCAATATCTCAGATATTATGTCAAAATGAAAACAAAATTTAGATACAAAAATTAAATTAGGGTTCACTATAATAAAACAAAATTTGTAGATTGAAGGAAAATATAACAAACTTATATAGATATAGCTTAAATGGCATTAGAATGAGTTGTAGTATGATGAAATTTATAGCTGTCTACTATATTAAAGAACAAATAAGAAGTTTCTTTATATCATACGTTTATAATATATATATATCCGGTTACATCTATGTTAATGCAGGCGATGAATTCAAAATTAGGTATACTGTGAAAGCTTGATCGAGACTTCCACAAACCTTATTTACATTCACTTTTTAGCGGTCTAAAGCGATAAATAATACGATCCATACCTATATGTAGCATAATAGCGGGGGTTTTCTTTGTGTTTTATGCAGCTTTTCACTAGGTTTTCCTATGATTTGCGATATGGTAAAATGGATGTACTAATGCGTACATCTAGAGTGCCTGGCTGGCCATTGATTTTTAGCCTTTTTTTTCCAATGGTCAACAACCAATGGCTCACACTGACAAAAGCCCTTTTTTGTCGCGTGTGGTACATAATGAAATTGACAACCAATAGCTCTAACAAAAGCTCTTTTTATTATTATTGTGGTGCATAATGGTCAATAACCAATGGCTCACAAGCAAAGCCCTCTTTTTGTGTGTGTGGTGCATAATAATGGGCACATGAAGGGGCGCATGTAGTCGCAGGGTTTCCCGCGGCAACACATTTCTTATCATAGCACGATCGAGCTACGTTTGGGATGATTTTTATTCGTTAAGGAAAGCTCTCTCCGAGATCTTTTGATAGTGTATGATATGGATATGTTTGGTTAAGTTATCTATGCTAAAACAACGAATTTTCCGGCCGGGTTTGGTAGGCTTTTACATCCCTACCGGTGATTAACTGGTTAGCTATTGGATATTGTTTTATGGCTCATTCAGGGCTAAAGCCTGCAAGAATACCATGCATTTTTAGATTTTGAGGCTTCTACAGATCCTTGTGCTATGGCGAAAAGTTTCCCACTTTGGTTTCTCACCACAAGAATCCATGGAGGCCAAAGGTTGCTTTGTTAAATTCGGTTGAAAAATGTTTTATTGTATGGGTGTTTGCAAACTTTATGACTTTTGAATAATGGGATCAATGCACGCTCTATCTTTATGGTAACTGCTTATGTTCTGTTGTTTTATTGTGATGAAATTCAAAAGCTACAATTGATGAAAGCCTCAAATGAATTCTAGTTTTTGGTTTTGAGATTCTAAAATTTTTTGTCTCCTTGTGATGTCCTTAAGGCCCGAAGGGGAGACGCCAAAATTTTTGCAACACAAACCATTAACGTCCAACATATAAAATTAAACCCCCAACACATAACAACCATTGACATTAACAACCAACACATAACTACCATTGACATTAATTAACACAACCATTGGGTCCAACACATTTAAATTAAAATCCTTAAGCCCCCTTTGGTTTGGGTGCATATTCCTACCCGAGGGGGTGTGGGGCTGGCGAGCCCTCGCATAATTGTATTTTTGCATTATGAAATCAACTATATAGTGATACAGCGAAATCTTATAGTATTTTCAGAATCTTGTTATCTGTTATACTTAATTTTTATGCTTGCATACCCCACAAGCGAGGGAACTTTAAATGCGGTGTAGATTAAGGAATAAAGAGAGTGTGAGGAGTTATAAATTGCACATTACAAGTCATTTCAAACTTAATCACTTTGAACATGACAACATCACGTGTGTGACTTATAATCTCGTTATCTCTTTAAGGGAGGGCTTTGCTTCTAATGTCGATGTGTTGCCACAACAAAAAGTACTCTTGATCTTTGAGGACATCATCATTTTTTTAAGGTGGGGAGAATGTGGCGTTCCGCGTATTTATATGCCTTTTAAGTATAAATACATGACGTCACTATGAATAATAAAGGGGCATTAATTATTCTGTAAGCTAGGGTTAGCTAAGTTAATAATTAATTATTAAAGTGGAAACCTAACTTAAAATCCTAATTCGAATTTAGGGGCTTAACCCTAATATTAAAAGAGGCTAAAAATATTAGAATTAGTTAATATTAGCCAACCCGATTACACCTGGCCCAAATGATTGGGCAAGAGAGAGAGTTGCTGGCTTGGGACCCCAAATTGGGGTTTTATACACATTTGCTAGTGGTGGGGGAGGTTGGTGGAGGGAGGAGGTAGCTGTTCCACCACTGTTCGGCCGAGGAAAGGATAGAGAACGGAGATAGTGGATCTAGCTATGATCAGGTTAGTATGTAGATATCTTGGATTCCTAGATAGTGGTGGGACTAACCCTTGCATGCTCTAGAAGGTAGGTGGGATGAACCCTTATATGAATAGATGTATGGCTAATCTCACAATTTCATGTTCCTGTCCAGAAGCTATAGATGGATGGATGTATAAGGATAGCTTTCTTTTCTGTTCCTCTGTGTTATGCGGGTAAAAAGGGGTAGAGACCTAAAGTCCATCTAGAAATAGAATGTTTCTACATAGAACCCTTAAAACCAACCGGTAAAATGCGGCATGTGCACAAGAGCCAACGAGAACGTGGATGCTATGATGTGGTTGACACCAAAATAGCAGTATGAGGGTGAATGGAGTGGGGTCACACTGGCAGCGACTCACGGGGACTCTATTAAATTGATAGCTAGGCTTATGGCTGGTCAGCGTGTGTGAGTGCGGAGAGCGGGTGCGACACTCATACGGGGCCAGTGAGTCATGGCGTCTGGGCTCGAGCGGTACAGTGAACTAGCCTTTAGATTTAAGGGAGTATGTAGGATATAGATCGCGAGGGGTACGATGCGGCCGCGTGTTCTCTAACACCCGAGGGGATCCATCATGCCGGGGAGGAGAGATGCCTCTGACTGCCTCATCGGCGGACGAGGAGATGCAACTCGGGTAGTCGTAGAGGTGATTCGCCCGGAATTTAGGCGTCTCAGGAGGCTACAAACGCGTCATAGCACATGCTTTAGCCTATAGAATGATGCGCGAGGGAGGATGGAGTGGACTACCTAGCCATTGTCTTATACCAGCCCATGCATGTTATACCTCTGTCTGGCTGTTATCTTGAGGCCCTCACCATCGGTCGCCCCATGGGTAGGGTGGGAAGCCCTTAGTTATGGTGCATTTCTTTTGTTATGTTGGTATTCTGTGTTAGTTGTGTTGATGATGGCGGGCCGCATGTTGGTGGTATGTTATTTATTATTTATTGTTGTTAAGGTGCTAACATGTATGTATGCTTCACTATATATAGGATTCCCTTAAGAGGCGTAGGACGAATGACACCTCGCGTCGCTCACTGGGACACTTGGCCATCACAATGAGTCGGTGAAGGGGCCTTTCGTGGTGATGGATTACGCCATGGGAGGAATTTCCATATTTATCACGATGGGAGCATCATATGGTCGAGGGCGTCTGTCGGGATGTAAGGGTTCACACACTAATTGAATTAAGGGTTTGATACGCTCTTATAGTAGCGGCTTTTAGAATTTTGAAATGCAAGTAGAAGTTGTAGCGCCAACAAATTAGCGAAATTCATTTCTAGAAATGCATTACAAAATTTAACCTTTGTAGCGGCGTTACAATGGAGCTTGAAATGCATTACAACTAAAACCATTACAACTGAAGCGCATTTCAAAATAAACATTTGAGGGAAATGGAGTTCACGGAGTTAATCTAGTCGTTACAATTAAAAAGCTCGAAGCGCATTTCAACATAGATATTGAAGCCTAGCCAGAGCCCTTAGCGTTACGAGGGGGTATAATGTTCACAAAATTTTGAATTAAGCGCCACCTTCCTGTTGGTCGTGCCTTCTTTCTATTTTTAGATCAGCTCTAAAGTGATCCCTTGGTACAAGATCACCATCTACGAGGAAGAAGGGCTCTTGAGCTATGTAAACAAGAAATAGAACTGCCAATTCTTCCAAGGGAAAGTTATGGCTGGCCAATTCTCTCCATGTTGGTGCAAATATTGTATTGGTCGGCATGATCGAATACCAATGACTATAGCAGATCATCTACAAAAAGTTGGTCCATCTTGGTATGCTCCTGAGAGTTTTTGCAAGCATCATAACCTGCCATATCATACCACTTCTGGACAAGTTAGTCTATTATCAAGTTTATTTACTTCCTTATTTTCTTTGTCCTTTTAAATTCTTGGTGTTTGACATATCATATCAAATCACAGAGTGCAACTCAGTTATGCCACATTATTTTTTCAAAAGGAGTTTGGAGACATATTCCTGAGGATGATGATGAGGTGGACTCAGCACGATGTCAGTATAGGTGTCGTACTCACATAAATACATTGTGTGCCTCTATGATGGGAGAAAGTGTGAATCCATCGTTAGCTTATACATGCCTAATTTACCCATGCCTCCATAGGCGTCTTGGATTATATGAAGGGGCATTGCCGTCCATAGGTCAAGTGCTTTCTTATTGGGTTAATAGATATATGATTAAAGATTCTACAATCTCTGTTCTAAATGATGTAAAAGTTTCAGTGCATGGGGAGGTTTTTTTTGTTCTCCCTCTTGGGGTCTCTCTTCAAACCCTTAAGGGAACCTTGTCTGCCCGAGCTCGACCACTTGGGAGGTGGGGAGAGGGCAGAGCCTAAGCCCTACAAACTGCCTTGCCTGGGGGACACAGTGCTCCGAGGGATCCAAAACAGCTCCAACTGTTAATCCCACCGTTCAAATGGTAGCTCATGTCCCAAGAAATTTTCCCGAAAAGAAAAACTGGCCTTCCAGCACTTGCGGATGTTATGATCTAAAATTTTTCCTTTCATTATAGGGGCATAGCCCGAGAATGGCGATGTTCCCCGGATTGACCACACTAGCGAGGAAGCTTGGAATGGGGTTTTGACTGGGCATGGTCCAAACATCCAACTTACTCTAGGAACCAAGTATTATGATATGAGAGCCAAATTTCGATTTGCTATAGGCAATTAGTCAACCTTATGATCAATGCACTCCTCTAGCCTAGTGCTATGAGTGTAAAGATAGCATTAATGCACTTGGTAGGGCATTTAATGCGTCGTCTACTTCTCCTAACATGTGGCTTGGGGTAACTCTAGCCTTTGGATGTAATCTTGCGGTGCATTACGGCATGCCCATTACGCGCGATGTTCAGCTTGTTCTGAGAGCCATCATTACTTGGGGCAAAGTTTGAACCCTTGTATAGGAGGGGTTTTTAAGTTCTCCCTCTTGAGGGTCTCACTTCTACCCTCGAGGGGCCATGCGCAAAACACCAACTACCGAGTTAGAAATCTGTCAAAGAAACCTAAACCTATAGATTTAATAATAGGTTTAATTATCGAGACACCGAAAAACAGCTCCATCTATTAATCCCACGTTCAAAGCGGTAGCTCATGTCCCAGAAATGTCCCCAAAAGAAAGCGGCCATTCTTATCACGGATGTGCCAACCCCCAAATTTTCCTATTTCACCGACATAGGGGTACGGCGGAAAATAACACGATTTCCCCAATTTGGCCACACTAACGTCGCTGGCTTCGGAATAGGGTCACGACTTTGGACATAAGTCCAAAACATCAACTACTCTAGGAACCCGGTGTTATGACCAACAAGAAGCCAAACTCAAAGCTATGACTGCAAGTTTGGAACCGGTCATGGGGGAGGTTTTTGTTCTCCCCTCATGGTCTCTTAAAACCCTCGAAGGAACCACGCACACAAGCTCGACCGCTTTACTTAGAGGTAGTGAAGGCTGCCAAACCTAAACCCTACAGTTAATAAGGTTTAGTGTCGAGGTGCCAAGCGGCTCCCATCACGATTAATCCCTTTGTTCAAATGGTAGCTCGATCCCATGAAATGTCCTCAAAATAAAAACTGACCATCCACGCACAGATGTGCCGACCCCAAATTTTGCCCGCTTCGGCGTGGCAGGGGGAAAATGGCGTGCAATACGCGGTTGACCACTAGCGGCTTAGAATGGGGTTTCGACTGCGGACGGCGAGTCACAAGCATCAACTTACTCAAGAGCACGGGTATTATAGCCAACAGAGGCAAACTCGGTTGCTATAGGCAACTAGTCAACCTTATGCTCGGTGCACTCTAGCCTGGTGCTATAGTGTAAAGATAGCGCATGTGGCGGCTAGTCAGGGCATTTTGTCCGTCGTGCATCTCAAGCATATTATGCAAAGGGTATTCTAACCTTTCAGATGCAATGCGATGCGGTCAGTTGTCATTTAGGTGCATTCTAGCGTAATCGCGGTCGCCGCGATATTCCGCTTATTCTGAACATCATTGCTTGAGGGGGCAAGTTTGGAGACCGGTGTATGGGGGAGGAGTTTTTTCGTTCTCCTTGTAGGGTCTCTCTTCTACCCTTGAGAACCATGCAAGTTAATCGTCCCTTGAGGTAGGGAAAGGTGTCAAAACCTAAACCCTTTAGATTTAATAGGGGTTTTAATTCTGCTCGGAGCCAGCAGCTCCATCTGATTAGTCCCGCAGGATTCAAGCAGGTAAGCTCATGTCCCAAAATGTCCCCAAAGAAAGCGGCCATCCATCACCGCGGATAATGCGAACCCTATGCCTTTTTAGACGCTAGAGGCGTGGAAAATGACTTGTTTCCCGCAGTTTAGGTCACACTAGCTCGGAATGGGAGTCGCGACTCGGCGTAAGTCAAGACAATCAACTTGTTATTCTAGAAGCGAGGGTATTATGACCAACAAAGCCAAACTTATTTTTGCTATAGGCAACTAGTCAACCTTTCCATTTCGATACACTCCTAGCCTAGTGCTATAGTGTAAAGAGTAACATGTACTGGTATTGATTAATTAATGGGGCATTTGATCGTTTGTCTGCCAGCCATGTCTTGGGGTAACTACGGTCTTTCGGATGCGTCATGCGGTCGGCTGTCATTCGTGCCTTCACGGCATGCCGCGGTCGCCGCGATGTCCACGAAACTGTTAAGAGCCATTGTTGTGGCGAAAGTTTGGAACTAGTGTATGGAAAAGGGTTTTTACGTTTCCCCTTGAGATCTCTCTTTAAGTCCTCGAGGGAACCCAGCATGCAATCTCTCAACCACTTTAGAGGTAGGGAAGGCTGCCAAATCCTAAACCCTACAGATTTAATAGGGTCTACTTATCGAGGCGCTAAAACAACTCCATATGTTAATCCCACCGATCAAATGGTATCTTATCTTTCATGAAATGTCCCAAAGAAAACGGCCATTCACGCTACCGGATGTACCAACCCCAAATTTCCCCCTTTCCGCGACATAAAAGGCGCGTGGAAATGGCGGTGTTCACGGTTAGGCCACACTAGCAAGCTCGGAATTGGGTTCTAACTCTGGACATGATTCCAAACATCCAACTTACTCTAAAAACCAGGTATTATGACCAACAAAGCCAAACTTCGATTTGCAATAGGCAACTAGTCAACGTTCTAGCCTAGTGCTTATAGTGTAAAGATAGCATGTACTTGGTAGTCTGGGCATTTGATCGATCATCTACTTCTCAAACATGTGCTCTGGGGTAATTTTGGCCTTTCGGGATGCAGCGTCGCGAGGCCAGTCATTAGTGCCTTTCCGGCATGTCAGTCCACCACGATGTCGGCTTGTCACGAGCCATCGTTTGGGGGGAAAATTTGGAACCGGTGCATGGGAAGGGTTTTTTGGTTCTCCCTCTTGGGGCTTCTCTTCAAACCTTCGAGGGAACCCTATACACAAGCTCTCGACCACTTCAAAGGTAGGGAAGACTGCCAAAACCTAAAGCCTACAGATGTAATAGGGTTCAATTATGGGGGCACCAAAACAACTCCATCTGTTACTCCCACCATCGGCTCTATACGGAAGGCTCTCAACCATGTGCCCTGGCGTAACTCTGGCCTTTCAGATGCAATCGTGTACTCGAACTGTCATTTTGTGCCTTCTGGCATGCACTCCTGAATTCACTTACCATTTATTTGCATTTTAAGCAAATGTATGAAGAAGCATGGGTAAAAATTGCTTGGAATACTCCAAGTTTCTCCATTCACTGGCTTGCTTTTATGGTGCCATCTTTTCCCCATACGATTCAATGACTCTCATGTACATGAAGCAAATATGCTACAATGATATGATGATCTGGTGCACAATAATGAAACATGCTATAAGCGATAGCGATATGTTTGTAATGAAGCATGCTATGGCCCGATATAGTATTGACAATGATGCTACATGGAACGTTGCTCTACAATTTGGATGGGCCAACTAAATTTGTATTTTCTTGCCAAGTTTTGTGCAATTATGTAGTCACAAAGTATATTTGTATCATATATGTTGATTCTGGCATGTTGTGTCTCAATATCTCTTTCTAGCTCTATTGATGCATGTTTTGCAATGATATGTATGTTCAACAATGGTTGACTTAACTTTTAGTTGATGTAATTTGATGCCCTTTGGTCCTTACTCACTTAGCTTTTATTTGATGCCATTTGATCGTTACTCATGGTTTGATGCTATAAAGCTTTCCATGTAATCCCACTTTCATAGTTTGAAACTTAAGTAGCGGTGTTCAAACAACAACAAACTCGTGCTTATTATTTATATATGTTCTAGCTTATGCATTGTATTAGTTGATACTCCTTATTCATGGTTTGATGTTATAAACTCTTTCCATAAAGGATCACTTTCATGGTTTTACGTACTTAGAGGCAATTGAGCTAGAAACACAAAGGGAATACATCTAGCTCCTCAACATTGCTAGATCCCTCAACATTCATCCAATGCCGGGCTTCATTTATTTGTATTAGTAAAAACAATCAGGTTTGTGTGTACGCATGTGCTGTCCGCCGCGAATTTTAAAACCTTAGGAGGTGGTTCAATGGCAAGAGGATATTTTACTTCAACACATTTTGTTATTATTTTGTCAAAGACTGGAAGACCAGGAATTTGGCCTACATTGTACCGGGTCCATACCATTCATGTATGGTTTGAGATTGAGCTCCACTGGTGACGTGGGCTCAAGAATATTTGCTTCACCACTGGCCAAACAAGAGGAATTTGTTTCCTTCAAACCAATCCTTTGTCCAAGTTTTAAGTTTCATAGCTGGGCGGCAAAATTCCTCAACCGCCTCACGCTTTCTGGCTCCTGGCCTCCGCCCACTTTTTGTTTCCATTGACTACTGCATAAACGACACTGCTTTCATACCAGGTGTTCTTTCTGGCTACAAATAATTGGCTTTTATCATCTGTAATGACAAATACAAGCTTTGTGGATTTAAACACTCATTATTCAGCTATTTTTCTCCAACGAGAGGGGATGAAGGGTGAAACTATTTCAAGCCATCGCTCCTCTTACACAACTCATTGATCTAGCCTTTATTTGAATTTGTAGGCCAAATCCTGTAATCCACTGCTAACCCTACTCTATGTTTCACTCTTACTGGACTTTTCAGGGTAAATCTTACTTTAGTGGCTCCATTCCCACACGGATTGGTAAGTCATTGTGATTGAGAGCCCTCATTCTCACGACAACCTCCCACAGGATCCATTCCCTAACCACAGCCAACTCACCGCTATGGGATTCGCAAACTTTACAAGAACTTACTTAGTGGCTCCATTCCACAAGTGATTAGGTAACTGACCTTGGCTGGATGTAATTCCCATCTCAACGACAACCCTCACAGATCCCTTCCTTCTTCCCTTGACTTACAGCCTAATTTGTTTAGTGTCTATCAGAACTTCAAATTTAAATGGCACCATTCCATCTCACTTCTGCGGAATGCACGGGGCTTTGACATATCTTGATCTTCGAAAAACGATTTTATGGTGAGATCTCTTTCCCTCCAAAAATTTGGTCAATTCCATACTTTATATCCGGCTGCTACAATCGCTTCGAACCATTTTCAAGACTTTGCTAGTTTTAAGAAATCTTAACTAACAGTATCTCTTGAAAGAACACTCGATGGATTCCCTATCCACATTTCTTCTATTATCAATTCCAGACATTTAGACTTAGTGATTCAACCATAACGGAACCATTCCACGTAATTTTAGTGGAGTCTATTTGAGTCGCTATTTCTCGACCATAACAACATTACAGAGTAGTTCCGTAATATTTACCTTTCATCCATGAAAATCTCGAGATGCTAGATCTCTCTCATAACTCCCTCCAAGGCTCTACCAAGTTTAAAAACGCGACTTTGGCCAACACTCGTGACTAACTTCTGGCTCTTCACCATTTAGATGATGATAGCTTCATTATCGCACTTTTCAGTTCTCCTTATTGACCATCGTTTCTCCCTCTTTGGGGCACCTGAAAGTTTCGCTATCAATGCAGGAGGTGATGAAATAGCCTTCGACAACATATTATTTCAAAGTGACATAGAGCGTAGGATTTGGATTCCACTCATGCAATTGATGGTTCAAGAGCATTGGTTGTGGAGAATTCAAACCGCCAAAATTGTTACTAACTTAAGCCTTTACAGCTTGCAGAGATATACAAGTCTTTAACTCAACACAAGAATATCCGGGTATCATGGAAATTTCACTTCGGGTACTGATTAAGTACAATGTGACGCTTTCATTTTACCGAGTTGGAAGGTGATCATAGTGGATATAGAGTGTTTGATGCTTATGTTCAAGGAAGATCACGAGAAAAGGACTTGGATGTGTTTCTTGCTTTGCACGTAAATTATGTTCCTTATGTTATCTACAATGAGGTCAAAGCCATATGGCGCCCCTCTCTGCGTAACCAATCTATAGCCTCTAAGACCGCCAGAAGTTTTGATGGAAGCAGGCTGGGGTCCATATCAAAGATTATTTTGTAACCTAATAGGAACCAAGGAACATCCCAAGCATCCCAATAAACAATTCAGTGCTTCAAAGTTCGCAAAAGAACATTATTATCGCGGTTCCACTTTCTTGCGCTTTTACAACTTGGGTAAAGAGCGGTGGATCACTGCCTCGTTAAGAAAGAATATGTTGATCTCCTCGGTTAAGAAAGAAAATTTACATTAAGACTACCAAAAATCGACTGTGGAATATCGTAAGAGCGTTACTCCTTTGCAAGGCTAACAAGTCAATTTTAGTGAATTAAACAAAATTGAGAAGGTGGTTTTGATCACAAGGGTTCAGCCAAATGGCTCTACCGCTAAGCCATCAAGAAATTACATGAGACAAAACCGCGAAGGCACTAAGAAGAGTTTAAAAGGAAATCTTCAAATTTCATCAAAGATGGTACCATCATAATCTTCTTGGCATTATAGGCCATTGTTCTTACTTCGACAAGTCGCAAAGGTTCTTGCTCTGTGATCTCATCAAGATGCCTAATGGAAGCCTTGAAAACAACTTTTCCGAATGAAAACTTCATTTTAAGTTGGGAATTAAGATACAAGATAGCAATTGGGATTGCATCCTCGACTTGCTTATCTCCCCATGATGAGTCCCGTACCATATGATTCATTGTGATGTAAAGCCTCACAATATCTTCTTTGATGAAGATTTCAACTTTCCTTAACCTGACTTTGGCTCAGCAAGGTTGTTTGGATGACTCGGAATCACATGTCACAATCTCTTAAACCCAAGGTACTATAGGATATTTACTGTGTAATGACTTTTAGTCTTGGTTCTCATATTTTTTTCCACCATCAATTATGCATTATTTAATCATAATATATGTAATGTATCATCGCTTTACAAAATTTCAACTCTATAAAATAGACGCTCATGTACTTTGGTGTAGTCTCGGCGGTAAATGGAGTGGCAAGCACGTATTGGATTTATCGAGAAATGGTATACATTGTAGATTGGGCACATGGGCTTGGAGTATCTAACATGGAGGCTTTGATATTAAAAGGTTGGGGCATAATTATTCGTGGACTCAAGCTAGGCTATGCTTGTGTGGCAATCAAGTGCACTAGTGCCGGTTGCAAAAGGCCAAGAATGCATGACGGAGATTGATGTTGAAGGACAACCGATGCTCAGGATCTCAACTCAACTAATCCATCGTGATTATTTCTCCAAGCCAAAGAAATTGGCCTACACAATAGGGGACTCTTTAAAGTGGCTTTGCTAAGAAAAACTAATCCATTGGATTTAAACTGGATTCCATATCATAAAAAGGAACTATTGATGCAATGTTTTAATTTATGCTTTGTAAAGCTATATCTACAAAGCTTTTGCTGGGAAACATGTCGCATGCTATCTTCTTAAAACTTGATTGGGTTTTATTATAAGACTTCATACTATGCTGTAATTACTTTATACAAATACTTCAGATTGTGTTGTAACTATATCCTTGAGAATGTGTTGTAATTACTTTGCTCAAATACTGGATTCAGGACTAGTATATCTTGCTTTATGGTTAAATTCTGCTTTCTTGCTCTTAAGCTACTGCACATTATTTCAAATTGAATACTTCCTTTTTGAAGGATGAAGAATTTTTGGCAGGATGTAGACAAATGTGGTTCATTTCTTTCTCTCAACGCAGAGGCATGGCGGGTATTGTTGATGCACTCGCTGTGTGAAGTCCTTTGCTAAAGGTTGGGCTCGTGAGCGGGCTTATACGAATTAGGACCTTATGTTGGCTCTTTATCAACAACTTGAGGCATGCAGATAAGTTGCCACGTTAGATGTTCATGTGGAGAAAATTTTATGTATCATTCGACAGTTGAAATCTAAACATGTGCACTTTGCTCGCATCGAAGATGGGTTGCAATAGTTCAAGGAGTGAGCTGGTGCACAGGTTTTTCTTCAGAGCTGCCAAAGCAAGAAAGCTAGTTGCATCTCTCTAGTCTCTCAAGATTCAAGTTAATCTCATTCTTTCATATCCAATTGAGCTCAACTACCACAGCATTATAGTAGCCTCTATCATGTCTTGCATATGCTCTACCACCTCCGAGCCAGCCAGTACATCACGTAAAACCTAGAGGACCTTCAATTTCTATGAAGCCACAACTATGCATTAAGAGGTGCCATTATTCTCGTTCAAAGCCATGCACTACCTCTGCATCTTCGCGCCACATCTATCCTGCTTGAGCTCAACCATGCTAAAATCACCCACCATGACCTACGCAAGGGGTGCATAATCTCAACCGTTTGGAATGGTTGATACATGAACTAATCCCCACTCTTGCCCTTTATCAAACCATTTAATTATGATCCCCTGACTACATTTGTCAACCTGAGTAAATGATACTACAATTTTTTGTCTCCATGTTGTAAGGACACCAGCCTTAACTCAGTCTAAGGTTGCAACAAGAACATTATATTGTCTATTGATTGCTGCAACAACCTTATATGTATCCTCTTTCTTGTGCTTATGCTCCTAAAACATACAAAATCTAAGTTCCAACTAGCCAGGGCCAAGGACAACCGGCTCCTTTTAATAGGAAAGAGGGAACCTCCCGCACATTCCATGAGATTAGCTTCATTGTGCAAGCAGATTTGGCGGATGATCTAAGTCCATATCAATATTTATATGAGACTCAGCATCCACTTAATTAGCCCAATGTGAGCCTCATTAATTATCAGAAGTGTGTAATAAAAGTGATGAGATCTGGCTCAATAGGGTTGGAAGATGCAGACATACAGGCTTGTAGTACAAAGTTATTCCTCCTTTGAGCAGCTTTTTCCATGCGAGCAATGGACTATTCTTCTTCATACGCTTGCATGCAATGATGTCACAAGCCTCCTGCGGGTCGCTGAAACACAATTATGAGCTACAAAGGAATGTGCTAAAGGTCTACGCGCGTAAGAAGAAGAGAAGGTAAGAGGCGACAAAAGAGGTTGGAAGAAGTGGATGAAAAACAAGAATAGAAGTAAGAGAGATAGAAGCAAGAGGAGTGGTGGGAATGGTGGATTTCCGTGCACAAATAGTAGAGAAGACCGTAACACCAAGGAACATATTGGCAAGCTCGGGACCGTTAAACAAAGATAATTTTTATTTAAAGAAGAATGAACCATTTTTAATAATCAGCATGAAGGAATACACAAAAATCAGACCACTGACAATATAATGAGCAAGATGCAGCTCTAATCCATAGCCGGTATAAGAATTATTGCAGCTTGGTATGAGTCTGGATATCTCATGACATGGGAAGCGTTTTGAACAAAATCCTCTTTGTATAGATGAGATAGAGTAATTTGGACTCATTACCGCATTATTGCCACAGATTCTCAACCACAAATTGAAATAATCGCATGGATTGCCATCGTGGTATCGCCAGTATTTTTATTTCTTTTTATATATAAATTGCTTCAAGATTCCGGAATCTTACCTCCATCTAATAGATGGCATCTCGTGTCTCACCGTGTAGTAAAGTATTTGGACATGGGTATGATAAGTTGCTTCATCCCAGCAAGTTCATGTTGTGGAAAAGTAAGTGATCCATAGATGCCCTCGTGAGTCAATGTGCTGGTCCATAAAAATTGATAATCGGACTCTCAGAGCTTTGTCCTTTTAAGTGTAAGAAAAAGGTTGAGAGTATTGAGGATTGTTTCTTCGCGGGTGGAGCTTACTCGGGCAGTACGGTCTTGGTTGTTAACTCCTCATTTGGCAATATCTCGATCTAGCCACAAGTCCCGCCGATCTATCCTTATGCATGGTATATACATCTTGGCACCGGGTTGGCTTTTGGTCGATCCGAAGAGAAGGAGACTATTTATCTTTAAGAGCAATGGATATTGCGCATTATGACTTTCCTTCAAAGGGACACAAAAATAAAATTGTTAATGGCTTATAATTGTTCTTCTCTTGATCAAGAGAGAAGAAATTCATCGATTTGGCATACTTACCTTCAGATTCATTCTTATGCATTAACACGCGGATTGTGCCTTCCGCTTGACTGGCTTTATTCATCAAGCCATAATCCCTCGCCTTGCAAAGATTGTGCAGATGGAACAAAAAAATTCAAAGCAAGGTTGGTAGCTCAAGGTTATACTCAAAGAGAGGCGGTGGATTATGATGAAACATATTCCCCTAATTCAGGGAAACTTACTAGCATTAGATTGCTTCTTGGTTTAGCAAATGCTAGAAATCTTGAACTCATCACATGGATGTGAAAACAAAGACTTTTACCGCTAAAATTGATGGAGAGGTCTATATGAAACAAGCCTCGGATTTGCCTTAAAAGTCGAACAAGGCGCTTTATGGCTAAAACAAAGTTCTAGGAATGCGTTATTTTGTATTGACCAATATCACCAGAGGATACATCTTCTTAAGTTAAAGAATGATGGAATATCTACGATCCTAAATGGGAAGAATTATTGCATGATTGTTTGTATGTTGATGATTGTATAATGATTGCAAATGATGCTCATTGCTTAGCCTAATGCAAGGAAATTCTAAAAGCCAGTTTCCAAATGACAGATTTAAGGAATTAAAATAATTTCTTGGCATAGAAGTGTATCGTAGATAGGAGAGGAAAAATTTTAAAATCTAAAACGAGCAAAACATGTTCAAAATATGCTTTCAAGATTCAACTTAGAAGATGCAAATCCAAGATCACCAATAATTCCGTGTCACGCATTAACCTGAGGAAAGAGAATTATCACGGTGAGGAAGTAATGGAAAATGGAAAAGGGTGCCTTTACAGAGCCTTGGTTGGATGCTTCGTTTACTTTATCAAATAATACCGTGACCCTCGATATATCTCTTACATTGTAAAACATTCTCACAGTAAGATCACATAATCCAAGTAAGGAGACCGGCATGCGGTGGAAAAGGGTACTTAGGGTATTTAAAGAAAACTCAAGATCTTTGCTACAACATTTGACTCAGATAATTTGAACTTTCAAAGATTTAGTGATGCTGGATTGGGGAGGAGATCTTAGTCTAAAAATCAACATCGTGCTATGTAATCTACTTAGGGGTGGAAATGCTGAATCGAAAAAGCAAAAACAAAGTGCCATAGCTATGTCAACTGCAGAAGCAGAATATGCTTCCATCTTTAAAGTTGCTAAGGAAATAACTTGGCTTAGAAGGTTTAGGAGGAATTAGACTGGCCCACAAATGGGGAGGCTACAAAAAATATGGATGATAATCGTGCCAGCCGTAATAGTTAAAAATCCGGTGGATCACAAGAGGACAAAGCACATTGAGCTTAACATTCATTTTATCGAGATTTTACCGAGAAAAATTACATTCAAATGAGTTATATTAAGACTCCAAAAACAAAGGTGATGATTTTACAAAGGCTTTATCCGTTGGTAACTCTAGAAAGTAACATAGGAATGCTTTGAAAGCTACTGATTAAGCAAGATCAAGCCGTATTAAAAGAAAAAAAAGGAAGAAGCCATACCATTGTAGAAGGGCGCATTGTTGCAACATTGAGAAGTTGCAGACATCGGGACAATCAGACACTTGAGAACATACTACAACGGACATGTTTTAAATTCAACAGGAATCCTTTATACACATTTATTATGGTGAAGGAGGAATGTTGGAATTCACCATATAAATTATGCTAATCAGACTGTGTGAAGATCAAACCTAGCATTAACCTGTGTAAAATACAGTCTTACCCTAATGGTTTCAAAGATACCTAAGGGTTGTATATGATGTAAATATAAAAGTTTAATAACCATTGAGTCAATGGTTAATGGTTGGTCTCCTATTTTTGGAGCCAACCGAACATTTAAATTAGAATGAAAAAATTGTGTGGCCCTCGGATCCCGCCTCCAAAAAGCCGCCAGAATCAAGGAATTAAAAGGAAGGAGAAGCTTTATGATATATACACAGTGGATTTGCAGTGATCGGCTGGGTTCGTGATGATCTAATACATTCATTAGATCATGTAATACTTGCTCAAATTTGCTACAGTAGTTCGCATTATCCCAAATGAACAGTAACCATAGTTGAAATATCTTGACCATTGGAATTTGGGATTATTTTATGGAAATCATACTTGTGAAGGTGCATTTGAACTATTGAACTAGTTTTGGGGATTTGCTCACTAAGTTATTTAGTGTAGTTTGTTGAAATTAGAATAATTGCATAAATTATTCTACTAGCTTGGCGTGATTCTAACATTATGCGTCTAAGGGTATTTTAAATTGAATACTTTATTTTTGAAGGATGAAGAAATTTTGGCAGGATACAATGGTTCATATTTCCTCTCTCAACGCAGGCATGGTGGTATTGCTGATTTTTTTGGAAGGACGCCAAGCGCTATTCACCAACTAGAAACCAGAGTAAAATATTAAAATGCAAAGATGATTATAACCCTCCAAAGTGGGACAAAACCATCCAACCGGAAAGCACAACCACCGCCATGCAAAAAGAATGAACTGGCTGCAAGTATGCCGATCAAGATTTCTTCTCTTGATCAAGAGAAGAACAATTGTAAGCCATAACAATTTTATCTCATACTCTAATTCAAGAACAACCCTATCCGGCAGTGATCTATGCCCTTGGTAAAGATAAACAACCTCCTTCCAGATTGACCATAAAGCCTACATGCTAGATGAAAAGTCAAGCTCGCTACTGGGCTACATCGTGGATAGATAGCAAGCAAAATTTGCCGGCTAGATCGAGACGCGCTGTGCTGGTCAACAACCAAGACCATGCCCCGCCCAAGCCTCTCACACAAGAAAAACAATGCCTCAATACTCTCAACCCTTTATCGGCATAAAGGGCGTTAGCTCAACCGGATTATCCATTTCCGGACTAACCCGTTGACTCGAGGCATCTATGGATCACTCTGCCACCACAAAACTACTACTTTAAAGGAAGCAGCCTTATCCCATACCCATATCCAAACACTTTGCATTGAAATGAGGGACTCGATGCCATCTATTAGATGGAGGCAGATTCTTAATGCATACAATTTATACACTGTGAAGACACAAACCACTCGCCATCGATATCCCTCGATGGCAACCCCATATGACTACCTCTAATCCAGGACTAATCCTATGGCAACAACAGCAATATGACCTGTGACACTGGTCTCCATCCAGACAACAAGAACTTTGTTCTAAATGCTTCCCATGACATGAGATGATCGCACTCATACCAAGCCGCACAATAGTATTGATGTCACCGCTACTCCATCGCCGCTGTGTTCGGATGAACAACCACACTTAGAGGCAAGGCACATTCTCCGAGTGTCCTGCAAAGGAATCCACCAAAGATGGAGTGGACAACTCAAGACATGCCTCAGATTAATATGAAAAAAGAGGACTGACAAGAAGTCCAAGCCGCTAAGCAACCCTTTAGAAAGGGAGAAGCATTAGGATACGATGCATATGATAAAGCAAAGCCCAAGGAAGGGGCTTAATGGAGGCCCATGAAATGGGAGACAATGCTGAATCGATCGCACTAACAACCTCAAGCCGTGGAGAGAATCATCCTTACCAATGAAAATCCTCCAAATGAACTCTCTTGATATCATCACCTTGCTTGAGGTGAAAATCCAACATACCAAGACTACCTCGCCTACCTTAGGTCTATTAATGCATTTCGGCCTAAGCTACCTTGACCAATCGGCCTTCTAACTCATTTCCACCCCAACAAAATTTCTGACGATACTAATAATCTCCTCCATCTTACACGAGCTAGTAAAAGGCATCGCCTTACGTGTATTAAGAGTATTACTAAGAACACATTTTAACCACGCTGATTCTAATGCATGGACATGAATGTGATTCCAATTGCAAACAAGTGCTTTTGCAACCCACTAATGATTTCTACTCCCAAGCATCCGGGCGTAGAAATGGTGGGTATTATTGGGTTGATGCACTCACAGGTGAAGTCCTTTACTAAAGGTTGGGGTCGGAGCTTCGCTTATAACAAGGTTGCATATTAAACCCGAGCAAATCATTGAAACAGAGCAAAAGGAATATTCCTCAAAGATTCCCTTTTTTCCAAAAAGGAGCTAAAATGAGGTAAAAAAAATTATTTTGGTCATAAAATTGCATTTTGACCTAAAATCACTCATTTTGTGCTTAAAAGAAAAGTGACTATGTCAAGTGACACTTTTCCAATGTAGCTAGAATTTTTTACCTCAAGTGTGTTTTAGAGAAAACCACTAATTTAAGTGTACGCCCCACACAACATTTTATTAGCTTGGATTAGTATCTCCTAAATGATACTTTTAGATTACAATGAGCTTTTAATGATATAATATTTCAAAGTACCAAAATTGTAATCCGGAATACACGCTTGCTATTCGAGGATAATAGAAGTGTATTCTCGAATACATTTTGCTTTTCTTGAAAGTCAAAGTGTATTCACTTTTGGTTTTGTTTCGAATCCAAAGTGTATTCCTAATACACTTTTTGTTGTACAAGTTTTTGAGGACTCAACAAGCAATCTTGGTAATTTTCCGGTGTCTTCCTGCTTTTCAGATTTTCAATGACCATGCAAATTTTTGTTTCTATTAATTTGAATGACCTTTGTGATTTTTATTATTTTTTTATGAGGGGATACAGAACAAAGTTTTAAATAATGAAAAAGATACAAAAGGGAAAAAACAAACCAATAACAACTAGATTATTTGGCATTTTCAATTTATTTTGATGACCTTTCAATTATTCTTATTTGTTTTGTGTGGATACGCAGAAAGTGACAAGATGATATTCTAGTGACAAGACTAGTCTTAGCTTTGACCTTAAACAAAAAAAATACAAGTGCTCCGTGACATCCTATTAGAAGGTATCCCGGGCCTACAAAGTGTGCATGTATGGCTAAAGTTTTGCCCAACTGATGTGAGTTGGTATGTAATCTAGTAATGCCAAAATAAATGTGCATTTGGTCGTGGGTTCAACCTCGCTATGTTTAGCTTTGGGAGTTGGTTAATCGGGTTATAATGATGATGATCCTCGACGGTAGAACTTAAAAGCCTACATGTCCCTCCACTTTGGCCTCCCTCGACCGGTAGGGATATTCTAGCTACCGTGGTACAAGATGATATTCTAGTGACAAGACTAGTCTAGCTTTCCAACCTTAAACAAAAAATACAAAAATACCCTGCGGACATCCTAAGGCTAGAAGGTATCCCGGCCCCACAAAGTGTGGCATGTATGGCTAAAAGTTTTGCCCAACGATGTGTGGTGAGTCGGTATAGACCTAGTAATGCCAAAATAAATGTGCATTTGGTCGAGTTCAAACCCTCGCCAAGCAGCGTTTAGCTTTGGGAGTTGGTTACCAATATAATGGCTGATGATCCCTCGACGCGGGTAGAACTTTAAAAGCCTATACATGTCCTCCACTTTGGCCCCTTGACCGTGGTGGTGATATTCTAGCCAGTCGTGTACAAGATGATATTCTAGTGACAAGACTAGTCTAGCTTGGACCTTAAAACAAAAAATACAAAAAATACCTCGTGATCCTAAGGCTAGAAGGTATCCTCGGCCACAAAGTGTGCATGTATGGCTAAAGTTTTGCCTAACGGATGTGTGGTGAGCTGGTATAGACCTAGTAATGCCAAAATAAATGCATTTGGTCGTGGGTTCAAACCTCGCTGTATGTTTAGCTTTGGGAGTTGGTTACTCAAGTTATAATGATGATGATCCCGAATGCAGGTAGGAACTTTAAAAGTCATACATGTCCCTCCACTTTGGCCCCTTGACCGGGTGGTAGGGATATTCTAGCTAATGCGGTAATAAGATGATATTCTAGTGGACAAGATCTAGTCTAGCTTCTGACCTTAAACAAAAAAATACAAAAATACCTCGCGGACATCCTAAGGCTAGAAGGTACTCACTAAGAAGTGTGCATGGCTAAAAGTTTTGCCCAACGGATGTGTGGTGAGTTGGTATAGACCTAGTAATGCCAAAATAAATGTGCATTTGGTCGTGGGTTCAAACCGCCAAAGGTATGTTTAGCTTTGGGAGTTGGTTACCAAGCTTATAATGATGATGATCCCCGACGGGTAGAACTAAAAGTCCCATACAATGTCCTCCACTTCGGCCCCTTGACCTAAGTGGTAGGGATATTCTAGCTGGGTCGTACAAGATGATATTCTAGTGACAAGACTAGTCTAGCTTTGACCTTAAACAAAAAATACAATTGACATCCTAAGGCTAGAAGGTAACTCGCCACAAAAGTGTGCATGTATGGCTAAAGTTTTGCCTTAACTGGATGTGTGGTGAGTTGGTATAGACCTAGTAATGCCAAAATAAATGTGCATTTGGTCAGGGTTCAAACCCCGTATGTTTAGCTTTGGGAGTTGGTTACCGGGTTATAATGATGATGATCCCCACGGGTAGAACTTCAAAAGCCCACATGTCCAATTTCTGGGCCCCTGACCAAGGGTAGGATATTCTTAGCCAGTCGCGGTACAAGCATTTATTACTCCCAGCGACGCTGACCAGTCTAGCTTCTGGACCCAAACAAAAATACAAAAAATACCGCGACATCCTTAAGGCCAGAAGGCATCCCGCCTGCCAAAGTGCGGCATGTATGGCTAAAGTTTCGCCCAACGGATGCGGTGAGCTGGCATAGACCCAGTAAATGCCAAACAATGTGATTATCGGTTCAAATCGCCGGGGATGTTTAGCTTTTAGAGTTATTACCGGGTTATGACGATGATGATCCCCACGCGGTAGAACTTAAAAGCCTGAGATGTCCCCTCCACTTTACCCTGACCTGGTAGGATATTCCAGTTAAGTCGCAGTATGCGTATGATATTCTAGTGACAAGACTAGCCCAGTTTGACCTTAAACAAAAAATACAAATACCGGTGACATCCCAAGGCTAGAAGGTATCCTCGGCTTACAGTGTGCATGTATGGTTGTTTTGTCTAACGGATGTGGTGAGTTGGTATAGACCTAGTAATGCCAAAATACCGTGCAGATTTACCGTGGCTCAACCGCCGCTACGTTTAGCTTTGGGAGCTGGTTACCGTGATGATTCCTAATGGGTAGAATTTTAAAAGTCTATAGCGACAAGTCCTCCACCTTTGGCCCCTTGATCGGTGGTAGATTATCAGTTAGTAAGTCGCGGTATTAAGATGATATTCTAGTGACAAGACTAGTCTAGCTTGACCTTAAAACAAAAAAATACAAAATACCGCGACATTAATCCTGGCCAGAAGGCATTCTCGGCTTACAAAGTGTAGACATGGTTGTTTGCGTCTAACGATGTGTGGTGAGTTGGTATAGTATCTAGTAATGCCAAAATGATCGTGGGTTCAAACCGGTTGCATGTTTAGCTTCTGGGAGTTGTCATCGGGTTAATGATGATGATCCCGACGGCAGAACTTCAAAAGCCTATACATGTCCCCTCCAATTTCTGGCCCCTTGACCCGCGGTAGGATATTCTAGCCAGTCGCACAAGATGATATTCTGTGCGACAAGACCAGTCTAGCTTCTGGACCCAAACAAAAATACAAAAATACCGCGACATCCCAAGGCCAGAAGGCATCCCTACCAAAGTATGGCTACAAAGCTCTGCCCAACCCGATGCGTGGTGAGCTGGTATAGACCTAGTAATGCCAAGCGCAACAATAAATGCGTGCATTTGGTCGCGGGTCTCAAACCGCCAGGTATGTTTAGCTTCTGGGAGCGGGTTACCCGGGCTATAACAATGATGATGCCGATCCCACGGGTAGAACTTCTTAAAGCTCATACGTCCTCCACGGCCCCCTTGACCCAAGTGGTAGACATTCCAGCCAGTCGCGGTACAAGATGATACATTCCAGCGACAAGACCATTCAGCTTCGGACCTTTAAACAAAATACAAATACCGCGATATCCCAGCAGTTAGAAGGCAGGCCCTCGCTTGCCAGTGTGATGTACGGCCAAAGTTTGGTTCAACGATGTGGCGAGTTGGTGACCTATAATAAAATAACGCATTTGTCGTGGGTTCAAACCTGGCCGTATGTTTAGTTTCGGAGCTGGTCAATATACGATGATGATCCCCACGCGGTAGAACTCTAAAAGCCTGATAAGATGTCTCCTCACTTCGCTTCGATCGGGTGGTAGATTATTCTATTGTCGCAGTAATAAGATGATATTCTAGTGACAAGACTAGTCTACTTCTGACCTAAACAAAATAATAAAATACCGCGGACTTGAAGTTGTGATAAAATCCTCGCCTACAGTGTATTGAGCGACAGTTTGTTCAACGATGCGGCGAGTTGGTATAGGCCTATAATGCCAAAATAAAACGCATTTGGTCGCGGGTTCAAACCTCGCTGCATAAAGTTTAGCCTTCAGTGGAGCCGGGTTAACGTTTGTTTATTTATGATCCCCGACGCAGAACTTCTTAAAAGCCTGATAAGATGTCCTCCACTTTGCCTTCGACCTAAGTGGGATATTCTGCTGTCGGCAGACAAGACGATATTCCAGTGACAAAACTAAATTCAGCTTCGACCATAAACAAAAATACAAATACCGGTGACATCCTGCTGGGATAAACTCAGCGTATATGGCTGCGGTTCAACGATGCGGTGAGTTGGCATAAGCCTAGCACGCCAAACAATGCGCACAATCGTGGTTCAAACCCCGCCGCTGTATGTTTAGTTTCTGGGAGCTGTCATCGGGTTGAGACGATGACGATCCCCGACGGGTAGAACTTAAAAGCCTATAGATGTCCTCCACTTTGCCTGATCGCGGTGGATATTCTTAGTTGTCGCGTATTGATGATTCTAGTGACAAAAATCATTCAGCTGGACCATAAACAAAATGTTAAACACCGCGACATCCCAAGGCCAGAGCAAACCCTGCGCGCAATGCATGGCCAAAGCCTATTCAACGATGCGGTGAGCTGGTATAGGCCTAGTAATGCCGCAACAAAATGCGCATTTGGTCGTAAACCGCCGCTGCATGTTTAGCTTTGGGAGTTATTACCGGGTTATGACGATGATGATCCCCGACGCGGTAGAACTTTAAAAGCCCATACATGTCCTCCACTTCGTCTTCGGACGTAAGGGTGGATATTCTGTTGTCGCAAAATAAGATGATATTCTAGTGACAAAACTAGCCCTGGACCATAAACAAAATAAAATACCGCGATTATCCTATACAGGTATCCTCGCCTGTTAAAGTGCATGTATGGGTTGTTTTGCACTATCCGATGTGGTGAAAGTTGGTATAGTTTAATGCCAAAAATAAACTTTATACTATCGTGGTCAAACCTGGCCGTATGTTTAGCTTTGGGAGTTGGTTACCGGGTTATATCGATGATGATGATCCGCACGCGGGTAGAATTCAAAGTTCATATACAAATCCTTCATCTTTGGCCCCGACGCTGGTGGGATATCTGTTAAAGTCGCGGTACGTTATTTGATATTCCAGTGACAAAATCATCTGGGGCTTCGACCATAAACAAAAATAATAAAATATACCGGGTGACATCCTGGTAATAGACCGCCTATTAAAGTGCGTGACGTATGGTTAAAGCTTGCCCGTGCGGTGAGTTGGCATAGGTTTAGTAATGCCAAAATAAATGCGCATTTGGTCGTAGCCAATCCCGCCGCTGTATTTAGTTTTGTTGGCCACGTGGGTTGAAAGTGTTTATTTATTTATCCCCACGCAGTAGAACTTTAAAAGCTTTATACATGTCCTTCACTTTGCTTCCGACGCAAGGGTGGGATACATTCTGAAGTTAGTCGCAGCTACATTTATTCCCCAGTGACAAAGTCTGCTCAAGCTGGACCATAAACAAAAATACAAAATACCGCGATTATTCTGGCGTTGGGTATTCCTCGCCTGTTAAAGTGTAGATGTATGGCTAAAGTTTTGCTCGTGAGGTAAAGGTGAGTTGGCAGTAACGCCAAAATAAATGCGCATTTGGTCGGCTCAAACCGCCGCTGTATGTTTAGCTTTGCTGGCCACCGTTGTTGACGATGATGATCCCCACGCGGGTAGAACTTAAAAGCTCATACATGTCTCTTCACTTCTTGCCTTCGATCGCTGGTGGATATACTTCAGTTAAGTCGCACAAGATGATATACCTATGACAAAATCTGTCTGGCTTTAATCACAAACAAAAAATACAAGCCAGACTAGTCGCAGAGTCTTTGCAGCCATACATGCACATCGAAAGTTAGTATAGTTGTGCCACTAACGGAGTGCGGCGAGTTGGTATAGTTTAGTAATGCCAAAATAAATGCGCACTTGCCTGGACAAACTCGCCTGCTGCATGCTTAGCTTTGCGTGTTGGGTTACCGTTGACGCCAGGCGATCTCGACGCGGCAGAATCCCAGCCCATGTGTCCTCCACTTTGTTACCTGACCTAGATATTTAGTTGTTCGCATAGTTATGCCTTAGCGACAAGACTAGTCTAGCCGACACAACAAAAACAGCAAATTACCGCGACTTCCTAAGGCGTAGATCTCGCCTGGTTAGCGTGTGATGTATGGCTGGGTTTGCTCAACCAGGTGGGTGAGTTGCGGAGTAGTTTGCGGTGCCGTGGGCAACGCGCATCTGGTCGGGTTCAAACCGCCTGGGCAGGCGTTTAGCTTTGCGTTAAGCCAATAGACGCCATGATCTCGACGTGGCAGAACTTCGTACTAGCGTGTCCTCCAGTTGTCTTTGACCGGCAAAGATATTTATTAAGCCCCGTATTAAGATGATATTCTAGTGACAAAGATTGGTCTAAATGACCCGCTGTAAATAAAAAATATAAAATTACCGCGGACTTCTATGAGGTCCGCTTTACAGTGTGATGTATACAGTTTTACCTTAACGGATGTGGTGAGTTGGTATAGTCTATAATGCCAAATAACGTGACTTGTCGGTTCAACCCTGCATGCTTCTAGCCTTGGGTGCTGGTTACCGCTATAATGCGCCATGATCCCATCGGGTAGAACTTGTGCCTATACGCGCGTATCCTCCTACTTACGTTTGACCGCAAGATATGTTTTCTATTAAATCAGACAGTTATTTGAGTTTGCGACAAGACTAGTCTAGCCGACCATAAATAAAAAATATAAATCATCGACTTAAGGCAAGTGTAGATGTATGCTGGCTAAAAGAATTATCCGGATGTGGTGAGTTGGTATAGTTTCCATAATGTTAAATAAATGCGCATTTGTCGGGTTCAAACTCCGCCGCATGTCTATTTTGCGTAGGGGTTTCATCGCTGGCACGGCCAGCGATCCCCACGGGTAGAACTTTGTGCCTACATGCGTCCTCCACTTTGTTGTTCGACCGCAAGATATTTCTAGTTGTTCGCATAAGATGATAGTGACAAAGACCAGTCCAGTCGACTACAACAAAAAATATAAAATTGGTCGCGGACTTCTAAGGCAGATAACCGCCACAGTGTGATGTATGGCTGTTTTGATGGTGAAAGCCGGTATAGCCTAAATAAATGCGCATTCGGTCGGGGTTCAACCTCGCCGGCGGTACGTTTAGCTTTGCGTTAAGCCATCGCCATATGCCACGATCCCCACGCGGCAGAATCCCAGCCCAAGGGCGTGTCCTCCACTTTGTTGTCTTGATCGGCAGATATTTAGTTGTCAGACAAGACGATATTCTAGTGACAAGATCAGTTCAGCTGACCACAACAAAAATATAAAATTATCGACTTCTAAGGCAGATACCGCCTGGTTAAAGGTGTGATGGCCAAAAGCTCGCCCAACTACGTGGTGAGCTAAAGCAGGCCTCGCAATGCCAAAATAAATGCGCACTTGGCTCCGGTTCAAACCCCGCCTGCTGCATGCTTCAGCTTTGGGTGCTGGTTACCGGGCTATACTCTACTACGATCCCCGACGGGTAGAACTTATATGTGTCCTCCACTTACCTTGGATCGGGCAAGTAGATATTTCTAGTTAAAACAGAGAAGATGATATTTAGCGACAAGACTATCTAGCCGACTACAAATAAAAATATGGAAATTGTCGACTTCCTAAGGCGAGATAGTCTCGCTTGTTGGGTGCAGGAGTGCTGAAAGCTTTACCTAACGGAGGGGTGAGTTGGTATAGGCCTAATGCCAATGCGCATTCATCGGCTCACCGCCTGCATGTTTAGTTTGGTGTTATTACCGGGTTATTTGCCACGATCCCCCCTAATGGCAGAACTTGTGCCTATATGTGTCCCTCCACTTTGTTGCCTTTGACCTACAGCAGGGATACCCCTAGCCAGTCCTGCATAAGATGATATTCTAGTGACAAGACTAGTCTAGCCGACCATAAATAAAAATATAAAAATTCATCGGTGGATTCTAAGGCGTGAGACATCCCTACAAAGCGTGCATGTATGGCTAAAGTTTCCTGCCCAACTACGTGGTGAGCTGGTATAGGCCCAGTAATGCCAAAATAAATGTGCACTTGCCCAGGGTTCAACCCTACCAAGTATGTTTAGCTTTGGGGTGTTGGCTACCGGGTTATAATGGCCATGATCCCATCGGTAGAACTTGTAAGCCCATATGTGTCCCTCCATTTCCGAGTTGTACCTTTGATCGGGCTAGTTAGATTTAAGTTAGTCAGAAGATGAGCCTCTAGTGACAAGACTAGTTCAATGATCATAACAAAAAATATGGTGATTCTAAGGCAGAGATAACCGGGCCACAGTGCGTGATGTAGTTGTTTCTGGTGAAGTTATAATGCCAAATGTGGTCGTAGTTTCAACTGCTGCTGTATGTTTAGTTTACCGTTAGACGATACCCTCGACGCGGTAACTTAAAAGCCTATACATGTCCTTCACTTTGTTCCCCCTGGACCGCAGGATATTCCCAGCTAGTCGTACAAGCAAGGTCCAAGCAGACTAGTCTTGGTCGGAATACTCATCTTGTACACCACTAGCTAGAATATCCTACCACGGCCAAGGGGCCAGTGGAGACACGATAGTACTTTCTTAAGCAATTAATGCCGGGGATCATCAATGATAACCCTCAAGAGAACTAACTCCCAAAGCTAAACATACATCGGCTGTGTTCAACCCCCACCAAACGCATACATTTATTTTGCAGACACAGTTCATATACTCAACTCACCACACATCCTCATTGGCAAAATTTTAGCCATACATTTGATACCCTTTAGAGGCGTGTGATACCTCCTAGCCTAGGGATGTCAGCTGCGTATTTTTTAGTATTTTTTTTGTTTAAGGTCCAAGCTAGACTAGTCTTGTCACTAGAATATCATCTTGTACACCTAATTAGCTAGAATATCCTACCACTCTGGCCAAGGCCAGTGGGAGGACATGTATAGGCTTTTGCCCTACCACTGCCGGATCATCATCGAGGTTCCCCAAGAACCAACTCCCAAAAGTTAACAAACTCTTCTGAACCCCTCACCTCAAATGCACATTTATCTTTGGCATTACTAGGTCTATACCAACTCACCACACATCCTGGGCAAAACTCTTTAGCCATACATGCACACTCTCAGAGGCGTGATACCTCCTGTTCTTAGGATGTCACGTGTATTTTGTATTTTTTGTTTAAGGTCCACTAAGCTAGACTAGTCTTGTCACTAGAATATCATCTTGTAATAATTTACTAGCTAGAATATCCTACCACTCTAATAAGGCCAAAGTGGGAGGACATGTAGGCTTTTAAGTTCTACCTCACGCTTGATCATCATCAGATAACCCCAAGAACCAACTCCCAAAGCTAACATACACCGTCGTGTTTGAACCCCCGACTAAATGCACATTTTATTTTGGCATTACTAGGTTCATACCAACTCACCACACATCCGGCTGGGCAAACTTTAGCCATACATGCCACTAGGCAGTGTGATACTCCCAGCCTTGTGTGGATGTCATCACGCTGGGTGTATTTTTGTATTTTTTGTTTAAGGTCCAAGCTAGGACTAGTCTTGTCACTAGAATATCATCTTAAAGTTACCCACTAGCCAGAATATCCCCACCACTCCATTAAGGGCCAGTGGAGGACATGTATAGGCTTTGCCCTACCATCGCCTGGGGATCATCATCGTGATAACCCTCAAGAACTAACTCCCAAAGCTAAACATACACCGCCGTGTTTGAACCCCCCATCAAATGCACATTTATTTTGGCATTACTAGGTCTATACCAACTCACCACACATCCGCTAGCAAAACTTTAGCCATACATGCACACTTTGTGGTATGTGGATACCTCCCAGCCTTAGGGATGTCACGTATTTTGCATTTTTTGTTTAATGGTCCAAGCCAGACTAGTCTTGGTCACCAGAATATCATCTTGTACACCTAATTAGCCAGAATATCCTACCATCGGTCAGCCAGTGAGGACATGTATAGGCTTTTGCCCTACCACGCCTGGGATCATCATCGTGATAACCCCAAGAATCAACTCCCAAAAGCTAAAACAATACACTCCGCCGCTCTTGAACCCCCTAATTCAAAATGCACATTTCATTTTGGCATTTTCATTTCAGGTTCATACCAACTCACCACAATAATCCGCTGGGCAAAACTTCAGCCATACATGCACACTTTGCAGGCGCAGATACCTCCCATCTTAGATGTCACGGTGTATTTTTGCATTTTTGTTTGGTCCAAGCCAGACTAGTCTCTTGTCACCAGGAATATCATCTTGCAACACCCACTTAGCCAGAACATCCCACCACCCACAAGGCCAAAGTGGAGACATGTATAGGCTTTTAAGTTCCCACCATCGGCCTGTGGGATCATCATCGTGATAACCCCAAGAATCAACTCCCAAAAGCTAACATACAATCGCCGTGTTTGAACCCCCGACCAAATGCACATTTATTTTGGCATTTCAGGGTCTATACCAACTCACTACACATCCGCTGGGCAAAACTTTAGCCACATGCACACTTTGTAGGCGTGGATACCTCCTAGCCTTGGGGATGTCACGTATTTTTGTATTTTTTTGTTTAAGGTCCAAGCTAGACTAGTCTTTGCCACTAGAATATCATCTTGTACACCTAATTAGCTAGAATATCCTACCACTGCACAGCAATAAGTGGGGAGGACATGTATTTTAAGTTCTACCACGCTTGGATCATCATCGTGATAACCCTCAAGACCAACTCCCCAAAGCTAACATACACCTGCCGTTTGAACCCCTCACCAAATGTATTTATTTTGGCATTACTAGGGTCTATACCAACTCACCACACATCCGCTAAGCAAAAAACTTTTAGCCATACATGCACACTTTGTAGGTGGATACTCCTGGCCTTGTGGGATGTCACAAAGTTAACTTTGTATTTTGTTTAAGGTCCAAGCTAGACTAGTCTTGTCACTAGAATATCATCTTGTACAGACTAGCTAGAATAATTCCTACCACCTATCAAGGGGCCAAAGTGGAGGACACGATAGCCAGTTCTTACCTAATGCCTGATCATGGGTCAGATAACCCAAGAACTAACTCCCCCAAAGATAAACATATTAATGGCTTGCTTGAACCCGCGACCAAGTGCACATTTATTTTGGCATTACTAGGCTTATAATTAACTCACCACACATCCGCTTGGCAAAACTTCAGCCATACATGCACACCCTTTGTAAGGTGGATAATTTCCCAGCCTTGGATGTCATGTATTTTGTATTTTTGTTTAAGGTTCAAGCTAGACTAGTTCTGTCACTAGAATATCATCTTGCATGCATTCAGAATACCCTACCACCGTCAAGGGGCCAAAGGGAGGACACGAAGCACAAGTTCTTACCACGCCGGGATCATGGTCAGATAAATCCCAAAGAACTAACTCCCAAAGATAAACATAATGGTCGTTTGAACCCGCGGACCAAGTGCACATTTATTTTGGCATTACCAGGCTTATACCAACTCACCACACATCCATTGCTGGCAAAACTTTGTTACATGCACACTTTGTATGTGGATACCTCCTAGCCTTAGGATGTCAGCTGTATTTTGTATTTTGTTTAAGGTCCAAATAGACTAACTATTACCAGGAATATCATCTTGTACGTGACTAGCTAGAATACCCTACCACTCCAATAAGGCCAGTGGGAGGACACGATAGGGCACGTTCTACCACGCCTAGACTCTGCATAACCAAAGAACTAACTCCCAAAGATAAACATGCCAATGGCCGTTTGAACCTCAAGTGACCGCGCACATTTATTTTGGCATTACTAGGCTTATACCAACTCACCACACATCCTCATAAGGCAAAACTTTAGCCATAAGATGCACACTTTGTAAGTGGATACCTCCTAGCCTTAGGATGTCACAAGTATTTTGTATTTTGTTTATATTCAAGCCAGACTAGTCTTGTCACTAGAATATCATCTCTTGTACTGCATCTAGCTAGATTCTACCACCCAATAGCCAAAGTGGAGGACACGTGATAGGCACAGTTCTACTACACGCTCTGTGGATCATGGCCGATAACCCCAGAACTAACTCCCAAAGAGGCCATATAATGGCTCAAGCCAACCCTGACCAAGTGCACATTTATTTCATTACTAGCTTATACCAACTCACCACACATCCGCTACAAAACTCTTTAGCCATACATGCACACTTTCTAGAGGCGTGATACCTCCCAGCCTTCAGGGATGTCAGCTGCGTATTTTTGTATTTTGTTTATGTCCAAGCTAGACTAGTCTTGTCACTAGAATATCATCTTGTACGCATTCAGCCTAGAATAATTCTACCACCGCACAGGCTTCAAAGTGGAGGACACGTGATGTGCACAAGTTCTACCACGCTTCTGGATCATGTAATGTGATAACCCCGCGAACTAACTCCCAAAGATAAACATACAATGGCCGGTTTGAACCCGCGACTAAGTGTACATTTATTTTGGTACTAGGTTTATACCACTCACCACACATCCTGCTGGGCAAACTTCTTTAGCCATACATGCATTACCCTTTGTGGTAAGGTGGATACCTCCCAGCCTTAGGGATGTCACGTGCATTTTTGTATTTTGTTTAAGGTCCGCCACTAGTCTTTGGTTACCAGAATATCATCTTGTACTGCACTAGCTAGAATACCCTACCACCTACCAAGGGCCAAAGTGGAGGACACGATAGGCACAAGTTCTACCACGCCTGTGGATCATGGCCGTGATAACCCCAAGAACTAACTCCAAAGATAACATACAATGGTCGGTTTGAACCCGCGGGACCGCGCAATATTTATTTTTGGGAGCTGGTATGCTTATACCAACTCTTCACCACACATCCGCTGGGCAAAACTTTAGCCATACATGCTAATACCCTTTGTGGTATGTGGATAATTCTAGCCTTAGATGTCACATGTGTATTTTGTATTTTTGTTTATGTCCGCTTTCAGACTAGTCTTGTCACTGAATATCATCTCTACGCATCTAGCTAGAATACCCTACCACCCATTGAGGCCAAAGTGGAGGACACGATAGGCACAAGTTCTACCATCTGGATCATGGCCGTGATAAATCCCCCGCGAACTAACTCCCAAAGATAAACATTGCCAATGGTCGTTTGAACCCGCGACCGCGCACATTTGAGTTTTGGCATTACCAGGCTTATACCAACTCACCACATCCGCTGGGCAAACTTAGCCATACATGCACACTTTGTAGGCGTGGATACCTCCCAGCCTTTCAGATGTCACAGTGTATTTTGTATTTTGTTTAAGGTCCGCTTGCATTAGTCTTGTCACTAGAATATCATCTTGTACGCATCTAGCTAGAATACCCTACCACCCATTGGCGCGGGTGACACGTGATAGGCACAAGTTCTACTCACGCCTGGGATCACGGTCAGACAAACCCTGCAACCAACTCCAAAGATAAACATACAATGGTTTCCGGGTTTGAACCCGCGGACCAAGTGCACATTTATTTGGCATTACTAGGCTTATACCAACTCACCACACATCCGCTAAGCAAAAACTTTCATACATGCACACTTTGTGGTAAGGTGTGGATACCTCCCAGCCTTAGGATGTCACGGCATTTTGTATTTTTGTTTAAGGTCCAAGCTAGACTAGTCTTTGTCACTAGAATATCATCTTGTACTGCATTAGCTAGAATACCCTACCACCGGCCAAGGCCAAAGTGGAGGACACGATAGTAATGTTCTTACCACGCCGGACATGGGCCGTGATAACCCCGGGGTGAACTAACTCCCAAAGATAAACATACAATGGCCGGCTCTGAACCCGCGACTGGCGCACATTTATTTTGGCATTACCAGGCTTATACCAACTCATCATTACACATCCGCTGGGCAAAACTTTAGCCATACATGCACACTTCTAGGTATGCGATACCTCCTAGCCTTAGGATGTCACGTATTTTGTAGCGACATTTGGTCAGGTTCAAAGGCTACCTCGCAAATTGCACCTACCAAGTTTTGCCGCTTATAGTTATATCGTTATTTTAGTTGTTCAGACAAGATGATATTCTAGTGACGCAGATTCGTCTAGCCGACCTAAAATAAAAATACAATTTTCATGGATTCTCATATGGAGATATATCCTCGCCATAGTGTATCTAATGGATGTGGTGAAAGTTATAGGCCTAGTGCACGCCAGGGTTGGTCGTAGATTTCAGTTCTGGTTCAACTCCGCCAGCATGTTTATATATTTGGGAGTTAATATCGGAATATATCGCCATGATCTCGACGCGGGTAGAACTTCAGGGTGCTTATATCGCAATCCTTCCTTTGTTAATTTTTGACGGGGATATTTAGTTAAACAGACAAGATGATATTCTATGATCGCAGATTGGTCTAATGACTCAAAAATAAAAAAATACAAAATTTTCAAGTGATTCCTGTTAAGCGAGACAGTCCTCGCCGCAGAAGCGGTAGATGTATGGCTGTGTTTGTTCATCCGACGTGTGGTGAAAGTTATGTGTCTAGTAATGCCAAAATAAATATGCACTGTCGGAACCAAATCTCTACTGCATGTTTATAGCCAGAGTTATCATCGTTAGACGCCGATACGACGCAGAACTTGTGCTCATATTAAACTCACACTTTGCCGTGCCTGATCGTTAAAGATATTTCTATTACAGTTCGGTGCATTAGTAAGATGATTCCAGGCGACAAGATTGTTCAGTCGACCAAAAATAAAAACAAAAAGGACTCCTACGCTTTATTATCCCGCTTCAATAAAGCGTACGTATGGCCAGCAGTTCAACGGATGGTATATAGCCCAGTAACGCCGTTAGTCGAGCGCATCTGCCTGGTTCAAACCCCGCATGCCTATATTTGGGAGTTATTACCGTGGTTATACCTACCATGACGCAGAACTTTGTACCATATACGCAATCCTCCATTTGGATCGCCAGCAGATATTTCAGTTGCCCGGCATGAAGACGAGCTATCTAGCGACAAGACGTCCAGTCGACCAAAATAAAAACAATGTACCGGCGTGACTGGTTGCGATTGTCCCCGCCATTAAAGTGCGCATGTTTGTTCAACTTTTTGATGTGGCGAGTTGGTATAGTGCCCAGTAACGCCAAAATAAATATTGGTCGGAAACAACCCCACGCCGTACGTCTGATATTGGGAAAGTTACCGACGGAGCCAGCACGCCATACGACGCAGAACTTCAGTTCGACGCGTCCTCCACTTTCGGTTGCCTGACCGGGCGTTAGGATTATTTAGTTAAATCGGCATTATTCTGGCGACAGATAACTGATCGACTGCAATATCTGAAAGATAATAATATCGAAGCATCAAAACCGCATGCTTCATTTGGGAAAGTTGGTCATCGGGTTACACTGATGATCCACGACGGCAGAACCAGCCCATAACGCAACTCAATTTCTGGCCGCCCCGGACCCGCGAGGATTTCAGCCAGTCCAAGTAATACATTTATTCCCCAGCGACGAAGACCAGTCTACGGACCAAAACAAAAATACGCGATTCTCGCGACTCCCGCTTATAACCCCGCCAGCATGATGACTGAAGCTATTCGTCTTATGTGTGGGTGAGTTATATAGCCTAGTAATTAAAATGGGGTCAAAAGAGCTTGTCGTGGAACCAACCCTACGTATAAGCTTAATATCAGGAGTTGGTTAATAATATATCGATGATCCGACGCAGAACTTTGTGTCTAAGGAGTCGCGTCCTCCACTTTGCGTTAGCCTTTTGATCGGCAAGTAGGATATTTCTAGTTGGTTCCGGCATTGAAGATGACAGGCTCTAGTGACAAAGATCCAGTCCAGCTGACCAAAAATAAAAATAATAAAATTTTCCGCGGACTCCATACGAAGATATCCTCGCTTCATTAAACGAGACGATGACCAGCCTATTCAACGGACAGTGGTGAAGTTATATAGGCCTATAATGCCAAAATAAATGCGCGATTGGTCGTAGCTCAAACCCCGTACGTTTTATCGGGAGTTGGTTTACTGGTTAATATGTCCTTCGATCGGTAGAACTTCAGCTCATATCGCTGTCCTCCTTGTTGCCTGATCGCCAGCAGATATTTAGCTGAATCGCGACAAGATGATATCTAGCGACGTTCAACCAGTCGACCAAAAATAAAAATACGGGAATCAAGGACTCTACGGAGATATCCCCGGCCTAATAAAGTGCAGATGTATGACCAGTTTGCCCAACGATGCGGGTGAGTTATAGGTCAGTAACGCCAAAATAAATGCATTTCATCGTGGTTACGTCCAAACCGCATGCTTCACATTTGGGAGTTATTAGGTTTTGCCGAAGGATCCTCGACGCAGTAGAACTCAGTTTGCTATACGGCAATCCTCCATCTTTGGTTGTTTTCTGATCGCAAGATATTTTCATTAATCGGTGACAAGATGATATTCTAGCGACAAGATTAGTTCAGCTGACCAAAAATAAAAAACACAAAATTTCCCGCGACTCATATGAGATATCCCGCCTACGAAAAGCGTGCATGTATGATCAGTTTGTCTGAACGAGGTGGTGAAGTTATAGGCCTAGTAATGCCAAATAAATGTGCATTTGTCGTATTCAAACCCGCCGCCGCATGCCTGGTTGATTTGGGAGTTGATTGAAATATAGACGCCATATCCTCGACGGTAGAACTCAGCCCACAATGTCCCTCCAATTCCTGGCCGCCCTGACCGCGCAGGATATTTCAGCCAGTCCGGCATGCCATTTATTACCCCGACGCTAATTCAGTCTAGCTGATCCAAAAATAAAAACACAAAAATCGCGACTCCTACATGAGACATCCCTCGCCAAAAGCAATGCATGACCAAAAGCTCCTCGCCCAACCACGCAGAGTCGGCATAGGCCCAGCAACGCCAAAACAAACGCATCTGGTCAGGTCCAAACCCTACCGCATGCCTACTCGTATTGGTCACTGTAACACACGGCCCACTTACCAGAGGCCCGGCCGACCATGATCCCCGCGAGCTTCAGCACCGTGCAGCCCAGAATTAACCCGTGGAGATATCCCCGCCATGCGGATGTGGTGGCTGGTGTTTACTAACGACGTGGTGAGAAGCCCATAATAAATGCATTGGTTCCGGAAACCAAACCCTACGCTTCATATTTGGGGAGTTACCGGTTGGTACGAGCGATCCTCGACGCAGAACTTCAGCCTGATACGCAATCCTCCACTGGTTACATCGCGCTTTGGGGTTAACCGTGACAAAGATGATATCTAGCGACAAAGACAGTTCAGTCGACCGTAACAAAAACATGTACCATCGCGACTCCTAAGGCTTTGAGACATCCGGTAAAGTGCATGTATGGCTGTAAAGTTTGCTCAATCCGATGTGGCGAGCAGTAATAAATGCGCATACCTGTTCGGAAATAAACCCCACGCTCATATTTGGGAGTTATCGTTGTTTTAAAGTCGATGATCCTGACGCAGAACTTTGTGCTCATGTCGCGTCCTCCACTTTGAGTCAGCCTGATCGCAAAGAGATATAAAGACGATATTCCAGTATCAAAGAATAACATAACAAAAAATATAAAATTGCCGCGACTTCCTACGACATCCGCCTATTAAAGCGTATACGTATTGTGTTTCGCGAGTGGCGTATAGCTCCATAACGCCAAAATGCGGGAAGTTCAAACTGCATACCATATTTGGGAGTTATCAATGGAAATAGCAACGACGCGCAGAACTTCAGCCTGGTTGAAATGTCCTCATCACGGACGGCAAAGAGATAGCTTCAGTTAAGTTCCGCATAAAGATGACATTCTTAGTATCAGCATCAACATAAATAAAAAATATGTAATATCGCGACTCCTGGCGAGATAACCGGCCTGGCTAAAGTGCAGATGTAGCGGTTTGCACCAGATGCGGGTGAGTTGGTATAGGCTCGTCGCGCATCTTTGGTCGGAACCAACCCTACCGCTGCGTACGTTTGAGCATTGAAATTGGTTGCCAGCACGCCGACCCTTCTATCGGTAGAACTTCAGTTCGAGCACGGCAACTCCATCTTCTTTGGTTACGGACGAAGAGATATTTCAGCTAGTTCGCAGACAATATTTAATTCCAGCATCAAGACTGGTTCAATGACCATAACAAAAACATAAAATGGTCATGACTCTCTAAGGCTTTGAGACAGTCCCCGCCATAAAGCGTGTAATGGAAGCGGCTATTCGTGTGGTGAGTCAGCAGGTCATAATGCCAACAAATGCGCACTTGGTTCCAACCAAACCCCACGCTGCATGCCTATATCAGAGTTGTCATCGGCGCCATACATGATCCTCGACGCGGTAGCAGTTTCAGGCCTACATACGCGTCTCACGGCGAGGTTTAATGTCGCATTAAAGATGATATTCTTAGCGACAAGATTAAATTCAGTCGACCATACCGTAACATGGGTGGAAATATCGCGACTCCTACATGAGACAGTCCCGCCTGGCGTATTAAGTTTTGCGTTCACGAGGGTGAAAGGAAGCTTGAATACCTGTCGGTTCAAACCTACCGCCGCATGCTCATAGTTTGGGAAAGTTAGCGTCATCGGGTTACGCCAGCGAACTTCCATCGGTAATCCTGCGATGGCAATCCTTCATCTGGTTGGATCGGCAAAGAGGATAGCTTTCTAGCTGAATCGCATGCTGATGATATACCCCAGCGACAAGACATTCAGTCGACCATAACAAAATATAAAATACCGCGACTTAAGGCTTATGATATCCGCCTGGGACAAAAGCGTGATGTGTTTGCCCGGTCCATGTGCAGGCAATTAGTAATGCCAAAATAAATGCACTTTGGTCGGAACAAAACCCACGTACTATATTTGGGAAGTTGGTTATCAGTTGACGGGTTACGATCTCGACGGTAGAACTTGTGCCTATACGCGTTCTTCACTTTGTTAGCTTGACGTTAGTAAGTAGATAGCTTAGCCAGTCCGGCATGTAAGATGATATTCTGAAGCGACAAGAATTTCGGCCCAGTCGAACTACAACAAAAAATATAAAAAAATTACCAAAGGACTCAAGGCGACTACTACAAAGTGTGCATGTATGGCTAAAAGTTTTGCCCAACGGATGTGCGGTGAGCTGGTATAGGCCTAGTAATGCCAAAATAATGCGCATTCTTTGTTTGGTAAACCCCTACCGCTGTATATTCGATATGCCAGAGTTGAGCCATCGTTGAAGAGGATTCACCACGGTAGAACTTGCGTTTATAGCGTTCCTCCATTTAAGGCCTGACTGAAGATATTTTCTTTACAAGTCAGATGATATTTAGCGACAAGATTAAGTCTAGTCGACTACGTCAAAAATATAAAATCATCGCGACTTAAGTGAGATACCGCCATAAAGTGTGGTATATGGTTGCTCATCTGTGTAGACGAAGTAATGCCAATGCGCATCTATCGGTCGTAAAACCCTACCGCTGTATGTTTGAGAGGCTTGGGAGTTGGTTACCGGGTTATACGCAATAGATCCCCGACGCAGGCAGAACTTACCATAGCTGCAACTCCACTTTGTTTCGGACGGGCAAGATATTTATTAAAATGAAGATGACTTAGCGACAAGACTGGTGTTCAGTCGACTACAAATAAAAATATAAATTGTCAGACTTCTGTTAGCGGGAGATATCCCCGCCATGCGTGATGTAGCGGCTGTTTTGTTCAACGGATGGTGAGCAGTATAGTTTCAGTAACGCCAAATAAATGCGCATTGTTCCGGGTTCAAACCCTACTGCATGTTTATATTTGGGGAGCTGGTTACACGGATCCCCATCGCAGAACTTGCGCCTGCGACGCGTCCTCCACTTGTTGATCGGCAAGAAGGGTTTTGAAGGTCAGATAAAGATTATTCTAGCGACAGACTAGTCTGGGCCGATTCACAAATAAAAAATATAAATTACCGCGTGACTTCCTGATATTCGCTTCATTAAAGTGTGTATTGAAGCAGTTCGTCTGATGTGGTGAAGTAGGCTTCCATAATAAATAAATGCGCATCTTTGTCGGAGCTCAAACCCTACCAAAGGAGCAGTTTATATTTGGGGAGTTGGTTATCAGATGCATCCCCGACGCGGTAGAACTTTGTTTGTTGTCCCATTTTGTTACTTTGACCGGGCAAGTAGATATTTCTAGTTAAAGTTCAGTATAAGATGATTTAGTGACAAGACTAGTCTGAAGCCGGGACCATAAATAAAAAATACAAATCAACTCACTTGTTTACCGTGAGACTAGACTAAAATACTCACTTAAATATAACCTCTAATGCGGTAGAACTTGTTTGAAGCTTATGTATTTTTTATTTATAGTCCGCCAGACTAGTCTTGGTTACCAGAATATCATCTTGTACGCATTCAGCTAGAATTATCCCAATCACGCACAAGGGGCAAACAAAGTGGAGGACATGTATAGGCTTTTAAGTTCTACCACGCTTCTGGGATCATCATCAGATAACCCTAGTAACCAACTCCCAAAGCTAATATACACATCGCCGTGCTCTGTCCCCCACCAAATGCACATTTATTTTGGCATTACTAGGCCTATACCAAATCACCACACATCCATTGGCAAAACTTTAGCCATACATGCACACTTTGTAGGTAAGGTGATACCTCCTAGCCTTAGGATGTCATGCTGTGTATTTTTGTATTTTTTATTTATAGTCCAAGCTAGACTAGTCTTGTCACTAGAATATCATCTTGCTTAACAGCTAGAATATCCCATCACGGCCAAGGCAAACAAGTGGGAGGACATGTATAGGCTTAAGTTCTACCACGCTTCTGGATCATCATCGTGATAACCCTAGTAACTAACTCCAAAGCTAATATACACTGTGCTTGAACCCTCACCAAATGCACATTTATTTTGGCACATTAGGGCCTATACCAACTCACCACATACATCCGGCTGGCAAACTTTAGCCATACATGCACACTTTGTAGGCAGGATACCTCCTAGCCTTAGATGTCACGCTGCGTATTTTGTATTTTTATTTATAGTCCAAGCTAGACTAGTCTTGTCACTAGAATATCATCTTGTACGCACTAGCTAGAATATCCCAATCACGTCAAGGCGTACTCAGTGGAGGACATGTATAGGCTTTGCCCTACCCCACGCTTGATCATCATCGTGATAACCCTAGTAACTAACTCCCCAAAGCTAATATACACCGCCAGTTTCTAAACCCCCTAATTAAATGCACATTTATTTTGGCATTGCCTAGGCCTATACCAACTCACCACACATCCGGCTGGGCAAAACTTTTAGCCATACATGCACACTTTGTGGTAAGGTGGATACCTCCCAGCCTTAGGATGTCAGCGTATTTTTGTATTTTTTATTTGTAGTCCAAGCCAGACTAGTCTTGCTCACTAGAATATCATCTTGGTACGCACTAGCTGGTGAATATCCCACCGGTCAAGGCAGCCAGTGGAGGACATGTATAGGCTTTTAAGTTCTACCACGTTTGGATCATCATCGAGCAACCCTAGTAACCAACTCCCCAAAGCTAAATATACACCGCCAGTTTGAACCCCGACCAAATGCACATTTATTTTGCATTACTAGGCCTATACCAACTCTCACCACACATCCGTTGGGCAAAACTTTAGCCATACATGCACACTTTGTAGGCGTGGATACCTCCTAGCCTTGTGGATGTCAGCTGCGTATTTTGTATTTTTATTTATAGTTCAAGCCAGACTCAGTCTTGTCACTAGGAATATCATCTTGTACGCATCTAGCTAGAATATCCCACCAACAAGTGCCCAAAGTGGAGGACATGTATAGGCTTTAAGTTCTACCATCACCGGGATCATCATCGATAAACTTCAGTAACCAACTCCCCAAAGCCAACATACACCGCCAGTTTGAATCCCTCGACCAAATGCATTAATAAATCTGCTCGACCATAAAATATTAAGGATATCCTATGTTGATAATTCTTTCATAGTGTATTGGAGCGGCGGCGTTTTGCTCATTCGAGGTGAGTTATATCGTTGTAACAGAGCTTATCAGAGCTCAGCCCGCCAGTTTAGTTTTGGGAGTTAATATCGGTTACACGATGATTCGACGTAGAATCTCTTGTGCCTATAGAAGAGCAAAACTCCACTTTGTTTGATCGTTGGTGGATAGTTTAGTTAAATATAATAAGATGATATTCTAGCGGATATGTTAGTTCAGCTCTGGAATTTGAACAAAAAAAAAAAAAAAAAAAAAAAAAAAAAAAAATCCGCTGGTCCCCGGAGGATACCGGGTCCAAATTCTTGATATTCGAGCTCTTTGCGAGTAAATTCTAGCATCATATCACCTATATCAACGGAAGCAAAACGGGCTCTAGCAGGATACCTCCTGTTCCTAGGGATGTCACTTCGCATTTTGCATTTTGTTTACGGGTCCGCCAGACTAGTCTTGTCACTAGAATATCATCTTGTACCCATCAGCTAGAATATCCTACCACCGGGCCATACAAGTGGAGGACATGTATAGGCTTTCTTTAAGTCTCACCACGCCTGGGATCATCATCGTGATAACCCCAAGAGAACTAAATCTTCAAAAGCTAAATATTGCCAATCGCCGTTTGAACCCCGACCAAATGCACATTTATTTTGGCATTACTAGGTTCATACCAACTCACCAATAATAATCCGGTTGGGCAAAAACTTAGCCATACATGCACACTTTGTAGGCAGATACTCCAGCCTGTGGATGTCATGTGGTTTTCTTGTATTTTTTTTGTTTAAGGTCCAAGCTAGACTAGTCTTGTCACTAGAATATCATCTTACACCAATTAGCTGTAATATCCACTACCAAATAAGGCCAGGTGGGAGGACATGTATAGGCTTTTGTTCTACCACGCTCTGATCATCATCGTGATAACCCCTGCGAACTAACTCCCAAAGCTAAACATACACCGGCTGTGTTTGAACCCCTAATTAAAATGCTACTATTTGGCATTACCAGGGTCTATACCAACTCACCACACATGTTGGGCAAAACTTTAGCCATACATGCACACTTTGTGGGTATGCGTGTGGATACCTCCTGTAGCCTTAGGATGTCACGTATTTTGTATTTTTGTTTGTTGTCCAAGCTAGACTTAGTCTCTGTCACTAGAATATCATCTTGTACACCTAATTAGCCAGGAATATCCTACCACTCAGCCAAGGGGCCAGTGGAGGACATGTATAGGCTTTAAGTTCTACCACGCCGGGGATCATCATCGTGATAACCCCAAGAATCTCAACTCCCCAAAGCTAAACATACACCACGGGTTTGGAACCCCGACCAAGTGCACATTTATTTTGGCATCACGGTGCCTATACCAACCTCACCACACATCCGCTGGGCAAAACTTTAGCCATACATGGTTGACACTTTGTAGGCGTGGATATCTCCTTCTTTAGGAAGTCACAAGTAATTTTTATATTTTATTTTATGGTCCAAATTTAGACTAGTCTGTCACTAGAATATCATCTTGTATGCACTAGCTAGGAAATATCCCCATCACGGCCAAGGCAACTAGTGGAGACATCAGATAGGGCACGTTCTACCACGTTTGGGATCATGCATCAGATAACCCCAGTGAACTAACACCCAAGCTAACATACACCTACCGGTTTGAACCTCCTAATTAAGTGCATTACTTATTTTGGCATACATTAGGCCTATACTAACTCACCACACACATCCATAGCAAAAACTTTAGGCCATATACATGCACATCACTTGACAAGTGATATCTCCTCCGCCTTAGGAAGCTTCCACTTTATATTTTTATTTTATGGTCCACCTAGACTCAGCTCCCTATTACTAGAATATCATCTTTGTGTAATTAGCTAGAAATATCCTCATCACGCACAAGGCAACCATTAAAGTGGAGGATTAATGTGATAGGCACAAGTTCTACCACGCTTCTGGGGATCGATGGCCAGGAGAACTCGCAGAATCAACACCCAAAGTTGGAACATACACCGCCTAGTTTGAACCCCACCAAGTGCACATTTATTTTGGCATTACTAGGCCTATACCAACTCACCACACATCCGCTGGGCAAAACTTTAGCCATACATGAGCTGATACTTTGAAGGCGTGATATCTCCCCGCCTTTAGGAAGTCAAGAATTTTATATTTTATTTTATGGTCCAAATAATTTAGTCTTGTCACTAGAATATCATCTTGTACAGACTAGCTAGAAATATCCTATCACGGCCAAGGCAACTAGTGAGATTAATGCAGTAGCACAAAGTTCTACTCATCGCCGGATCATGGGTCAGATAACCCTGCAGAACCAACACCCAAAGCTAAACATAACCGGCCGCTTGAACTCTCACCAAGTGCACATTATTTTGGCATTACTAGGCCTATACCAACTCACCACACATCCGCTGGGCAAAACTTCTTTAGCCATACATGCATTGACTTTGAAGGCGGTGATATCTCCCTACTTTAGAAGTCACGACTCTTTATATTTTATTTTATGGTCCAAATTTAGACTAGTCTTGTCACTACTATCATCTTGTATGCACTTTCCAGCTAGAAACATCCTACCTTCATTAAGGCAACTAAAGTGGGAGGACAGAGTAGGCACAAGTTCTGCAAATAATGGGATCATGGGCCGTGATAACCCCGGCAGAACCAAACACCCAAAGCTAACATACACCGGGCCGGCTTGAAACTCCACTAAGTGCACATTTATTTTGGCATTACTTAGGCCTATACTAACTCACCACACACATCCGCTGGGCAAAACTTTAGCCATACATGACACTTTGGAAGGCAGGATATCTCCTTTTAGGAAGTCACGCACTTTATATTTTTATTTTATGGTCCAGCTAGACTAGTCTCTATCACCAGAATATCATCTCTCGCATTTACTTGGGGCTAGAAATATCCTACTCACGCATTGGCAACTAAAGTGGAGGTACACGATAGGCACAAGTTCTACCACGTCGGATCATGGGTCAGATAACCCCAAGAACTTCAACACCCAAAGCAACATACACCGTCAGTTTGAACCCCACCGCGCACATTTATTTTGGCATTACTAGGCCTTATACCAACTCAATTACACACATCCGCTAAGCAAAACTTTAGCCATACATTTATTACCCTTTGAAGCGCGGTGGATATCTCCCGCCTTAGGAAGTCACAAGAATTTTATATTTTTATTTTATGGTCCAGCCTAGACTTAGTCCTTGTCATCAGAATATCATCTTGTACGACTAGCTAGAAATATCCCACTCATTTGGCCAAGGCAACTAAAGTGGAGGTGATTAATGATAGGCACAAGTTCTACCACGCTTGATCATGGCCGTGATAACCCCGCGAACCAACACCCAAAGCTAACATACACCGCTCTGGAACCTCAATCAAGTGCACATTTATTTTGGCATTACTAGGCCTATACCAACTCACCACACATCCATGGCAAACTTTAGCCATACATGAGCCACTTTGAAGGCAGGATATCTCCTAGCCTTTGTGGTGTCACTTAATTTTTATATTTTATTTTTTATCCAAACCTAGATTCATTACCCTCATTACCAGAATATCATCTTGTACGCACTAGCTAGGAAATATCCCATCGCCAATAAGGCAACCAAAGGGAGGATTAATGATAGGGCACAAGTTCTACCATCGCCTGGGATCATGGTCGATAACCTCAAGAATCAACACCCACAAAGTTAAACATACACCTACGTTTGAACCCCCACTGCGTACATTTATTTTGGCATTACTAGGCCTATACTCAACTCACCACACACTGGTTGGGCAAAACTTTAGCCATACATGACGACTTTGAAGGCGTGATATCTCCTCGGCCTTTAGAAGTCACAGCAAAGAATTTTTATATTTTATTTTTATGGTCCGCCTTGCATCAGTCTTGTCACTAGAATATCATCTTGTACAGTACTACTAGAAATATCCATCACGCAATAAGGCAACCAAAGTGGAGGACATCGTGATAGGGCACAAGTTCTACCACGCTCTGATCATGGTCAGATAAATCTCAAGAACCAACACCCAAAGCTAAACATACACCGCCTAGTTTGAACCCCTCACCAAGTGCACATTTATTTGGCATTAATAGGCCTTATACTAACTCACCACACATCCGGGCTGGGCAAAACTTTTAGCCATACATGACACTTTGAAGCGCAGGATATCTCCCTAGGAAGTCACGCGCACTTTATATTTTTATTTTATGGTCCAGCCTAGATTCAGTCTTGTCACTAGAATATCATCTTGTACGACTTGAAGCTAGAAATATCCCATCACGGTCAAGGCAACCAGTGGAGGACACGTGATAGGGCACAAGTTCTACCACGCCGGGATCATGGCCGTGATAACCCAAGAACTTCAACACCCAAGCTAAACATATTAATCGCCGCCTTAACCCCACTCAAGTGCACATTTATTTTTGGCATTACTAGGCCTATACCAACTCACCACACATCCAGTTGGGCAAAACTCTAGCCATACATGCATTGACTTTGAAGGCAGATATCTCCTCATTTAGGGGAAGTCACATGTGCGAATTTTATATTTTATTTTATGGTCCAAATTAGACTAGTCTTGTCACTAGAATATCATCTCTTGTACTTAATTAGCTAGAAATATCCCACGCATTAAGGCAACTAAAGTAGGACATCGTGATAGGCACAAGTTCTACTCATCGCCTAGATTCATGGCCAGAGTAACCCAGAATCAACACCCAAAGTTAAACATACACCGGGCCGGTTTAACCCCACCAAGTGCACATTTATTTTGGCATTACTAGGCTCATAACAACTCACCACACATCCGCTGGCAAACTTTAGCCATACATGCACACTTCTAGCGCGTGGATATCTCCTGGCCCTTTAGGAAGTCATGAATTTTTATATTTTTATTTTATGGTCCAAATAGACTAGTCTTGTCACTAGAATATCATCTTGTGTTTATCAGCTAGAAATATCCTATCGCTTCTAATAAGGCAAAATCAAAGTGGAGGATTAATGTGATAGTGGCAATGTTTCTACCACGCTTGGGATCGTTTTTGTACGATAACCCCAAAGAATCTACCCAAAGCTAACATACACCTACGTTTGAACCCCACCAAGTGCACATTTATTTTGGCATTACTAGGGCCTATACTAACTCACCACACATCCGCTGGGCAAAAACTTTAGCCATACATGTGACACTTTGAAGGCAGGATATCTCCTGCCTTAGGGAAGTCACAAGAATTTTATATTTTTATTTTATGGTCCAAATTTTAGACTAGTCTTGTCACTAGAATATCATCTTGTACTGCACTAGCTAGAAATATCCTAATCACGGCCAAGGCACCAGGGTGGAGGATTACTGCATAGGCACAAGTTCCACGCTTGATCATGGCTGTGATAACCCCAAGAATTCAACACCCAAAGCTAATGATACACCGCCTAGTTTGAACCCCCACTGCGTGCACATTTATTTTGGCATTACTAGGCCTAGTACCAACTCACCACACATCCGCTGGGCAAAAACTTTAGCCATACATGCCAATGTTGTTGGCACGCCAAAACTGCGACGTAAGAAAACGTTTTTATTTTGAAGATTTTAAAAATTTTGAAAAAAATTTTAAAAACGATTTTATATAAAATACTGCTTAAAAATCTTTAAAAACCCTTAAAAATCCTTAAAATCTTTAAAATCCTAAAAATCCTTTTGAATTCGTGATTTTTTTATTCAAATATGATATTCTAGAACTTATTTATCTTTTATATAAAATTCTTGTATAATTTTAACCTCTATAATAATGTTTTTCCTAACTCCTTAAGAGTTGCATGGCAAAACAGCCCATGATATCTTTGCATTTGAACTTAATAGCTCTAATAGTAGCATAAGTTTCTGATTTAATTTGTTGGCACGCCACGCCTTTATAACTTTGTAGCAAAATGCATTTTAATAGTATCAAATATGTCCAATAAAGCAAGCAAAGAATATGCACATTTTATTTTTATTTTTTGGCCATATTCAAATCATAAAAACTTTTAAAAAACGTGAGGATTTTATATAGAAGTACTTTTAAAAATAAAAACGGGTTTTTTAACAACATTGGATACATGACATCTTTGAAGGCGTGGATATCTCCTCGGCCCAGGAAGTCACGCACTTTTAGTGATTTTATTTTATGGTCCAGCTAGACTAGTCTTGTCACTAGAATATCATCTCTGTACTGCATTTAGCTAGAAATATCCTATCACGGCCAAGGCAACCAAAGTGGAGGACACGATAGCACAAGTTCTACCTTCCACGTCGATCATGGGTCAAAGATAACCCTTCAAGAGAACTAACACCCAAAGCTGTAACAACATACACCGCCTGCTTGAACCCCTCACTAAGTGCACATTTATTTTGGCATTGGCTTAGGCCTATACCACTCAAATACACATCCTGCTAAAAACTTTAGCCATACATGCATATTCTTTGAAGGCGTGATTATCTCCCTACTAGAAGTCACAAAGAATTTTTATATTTTCATTTTATGGTCCAAATTTAGACTAGTCTTGTCAACAGAATATCATCTTGTACTTACTAGCTAGAAATATCCTAATGCTTGGCCAAGTGCAACTAAAGTGGAGATTAATGATAGGCACAAGTTCTACCACGCTTGGATCATGGCCGTGATAACCCCAAGTAGAACCAACACCCAAAGCTAACATACACCTACGGGTTTGAACCCCACCAAGTGCACATTTATTTTGGCATTACTAGGCCTATACCAACTCACCACACATCCGGTTGGCAAAAACTTTCTTTAGCCATACATGCATTGACACTTTGAAGGCGCGGATATCTCCCTACTTTTAGGAAGTCACAAGAATTTTATATTTTTATTTTATGGTCCAAATTTAGACTAGTCTTGTCACTAGAATATCATCTTGTACGCACTAGCTAGAAATATCCTATCACGGCCAAGGCAACTAAAGTGGAGGATACCGATAGGGCACAAGTTCTACCACGCCTGGGATCATGGCCGTAGATAACCCCGCATCCAACACCCAAAGCTAACATACACCTACGGGTTTGAACCCCACTGCGCACATTTATTTTGGCATTACTTAGGCCTATACTAACTCACCACACATCCGCTGGGCAAAAACTTTAGCCATACATGCACACTTTGAAGGCGTGGATATCTCCGCCTTTAGGAAGTCACAAGAATTTTATATTTTTATTTTATGGTCCAAATTAGGACTAGTCTTGTCACTAGAATATCATCTTGTACGCATCAGCTAGAAATATCCCATCACGTAATAAGGCAAACTAAAGTGGAGGATTATCGTGATGTGGCACAAGTTCTACCACGCTTCAGGATCATGGCCGTGATAACCCCGCAGAATCCAACACCCAAAGCAACATACACCGTCAAGTTTGAACCTCGTAATTTCAAGTGCACATTTATTCTTTGGCATTACTAGGCCTATACCAACTCACCACACATCCGGCAAAACTTTTAGCCATACATGTACACTTTGAAGGCAGATATCTCCGCCTTAGGAAGTCACAGCGCAGAATTTTTATATTTTTATTTTATGGTCCACCTAGACTAGTCTTGTCACTAGAATATCATCTTGTACGTATCTAGCTAGAAATATCCCATCACGGCCAGTAACCAGTGGAGGATTAATATCGTGATAGGCACAAGTTCTACTCATCGCTTGATCATAGTCGATAACCCCAAGAACTAACACCCAAAGCTAAACATACACCGCCTCTGCTTGGAAACTCCCAAATGCTGCATTTATTTTGGCATTAGGCCTATACCAACTCACCACACATCCTGGCTGGGCAAACTTTAGCCATACATGTATCACCTTTGAAGGCAGGATATCTCCCGGCCTTAGAAGTCACAAGAATTTTATATTTTTTATTTTATGGTCCAAATTTTAGACTAGTCTTGTCACTAGAATATCATCTTGCATGAATTTGAAATATCCTGTATCGGCCGTCAAGGCAACTAAAGTGGAGGACACGATAGCACAAGTTCTACCATCAGCCGGGGATCATGGCCGATAACCCCAAGAATCAACACCCAAAGCTAACATACACCTACCGGGTTTGAACCCCTCACCAAGTGCACATTTATTTTGGCATTACTAGGCCTATACCAACTCACCACACATCCGCTGGGCAAACTTTAGCCATACATGACACTTTGAAGGCAGGATATCTCCTCGCCTTTAGGGAAGTCACAAGAATTTTATATTTTTATTTTTATGGTCCAAATTAGACTAGTCTTGTCACTAGAATATCATCTTGTAATGTACTAGCTAGAAATATCCCATCGCCGGGCCAAGGCAGCAACCAAAGTGGAGGACACGATAGGCACAAGTTCTACCACGCTTGGGATCATACCATAACCTCAAAGAACTAACACCCAAAGCTAAATATACACCGCCTGTTTGAACCCCACCAAGTGCACATTTATTTTGGTATCACTAGGGCCTATACCAACTCAACAATAATAATCCGGCTTGGCAAAACTTTCTTAGGCCATACATGCACACTTTGAAGGCGCGTGGATATCTCCCTTCTAGGGAAGTCACAAGAATTTTTGTATATTTTATTTTATGGTCCAAATTTAGACTAGTCTTGTCACTAGAATATCATCTTGTACGCATTCAGCTAGAAATATCCTACCGTGGCCAAGGCAACTAAAGTGGAGGACACGTGATAGGCACAAGTTCTACCACGTCGGATCATGGGTCAGATAACCCTGGGCAGAACCAACACCCAAAGCTAAACATACACCTACGGTTTGAACCCCACCAAGTGCACATTTATTTTGGCATTACTAGGCCTATACCAACCTCACCACACATCCGCTGGGCAAACTTTAGCCATACATGAGACTTTGAAGGCGTGGATATCTCCCTACTTTAGAAGTCACAAGAATTTTTATATTTTTATTTTATGGTCCGGGCCTAGACTAGTCTTGTCACTAGAATATCATCTTGCATGCATCTAGCTAGGAAATATCCCATCACGGGCCAAGGCAACCAAAGTGGAGGACACGATAGGCACAAGTTCTACCACGCCGGGATCATGGGTCGTGATAACCCCAAGTAGCAGAACTAACACCTAAAGTTAAACATACACCGGGTCACTTGAACCCCGACTAAGTGCGCACATTTATTTTGGCATTACTAGCCTATACTCAACTCACCACACATCCTCATGGGCAAAACTTTAGCCATACATGCACACTTTGAAGGCGTGATATCTCCCCGCTCTTTAGGAAGTCACAGCACTTTTATATTTTATTTTATGGTCCAAATTTTAGGACTAGTCTTGTCACTAGAATATCATCTTGTACGCATTCAGCTAGGAAATATCCCATCACGGCCAAGGCAACCAAAGTGGAGGATACACGATAGGCACAAGTTCTACCACGCCTAGATCAAGGGCCGTGAGTAACCCCAGAACTCAACACCCAAAGCTAACATAAGACCGGCCGTTTGAAATTAATTAAGAGAGAGAAATGTGTATTTCAAATACACTTTGTATTCCATAATATATTTTTTTTTTCTAGGAAGACAAGGACGGTTTTTTGCCCTTGTCAAAGCATTTCGCTCAGGACATTGTTTCACCATTTTATGCTCATTGGAAAAGTTTTAACTGTGCTGCCTTTGAAAATTATTTTTTCCTTTTTAGGGTTAGCTCGCAGCTAGGCTCTGGATGCCGAATCAGATGTCTCCGATTGATACCTTATGGAACTGAGTAGTTGGAGCGCTTGGTCTTTAGGGTGCAAAGTAGCGCTGGCTTGGCGGCGTAATGGGTTCTCATTATATTCCATGGGCTATGACTCGGGCTAACGATGAGATTCCAAATGCAAGAGATGCTCACGAAAGCATTTGAATCTCTATTTAGTGCTCTGTACCATCTCAAGAACTTTAAAAGCTCTGTTGTGTATACTCTCGCTAAGGGTGAGCCGCTGTGATGGTGTCTTAGAAGAAAAATTTGTGTTCATCTATCCCAAATTTTTACAATGGGGGCCAATAATCACAGAAAGCATCGTCTCAAAAATCGTACGATTTTCAACCGGGAGTTTCTAGATCTTGGTCATGCTGGATCGATCTCAAGGCAGCATGGCTATGGCATGTGGTTTCAGAGGTATCATATGGCGATGGCGTAGCACGGCCGTTTAGAGTTCAGGATATCCATGGTTTTAGACACCTAGATTTTGGTTGTAGCTTTGAGGGAACCGTGATTCTATGATGCTAACTTCATTGTGAAGAATGTCACATGATTGCTTTATCAATGTGAGGTTATTGTCTTCCTCAAGTGTGTGAAACTCGCTGTCGCCTCCTCATTGAACAGACATTCATAACCATCTCCTTTGGTAGCTTCCAAGGATCATGGCCGGGCCGCAGTGCTGTACTTGGTAAATCATATGAATGCAAGATTTTTGGAATCTCCCTCGGTAAATGCATATCATGACAAGCCGCGATGTCTCGCTATATCCTTGCAACTGCATCTAATTGGTAGGTACATTTCGCCCCGTACTTTGAACATTGTTGAAATTTGCTTGCGTAGACTTTATCTATTTGATCTCACGCATCAAAACCGCTTGTTGTTTAGCTAGATCAATGGGCAGATAAACAACATCCTTGCATGATGTGGTAGAATTATCATGTTAAACTAATGGTAAACCCGCGTAAATGTAATTCACATCCTTCCTAGTAAATATAGCATGTAAATCTTTGTAGTCTTGTAAATGTGAAATCTTCTTCTTTTTTAGGGAATCCTCGCTGCTTGTGGAACATAGTGTGACATGGTTTCGGCTTTCCCTTTATATAGATAAGCAGCTAGAAATGGATTCTTCAAAACACAACAAATGTGCTTTGTTCTATCTATACATCTCTTGATTTATATGTTGTGACGCTCCACATATTTATACTTTTGAGCATAAATAAGACGACATCGCCATTATGAATAATTAATTGCACATTAATTATCTATAAGCTTAAGGTTAGCTATGTTAATAATTCATTATTAAAGTGGAACTCTAACCTAAAACCCTAATTCGAATTTAGGGCTTAACTCTAATATTAAAAAAGGGCTAAAATATCAAATTAGCTAATATTAACTAACCTAAAGTCGCCACTGCCTAAATCGGGATTGGGCAAGGGCAGAGTCACTACAAGAGGATGGGGGTATAGTGTCAACCCTTGTAGACAAGTCCTAGATGTAGTGACAAATTTGTGTCTAATACTACTATCTTGACACAAAGTGCTCAGGTTGTGTCAATGCCTATCAGTGATAGTGTCAAATCTTTGTCAAAGCAATGACCACCTTTTGTCAACTTTCTATCGCATGTTAAGTATGTTTTTGTGAACAACTTTGAACAATATTTTAGCTATACTGACAACTTTTTCTTTTAAGACTTATAACAAATCCATTATCCGTAATTTCATCTAATATTTCAACTAACTCTCCGAGGGAGCATTTTGTCAACTTTATATTGCAATTCTAACCCCAAGTTGTTGCAAGTTATAAAATTCAAGTAGTCATACTCGTAATTCCGCGATCCCCACAAAAAAACAAAAGAATGACTTTGCCTATACATACCCTAAAAGTTCAATACGACCGTTGTTGCTCCAACCAACTCTTTGTGTTGAGATTTAGGATCAACATGCATGTTGTAAAGACTCCAGAAACACGGGCATTAGGGAACAATGGTTTGCTTGCTGTCTCATTATTGGAGATATGTTGCCTTTTCCCCTGTTAGCAGCCACTCATCCACATCACCTATATGCTCACCATCGTGAACTTTTGTCACCATCAGCTTTGTTCATTTGTCGAAAATCCAATAGTTTTGTGAATCACATCCTCACTCAACAAATGATTGTGTGAGCCGATGCTTCATCCTGAGGACTACATGGACTACAAATGACTCAGGAATCAATCGTGAATAATAGAGAATAACAAAATAAAATGACTAATCCGTAAAAATCCATGGGAAGCACTTTCACAAATAAATATGCATTTAAATAAAATAAATAGTAAAATGAATTTATGTATTACACTACTTTCATTCTCTTCAAGATCATGTCCTTCATGAAGTTGAATCGGTTGGCTCCGACAAAGACCAAATCTTGCTTCATGTTCTCGATTTAACCGATAGGAACGATTAGATTTTGCCTTTACATTTGTTGCAACTAACAACTCCAAATGATGGAGAAAGAAAGCTTTGCTTGGGTCTCGCCTAGCCCGCTTCCTAATTTTTGGTTGATGAGATGGTGAAGACGAATTTTAAGATGATGACTTTGATAATACCATATCCTGGACGATGAGGATGATGGTGGCTTTGTTAATATACCTGCGGCAAGCAAGTGTTCCTACATTGCCACTATCAGATTCCTACATTGTTTGTTTACCTATTCAATGATTTAAATAGAGTTAAACCATGATAACTAATACCAAAAAAAGAAAAGAAAACAAACAAACAAAGCAGCCCATCTTTAGACATTTTTCAAAGCATATGTCATTGATTAGCAACTGTGAATCGATTGCTCCAATCCAACAGCTTTAGTGCTGTCCATCTCACGCTTCAAGATTAATGTACCACAAGTGGACTATCAACAAGCTTGTCTTTAGTTCCAAATCCACCATCATCATTTATGTTCAACTTGGTTAACTTGTTGTACCTATACTTCCTCATCTATTTTCACGATTTAGCCAAAACAACCTCAGAATGCTTCACTGCTTCATCTCGCATCCATTTTGAAAAACATTTGGAGCCTCTCCTCGTGATACTCTTGACTAGCACTATACATCTGTTCCTTGATTTCTTCCTGATTTCTTTCTAGGTTGAGGAGCATCGGGCGGCCCTCGTTCATGCAATATCCCGTATGTGAACTTCTAAGTAAATAAAAAGAAACAAAGATCATCTGGGGTGCAATTATTTTAAAATTGCAATGTAGTGGCCGAGCTTCCTCATCATCTAGCTTAGGATGTTGATGATGATGGTGAAGACTTTCACTCCTCCTGGGCTGAAATTGAAGATCGTAATATTGATGTTGACCTCTCAGACAACGCATAGCCTTTAGGAAATTATCCAAATCAGGTATGTAATTGGTGCACTTCTCTTTAAAAGTTTTTAATTTCGCTTTTTCTCACTTGTAGATTCCAACATGGAATTGGTGAAGATCTTTCCCAGCCTTACATAGGCGATATATGTTGTCCATGTAATCTCCATAAATCCATTCAAGTTTCTTCTTCAAGCTCTTCCAATTTATCTCTAGACTGCTCTTTTCGCTTCGAAAGATCTTTTGGCAGCTTCCTCCTTGTCATATTCTCCTTATACCCTCTACCATCTTTGCAACATCTTTTCTTCTACCATATTGGTTCTCCATACTTTCATGCTCATTTCGTTGTTCCATTAATGAACTGGCCTAACTCCATCTTCTTTTCGCTAACTCCCTTTTTGGCATCCACTATATTCTCAATGTGAAGGAAAACCCTTTCTCTTGAGTTTTCAGCAATAAGTATCTCGCCTCAGAATAAATCACAAAACACTTTGACGATCTTTTCTCTACCCATTTCCATTAGTTTGACCTCTTCAATGCTTGTCTGGCCGAAGTCTCTAGTTTTTCCTCTTCCCAAAAACTTAGCTTCCTCTTCCAAAGATTTTATGCAAGTCCTCACGCCTTTTCTCTTGCCTTTAGTTTCTAGCTCACTATTCAATCTCTTCACTTCTCACTGCCTCTCAGATTTTCCTTTGTCTTAAGTTTCTCCTCCTTCCTCGTGCAAATTTCTCTCCCATTCCACCCATTTGTAATGTAGCTTTACTAGAATCTAGTAGTTTCTTTTTCTCAATCCTCAGAAGTTTCTCTAGTTCCCTAATAATTTTCTTCTTGTTGTTTCAACTGTGAGAGATGGTCTTGCTCTAATTGTCTCCCACCTCATTCAAAGATTTCCCTATATTTTGTTTCAACCGGCCGTCTCAGATCTTTTCTCGACCCTCGAGTAAAGCTTCTAGTTCCTATTAATTTTCTTCTTGTTGTTTCTAATGTATAGCAGTCCCTCCCTACTTTTTCTCCACTTTATTCATCATCTCTATACTTTGTCTCGACCGGCCAAGCTTGCACCATTTCAAGATGCTCAACTTGTCCCCTCACATGAAGTAATATCTGGCTTGTTTCGCTTGTCTTAGCTTCCTTAATGTCATTTGGGTCTTCCTTTTCTGTATTACTTTGAACATCATTAATAATCTCAATTTCTGGATCTCTAACTTTTTTATTACTTTGAATATCATTGATAATATCACTACCGAACCCCGCTGGATAGAAGGCAGTTGCTAGGAAGCTTACACCCATATATATTTTCGAAGGGACCGACAAGTGCATTTAAAACAGCTTAAACTATGGTTGGGAATGGATTGCTTGTAGCACATTTCCATCGGGGTGGTTGAGGAGATATCCTCTCAGACACTAATATCTAGAATAATTCCCTTTTTTAGATACTCCTTTTTTTTCTTTCTTTCTTTTGGCTCTTACGATTACTTCATTATAGTATCTTTTAGGGATTGATCTAACAAGATATTAAATTAGGTATGCTTTTGCAAAGGTGAGTCAGCTTAGAGATGACGCAGTAAAGAATTGATGTAAAAGCATCGATGCTATGAAGACATATTGCGTGGAGGTGGATAAACATTTCAAACAAATTCAAGTCAGCCATATACAAAAGACGCTTGAAGTACATTTATGAGCAATTTGGGATGGACTTAGTGAGATGGATATCATAAGATTTTGAAGAAAAGATGGAGACATTGGAGGTAAGAGTATATTGACATTTATTTCTTTTTATGATTTTATGAGTTTCTTTACATAGGGACACCTTCAAGAAACGCCCCGCGGCCGGGTAATCTGCGACAAGACCAATGCATGTGGATCAGGAAGAGGTTTTGTGGAATTATGTGGGCAAACATATGAACGGGCCAAAAGTATGTCGTGATCTGTTTTGAAAAAAGTTTACAACGATCGGGTTCCTGGAGGAAGTCAATATTGAAACTAAATTTGTAAGTAAAAGTTCTTGTTTTTTCCCTTCAATGCTTTTTTTCTTTTTCATTGTCACTGTTCTTTAGCTTTTTCTTCTTTCTTGCCTTGTCTTTAAATTCACTTTGTTAAAATTAATGTGAAGTTCGAGGATTGGGGCTCCATGCCCACTACGATATGCTGAAAGAAATATTAGAAAAAAGGTGGATAGGAGGTATGCTCAAGAAAAGAATGATTGCCAAAGGGTTTGTGCTAGAAAGGTCAAGCAGGCTTTACGCTTGTTCTATATACACAATCTATGTATTTTATATTTTGGTTTTCTACTTTAGCACAAGGCTATAGATTATATCAAGATAGATAGATAGATAGATAGATAGATAGATAGATAGTAGTTTTTAACGTCAATACCACTAGGGCAAAGATCCAACCTGACATGTAATCACACACCACACTACATTGCTTGGTTGGGCCCCTCAAGCCTCAACCACCTTACATTGCATCCGTTGGGATTTGACCCCAACAAGCATTCTACCGAAAGTGCACTGGCGTCTCTAACTCGAGACCACATTGCTAAGGAACTAATGTGTTACCATCTGACCAAACGCCTGCATTAAAAATCAAGCCCTCGAGTCAGATTTAAGATAAAAAATCAAAGAAAGGCAAAGAAGAACCATTGAATGTAAGTATTGTAATATTTTGTCATATCAACCTTGTGTTCAAAATTTTATACTTGTACTTTGTGACATCTTACTCATATGTTATGGGATGACTCGATGAGGTGCCTTTATTACACATTTATTTACAAAAGTTCTAACAATATGCTTTTACAACATAATTAATAGGATAAGAATGAAGAAGACAATGCAAGTCATGAAGGAATGCTAATGAGGATCAAGTGGATGAACCAACAAATAGAGAGGATTGAGTTTGAGCTGCTTAATTCTATTATTTTGTTGACATTAAAATTAGTAATTCTTGGTTCTTGACCACATTATGGCCATTTATATTTTGAAAATCTACTGATGATCAACGAATTTATTTATCTTGACTCCTTTATTATCTAATTTCAACATGTGTTATCAAAGCAAAATACCTTAGATATTATTTATCCTTTGACACAAGTCAAATGCACATATTGTCTCAAATTAGCTATTACTACTTAGATGCAAAACTTGTCGCATTGTTATTATCGCTTTACAGATGGAATATAGCTATCATGTCGCTACTAGCTTGGTCATGATGATGATGATGATGATGATGATATTCATAATTATTGATCTTACCGATAGTTAAAATCCCCTTTAAACCCCTTGGTTTGGTGCATATTCACACTCCGGGTGACTCGGCAACGAGAGTCATGGATAGGCATATTCACCCTTTTTATCTTCCTTTAATCTACACCGTATCGAAGTTCCTCGCCGTGGGTATGCAAGTACAAAATTTATATACCGTGATAACAAGATTTGCAAAATACTATAAGATTTCAAGCAAAAATACTATATGGTGTTGATTTTGTATGTGCAAAATATAATTATATAAATGCTCGCCAAGTTCTAATACCCCTCGTGTGAATATGCACCCGCATCTAAAGGGGGTTTAAGGGGATTTTAATTTAACAGTTGACTCAATGGTTAAAAGCACTTAATGTTAATGGTAGTTATGTGTTGGGTGTTATAATTAAACTGGCCCTTCGCCCCAAAAAGTAAACATATGTAAAACATGTAAAACATCCAAAACTCAGATGATGCTCTTTCCATACATCTATGGTAATATTCCTTTATCCGCATTTAGATGATTATGTATCATTATATGCCGCTACTACAACAAGTACAAAGACCTGAGTGACCTACCTACGCATGTGGTTATGTGGTACGGCAAAGTTATGCAAACATTTCTAGTTGTTGCCTAGGGTTATATGGGCAAGGGCATATCATTGAAGGGCTCGCGAACCATTGGTTTGTGAACAATAAAGGTCCATTGACTTTAATGGGCTGGTTGATGCTCAGGTTATAATAAGAAGGCATCTAATATTATGGGAAAAGGGCCAAGATTCTAAGGATAAAGGGCCTTTTCCTTATAAAAGTGGACGCTCAAATAAAGGAAGAGAAGGAGCTATTATTATAAGATTTTCCTTACCTTTATTATGCATGGCGCTTTGGAGAAAAGGTCGACAACAAAATATGTTTCGGTATCAATTGCAACAAAGGAGAGATACACATAAAGCGTTAAATCTCGGTCATGAATAGTACTTGTAGACCATGAAATTGTATCTGTGCTTAACTCGGGCCGTGATCCGAAAAGTCGTGATATTTAGCCGGGCCACTAACTGTAACCAAGGTAGGAAGATATGAACGGATCAATGGTGGTCGCCAGATCTGCCTTCGGCGAGGATAGCTGAGAAAGTCCGGCCAACCTACGATGCGTAATGCTTAACTCCTCACGCCAGAAGGTCGGGAACCGAACAGAAAAAGCCATTAAGGAAAACCTTAGATTCCTTAGAAGCAGCTTCCTTCCTTGCACAGGCGATGCCGTTAATCGGGCTTGAATAATTCCCCTATAAACAATGAATTGACAATACCACCTCATAAGTTCATAAGGCTATCCAATCATAAGGGCTATCCAAGGTGCCCGAGCAAAGTAAATTTGATGAAGTAGAAGCACAAATACAGCTTCCTACTTCATAAGGAAAAGTTGCGTTATGGTATGCCTCAATTTCCATACACATCTATGGTAATATTAGTTTACCACTTACATTTACATTTACCCGCAATTGTTGGAATATGGATTTCAATAAAACAAATCCACAATCTTGAATCAAGATTTCACTAAGTCCTTACCATATAAGATTGCCACAACAATTCAACTTAACCAAAATCGTGAGCAACAAGCTTAAAATGGCAACAAGCTTAAAATGGCAAACTGTGATTTGTAAATAGCTACCAAACTTAGGACTTACAGATATAATATTGTCGGGCCTCTGACTCAAACTCACAGCCCACGCCAGATCATCGCCAGCTTCATCGCCAAAGACTTCGAATAACCCAACAACAGCCACTAAAGTGGAGATTTACTTAGCTCACCGGGCCAACGCTTCTAAAAAAGCCTGGCTGTTCTTTACTTTGCATCATAGCCTTGTATCGCATCACCGTGATTATGACTCCTCTTTGGCTTCAATAATATCATTCACAGACATCAGAGCAAGGGCAAAACTTCAAGGCACATGGAGATGACAACAGACTCATGGCCGCTGAAAAAACAATAGGAGTTCCATGAACCTCCCTACATTTACATGACAGAGTTCGCTATAATGCGATGATATCCACCCTATATTTTCTGTGGAACTTTGACCATAGACCTCCGATCACGCTTTATCGGTAAGACACCAAATATGCTCATTTCATCCTTCTACTCCCAGTCAGCTCAAAATTATAGCAAAGCAAATGCATTTACTGTGACATAAAGTTTTACCGAAACAAGCAATAAGTCCAACCACTGAAATCACCGACTGCCTTAAATCCAATCAGAACCGCTTGGACCTCGTCCAAATCCATCTAATGGGGCTGAATGGTCTGCAAATGTAAAAGGTGTAAAATTTGAATACCTTTGTGGAAGCTAGTTCAATCGTGATAACAAGACGGAAATCTCCGGAAGAACCAAAATCCAAGACAAACAAAACCCAGACCTTCCATTCCGCTTCTGGATCTATGTTTCAACTCGGCAGGTTTTGGCTTTGATTTTCGAGATCGAAACCACATAACCTATAGACCTAATTTCCAGCTAACAAGAACCCTAGAAAATGAGTCAGCCGAGCTTTGCATGCCGAAAGCAAAATAAAATGTAATACCTAAAAATAGAACTTAACGAAAAATATATATGATATATGGGTCTACACTCATTGAAAAAGATGCATTGTACTTAATTCAAGCGCATAAAATACACGCGACTCTAGATGTACTTAATTAGCAGTCTTGTGCACACGCCCATCAAATCATATAAAACCATTGGAAAAACTGTATTAAAAATACAAAAAAAAAAAACCTTGTTATTATGCTACATATTGTTATTATAGGCTCTATTTGTCTATCATAATGTGATCACAACGTTAGCTATTCTTAGACACAAACCGTCACAAACTTTACTATTGTCTTATTGTGGATAGAATTATAGGTGCTACTTTGTCACTACAATTCTTTGCCATGATGATGATGCTAAGGTTGTCATTATAGGCTTTATTGGTCATTACAATGAGCCTGTAATACTAGCTTATTTTAATACAAAACTAGTCACAACATTTCTGCCATTGTCTATAGACGTATTCTAGCCAATATTTTTCACTAGCTTGCCATAATGTTGATGTAATGTTGTTCGTGATGGGTCGCTATTTATTTATCACAATATCTGTTAAAATATTGTCAAGTTTGACATCTCTTTAGACTACCATGTAGTTTCAAATCGCTTTTTTGTGTCAATATTATGTCATAAATTGAAGCCACAAGCCTGGATACACAACATTCGGGACGCTATTGTGGCACGCTTCGCGGGACAAATGATCACCTACAAGTATAGTGTCAAGACCGACAATAATTGAGTTTTGAAAGGTTCCTGCTTGTGTCAAGAAATTTTGAGTTACATGAGACACTATTATAGGCACCCCTTCTCTTGTGGTGAGTTTCCACCTTTGGGACACCTTAAATTAGTTGTGATCCCAATTTGCCCCAATTCGATTGGGGCAATTGAGATGGAGGGGTGAGATACGCCCAACCCCGAGATGTTGTTCTGACTCGCTCCGTACCCGCATGATGCATGCAATCTTAGGGATAGTGGAGCTAGCTTATGGTTCCGCTAGTACATAGTTAGCTTAGCTAGATTCTAGTGGTGGTTACTCAAGTAGGGGCTCTCTTTGTTGATCTACAGCTGCATACTGCGGGTGTGTTCTCCTGCTTTTCTCTCGTGGTTTACCCGCTAGGCTAACTCTTTGATTGATATGGTGAGTATTCTTATCTCTAGTTCTCAGATGTGCTTTGCTGATGGTTTTAGTAGTTCATTGCCTAGTTAGCACCCGCAGATGGGATTGGGTAGAGACCTTCCCGAGCTCCATGTTGTAGTATGCTCCTTGTGATAGAACCCCTCGTGATATTCCCCATTATTGCATAAAAGTACGATCCCACCGAGTCGGGAATCTATGGCATGATTGAAGCACCGCATAAGGGGCCGAGTGATGAAGTGTGGGTGGGTCTCACCGAAAGCGCCTAAAGTGCACCAAGGGATTATGCCATAATTCAAGTCGGCCACCTCGATGCGAGCTTTTCTAAAAGGCTTTTCGCTAAGGGATCCTTTGTGTTCCATACCACCCATGCTTAGTTACAATTAATGGATAGGTTCTCAGACGCATAAAAATTCAAATTCTCGACGATAAAGTCAAAAAATAATGATTTTTAATAAAATATGTATTTAACGTATTTAAACCTCGGGCCGCCTAAAATTAAGCAGCATTTAAAGCTTCGCGAAAGCCGCATTTACTAAAGTTTCACACGAATTAAAACTTAAACCTCGCTAAAAGACGACTAATCTATTTTACCTTTTCAAGGACTAAAAATCGATTCAATAAGCAGCTGAGGGTAGCGGTGTCATGGACTTTTAGGTTTATGGCCCTCCACCCGCTTGTTTCACATATTATCATGGGGTAAGGACATTTAGAATGATTAAACACCTGCATTAAATAGCTTCATTACATATGTCTATTTGTTTAGCAACAAATTTTTAAAGCTCAAACTAGCCTCGCGACACTCATAGAATCTATTTTTAAGCCATAAGCCTAGGCTTCACAGATTCAAGCATATAATCGTAACTTTTATCCCCATATGGAATCAAAAGTTAAATTTATCTCTTAGTCTACATAAAAGCCACATCATATCCGATCCACATAGGCAAATCCGGTCACCTGTATCAAAAAGTCTTAGCACCTATGCAAAGAAATCCTAGTTAGCATAAATTCCCGCGAAGAAAGCTTATATTAAGTTTGCAAAATGTTATCAACAATATCGCTTAAGTCACATTTATCATTAATTTACTGTTCTTTAGATGCAAAGATCCATTGCCTTTCATTTATTAAGAAAATCTTAAAATCCTATCGGCTAATATGCTATCCGTGGTCTAACTTTGACACCGGGCCAGTGCATAAACCAAATCCAGTTTCCTATTACTCTGCATACTCTTATATCCCTCAGAGTATCACATACTTGTGTTAAATATCATGCAAGAGCAAGGCCATCATGGCAAGAATATCACACCATATTCTTAGATCTCAATTCATATGCTTACCAATTCAAGGATCTAAGCATTAGGCTACAGCCTTACTCATTTCTCGCATGATTTATAATGAGCAAAGATCTATTTACATAATTGTGATAGCACAAATCGTGATTATACTAGATCCAATTCATCCATATCAAAAATCATCATGTAGAAATTGAATTAAATTTAGAACTCGAGAAGTGCTACCCACCATTGGGCTTGCAAGAATTTTCACAACAATATGCTTCATGCTTGGGATCCAATGTGCTTTGGTCATTGCTAGACCTATGTTCATCTCCTTTCTCGTGATTTATGCTTGTGGTATTCATCTCTCGGCCAGAAGGCCCAAGAAGCACTCTCGAGCCATAACCCTCTTGAGTATTCACATCGGCTCCACCGTTCTGCTGACTACTCTTTGGTTCAAACCTTTGCAACCTTATGATAATCAAAACAAATTTTTCTGCCTATTCTCCAATTTTTCTGCCTTTTTCTAGTTGGCATAATTCAAGTCTCCCCTTCTTTCTCTCCCCATCTCTCAAGCCATCTATGGCAATGCGCCTACAAAGTAGGGAGGATCCGACTTTGCAAAGGTGCTTTTTGCATCTTTCAAAAAGCCAATCCTCAAGATATAATCCAACCTACTGCCTCCATTTGTGACTGCTTTATATGGTTTACGCCCCAAAGACTAAGCAAAATAACCAAGATTCTTACATTTTCAAAGATTCAGCATTAGTCAGAAGCGGATGATGTGGCCATCAAGTTTCCTCTCGCTTGATTATTGAAGAAAATACCAATAGTAGCTGCTCCTTTGCCCTAAAAAATATAGCGACCAAACATTTCGTAAATCAAATGTTACATTTGCCTACATGTAGGAGTATCGTGAAGTGTCGGCGGCACAGCCAATGCTAAACCTATTAAATGCCACTTGTATTTTGCAAGCTTTATTCACACATCATCATATCAATCATACTGAATTTATGTTTAACCATATTATCCTATTATCGCTTTTGAAATTAATATTAACATCTTTTGATGTTCTTTAATAGCCCCATACGCTAATACACGTTTCAATATAGCAAGAATCACACCCTGTCTTTACTCATATTTTTGCTCATGTGCTACAATCGCTCAAGTATTTCTAGTTGGGGCCTCAGCTTTTCTTCCGCGACGCTGTTAAAGCCCCTAGTGTGTATCTTTATTTTTCATGGCCTGTGGATTCAATCGCTCACCAAGTAGCATTGTGTAGTGTACATACCGAAGTTTAACCTTTGGTCTTTTCCTTCCCATCCATTTCGACTCACCAATTGCATGCTTAATCATGCCATCCATAGTTATTTGCCCAACATTATTCAAATATTTCCAGCTAGCCCCAAGCTTATTTATCGCGATGCTTTTCATGATAGAGCACCTAATGTGCTTCTTGGTTTTTCATAGCTCTGTCATCCAAAGATTACCAAGTAACCTTATGCGATATATCCTGTACATTCTAACCATTGGTTTAACCATTGTTTAACTTTTGGCATGCTTTATCATGCCAAACAAAAGCAAATATAATGCTACCTATACATCTAATAAAACCTTTTAAATCGTTTCAAATGCACTTTTACCATCCATGGACTTTTGCAAAGACCACTTCAAAATATGTTCTTTAAGCCAAAACAGGTGTAATCTGACTTTAAGCCTTAAAATGGTTAACATTTATCAAAAAGAAATTACCGTGATTCTCTTACTTAATAACAATTTCCTCTTGTCAATCCAATTGTTTCATTCAAATACATCATATATTTATCCCTAAGAATTCGGGAATTGACTAGTAAAAACAATATAAGATTGAAAATGAATGTTTAGGAAATTCCCTAGAAGAATTCAGGAATTGACTAAAAAACAATATAAGATTGAAATGAATGTTTAGAAATTCTGTTCCTTTGAAGTACCGCCACTTTGTCAAAAAAATATGACTCATTGTCATCGGCCTTGTAGCTTCTCCAACTTGAATATGTGTCATACATAGGAGAAACACATAGGGAGCAAGCAGGGTCTGCTACCGCAGTTGAAACCAGAGGACAAATTAGCCTTTAGAAGGGTAAGAGCCTAAGTCATCAATGTGTGTTAATGGACTCCTTGGGCTTATCGCCTTCACCTTGCATGTTAACACGTGCACAATAGACATGCATATTTATCAAGCATAGACCATATAAGTAACTCCTCATTTTAAATAATGAACCTCGCGATGCCCTTCATCTTGCATTAAGATAAACATAATAGACATGCTTTCATCTTGCATGTTAAGATAACACAATAGGTAGCTCTCGCTCTAAATAATGAACTCCGCGATGCCCCTTCATCTTGCATTAAGATGTTACGATACATGCCTTCATCTTGCATGTTAAGATAAACATAATAGACAGAAAACATAATAGACATGAAAAATTTTATCCGAAAGAATGTCTAAGCTCCTCACTCTAAATACTTAATCTAAGTGCATCCTCAGAATTTCCATGCATGCCATTAGAGGTCGTTATATTCATCAATCTTTCTACCAAGTGGACAGAGCCGATCTAGGTGCTAACCTTCAATTATTAACCATATCATCATTATTGACCTCGCTTCTAAGACCCTAGAGACCTCAAATACACCTTCTATAGCTACATTAGTGTCACTTATAAAGCACAATGGAGAAATCCCATGTCGATCCCTAACTTAACTTAGCAAACTTAACTTAGTTGAGCCAACTTCTAACTTAGCAAAGCAAAGTGCATCGTGTGCCATTGCATTACTTAATAGCTTTAGGATAATTATGTATTCCATATGGGACACAACTTCTTAATAGAATGCAAGATCAAAATGATATCATAAGCCACCATGATACATGCATAATATCCCAACAAATGCTATTATACAAGGGTTTCTTAGTACTCCCTTTATGTGAAGTCCATCACATGCTTGAGTTCATACGTAATCCCATTCAAACAAATTAGGCTCTTCAATATAGGCAAACATATTCAGTGATCATGTTTTATGCAGCCCTTATGCATACAAAAGGTGTACTTTAAAGAATTAACTACTGGGCCTAAAACCGATCCTCATTGAATTTCAAGCTTTATCATTATTTAAAACATATATACTCTTGTAGGAAGCATTCAAAAATGAAAGTAGTCGACCAGAGGCTTTGTTAATATTGCCCCCACCTTTTGTTGAGATGTAATGTAAATTGCTAGTAGCTCCACCAATAAATTTTGGTTAATCATATATATATTCAAATTTCCTCTCAGATTTCATGCCTACTGCAATCAAGATAGATCCAAATTCTCCGACCTCACACATTGAGCACTAGAGATTAGATCAGTTGCTTCGGGTAAATCCATTATCCACCTAATTTGCTAAGAAGTCACACATAATTGTCAATCAGAGCTTGCTGCTTCAGAACATCCAATCAATTTGCCATAAAACTCATCATATAATTCTCAACAAAGCCCTCAAAAATCTTTGCATTTCCAAGATCACGCTCAATTCAAAAGCAACTACTAATTACAAAGCCTTGTTCTTGTAGATCTTACATTTTCCTTCCCGACTTTTCTATCGCTTCTATTTATGCCATTCTTCCTGATCCATGAACGCTTCTACCAAAGCTGGCCAGAATGCATATCTCACACATGCGCTTTTATGATCCTTTATCGGCCGTAGCCATGCCGGGATAAGAGTCACCGTTTAACCCTTAGGTTTTAAATTCATACCTAAAAGTCCGATCATGCCCTTCCCTGATTGGCGACTTGTACATTTCCATCCTATACGTAGATATCGCATTCTTTGTTTTGCAAAAGGCCAGTCATCAACTCCTAACTTCATGGTCATACAATTTTATTTCTGAAGCCCGCTTACCTTTCATTTACCCTTGTAATTGCAGGTTTTAATTCATAGATATGTAATTCATAGATATGTGCAGAGCATGTAATTTCCAACTGAGCCTCTAGAATATAATGCTTTCCTTGAACTTAGTATACCTTCATGCTTCTTAGTAACCAATATCCCGCTAATTTTGTCACCGCCATCAAGTCTAAGTCTCTGCGAATCATCCGCCATGGTCTATTTTACATGACCATTGTAATGCATGTGAATGTGAGTTATAGAATTCTTCCATTGTAATTTAGATATCGCTATCTACGCTTTGCTAGGTATATGTCAACATTCGCAACTTTACCATCGCAATCAAGCTTAAAGTTTCGCGATTCATCCGCCATTGCATATGGCCACCTCCATATGGTCTATAGCCATCATGCTTTTGCTTCACCATCATTACACCAATATCATGCAATACATAGCATATCATAATGCCACATTACTCATAATAAAAGCTCGCCTCCTACCGTAGGTCGGGGTGGGCGAAAGTCACATAGATAGTATCATGAGAGGTAGGACCTTGTTGCCAAAGCCCTACCCTACCTATATTGCCTAATTAACTCTTAACACTTGTTGCAACTATTTATTTCTCTTTTAAGAGAGCCAAATGGCAAACTGATTGATCCTACTTTGGGCCAACAATGCCAAAGACTAGTATAAAAGAGCCGAGCTCATTATATAATCCAACTCTCGTGGTAAAATGCAATTGGCATAATTTCAAAACAAATGTCATGTTACCTTTATTTTGAATGCATTCTTTATGTCCGCCGTGAAGTCAAGAGCTTTAAATCACCAGAAAGAATTATAATTCTCATTTCCAAATTTATGCCTATCCTCACTCAAGGCCTTAGCTTAGTAATCTTCAAAATTGGTCGAAAAGAATAATAATCGGCCATTTCCAAAATTCTATGCCAATCTTTCTATAAAGATCCAAACTCGTGTTAGTAAGAGATTATATACACCAATTTCAACTATTTTTAAGGCCCCTGTATAACTAGGGAACTCGAAAGTTAGTGAAAAAACCTTTAAATCATTCTCAACAGACTTTTACCATCCATGGACTTTGCAAAGACCACTTTCAAAGTTATCGACATGCCTTAAGCCAAAACAGTGTAAATTTGACTTAAGCCTTAAAATGGTTAACATTTATCAAAAGAAATTACCGTGATTCTCTTTACTTAATAACACTCTCCTTGTCAATCCAATTAAATTTCTTGTTCAAATACATCATATTTATCCTCTAAGAATTCAGGAATTGACTAAAAACAATATAAGATTGAAAAATGAATGTTTAGAAATTCCCCTTTAGAAGAATTCGCCAGAATCAATTAAAACCAATATAAGATTGAAATGAATGTTTAGAAATTCCCTTGTCTTTTAGAAGCACTGCCACTTCGGCTAAAAAATATGACTCCATTGTTCACGCTATTCCTTGTAGCTTCTCCAACTTGAATATGGGAAACATACATGAGAAACATACATAGGAGCAAGAAAACTCAAGCACCAAGTAGCTGAAACCAGAGGACGCTTAGCCTTAGAAGGGTAAGAGCTCAAGTCACCAACGATAAGCTAATGGATTCCCTTGCTCATCGCCTTCAATCTTGCATAAGTTCAATACTGTGCACAATAGACATGCATATTTATCAAGCATAGACCATATATAACTCGCTTCTAAATAATGAACCTGCATGCCCTTCATCTTGCATTAAGATAACATAATAGATATGCTTCATCTTGTATGTTAAGATAAATACAATAGGTAGCTCAGCCTCAAATAATGAACCTCGATGCCCTTCATCTTGCATTAAGATAAACATAATAGACATGCCTCTTCATCTTGCATGTTAAGATAAACATAATGTATTTAGAAACACAATAGACATGAAAATTTTATCCGCGAAGAATGTCTATAAGCTCCCGGCCTCTAAATACTTAATCTAAGTGCATCCGCACTTCACATGCATGCCATTGGGAGGTCGTTATATCTAATCGTAATCTTCTCACCAAGTGGACAGAGCTGATCTAGGTGCTAACCTTCAATTATTAACCATATCATCATTTATTGACCCTCGCCAAGACCCAGAGACTCCTTAAATACACCTTTCTTTAGCTAAGCATAGTGTCAGCTATAAAGCAATAAATGGAGAAATCCCATGCCGATCCCTTTAACTTAACTTAGCAAACTTAATCCAGCCGGAGCCAACTTAACTTAGCAAAGCAACAAAGCATTGTGACACGACAGCTTTAGATACTATGTATTCCATATGGACAACTTAATAGAATGCAAGATCAATGATATCATAAGCCACCACGATACATGCATAATATCCCTAACAAATGCTATTATAATGCTTTCTTAGTAATTCTCATGCGAAGTCCATCACATGCTTGAGTTCATATGTAATCCTATTCAAACAAATTAGGCTCTTCATTATAGGCAAACATATTCGCAGTGATCATGTTTTATACCTCATGCATACAAAGGGTGTACTTTTAAAGAATTAATCACTAAGCCAGCCAAAACTCCATCTCAATTTCCGCTTTATCATTATTTAAAACATATACTCTTAGAAGCATTCAAAATGAAAGTAGTCGACTGAGAGGTTTCTTTGTGCCAAAGAATATTGCCTTCACCTTTTGTTGAGATGTAATGTAAATTGCTAGTAGCTCCACCAATAGCTTGCTTAATCATATATATATTCAAATTTCAGATTTCATGCTCGGTTAATCGCTATTAGATCCAACTCCTCCGAATTCCTCACATTGAGCACTAGAGATTAGATCGGGCTTGCTTGGTAATCCATTATCCAATCGAATTTGCCAAGAAGTCACATAATTGTCAATGTAGAGCTTATTGCTTGCAATTATCCACCGGAATTTGCCATAAACTCATCATATAATTTCACCAAAGCCCCGCCAAAATCTTTGCATTTCCAAGATCACGCTCAATTCAGTAAGCAACTACTTAATTACAGCCTTGTTCTTTGTAGATCTACATTTTCCTTCCCCGACTTCTCTTTTCTATCAGCTTCTATTTATGCCATTCTTCCTTGATCCATAGAACACTTCTACCACAAAGCCGTATCGCATATCCGCATTATGATCCCTTTATCGCCGAGCCATGCCGATGCCATCGTCATTTAACTCTTTAGGGTTTTAAATTCATACCTAAAGTCCTGGATCGCCTCGACATGAATTTGTACATTTCCATCCTATACGTAGATATCGCATTTTGTTTTCGGTAAAGGCCATGGTCGAAACCCTAATCCTCATGGTCATACAATTTATTTCTTGAAGCTCGCATCTTTCATTTACCCTTGTAATTGTGTCGCACTATAGATATAAGCACTCATAGATATGCAGAGCATGTAATTTCCTTAACTCCAGCTCTAGAATATAATGCTTTCCTCTTTGGAACTTAGTATGTACCTTCATGCTTTCTTAGTAAAACTAATATCCTCGGGCGACACCTTTGTCAATGCCATCAAGTCTAAGTCTCTAATCATCCGCCATGGTCTATTTTACATGACCATTGTAATGCATGAATACGAAGTTATAGAATTCTTCCCATTGTAATTTAGGATATGCTACTCCATGCTTGCCGTATATGTCAACATCTTGGCAACTCTTTAAACATTGCAATCAAGTTTAAAGTTTCTCGTGATTCATCCTCATTATCAGATATGGCCACCTATTACGGTCTATAGCCATCATGCTTTTGCTTCAGTCATCATTACACCACATCATGCAAATACATAGCATATCATAATGCCACATTACTCATAATAATAAAAAAAAAAAAAAAATCTTTTTTCTTTTCACAGAAACCCTCGACTTAACTATCTTCGTAATAACAATCCCACTAGCCAATCAAATCCATCAAGAAATAACCTTTAGTAGCTTAATCATTCTATACAGTGTCTTGAGCCAAGGACAAAGATAGTACATCATATCTAGGTCTGTACAAGTTTCCTATTTTTAGAAAGATACAATACTTTTGTTTACATACAATATTACATTTTCTACAGTTCATGGTATGCATGTCTTTTCGTATGCCAACTCCTTTATTTTTCATATATTTTCCACCATAGGTTTAACTTTTTGCATGTTCTTCCATATGTTTTAACCCTTTTCACCAAAATTATTTTCCATGCATTTCCTGCCAGATTCATGCATGTAAAGTCATGCATGCAGACTTATCCTATAATATACTTTTGTTTACTCCCAATAATGGTTTCAAGGTTATCTTCCTAGTATTGTCCCATTTCAGACGTCCCCTTATTCATTATTTACCATGCAAATGTATGCATGTTCATATTTCACCAATTATCAAAAGTTCTGATTTAACTTTTCCTGTTTACTAGCTCAAAGCCAACACAATTACTCAAACGAACAGACTTATATTTTTGCTCCTTATTTTTACCACTTCCTAAGTTTTGTTGTTTCTAATGCATGACAAAGACTTACACATATGGACACAGTCCTTTCCGGTAATGTCAGAACTTAGAGGTTCACAATATTTTGCATTTCATATTAATTTTATTTTTTCGAGAATAGTGGAATAGAATTCTTAAGCAAAGGAATTTCTATTGCCCCAAGCTTTGGTTTAGCCTTTTCCAGCCATCAAAATCATTTTCAAGACAAAGTCATGAATTCATGGACTCCTACCACATTAACTATTCCAAATGGCCATTTCATGAACCCCGCCTCGGTGGACCCAGCTGATTGCCCCCTCAAGCTTAAACTACGTGCATGGGTCCCTAAGGTCAATGATAAAGAAAACTCAAGGTGGAAGTGAGCAATGCTATTCAGTGAAAGCTTACACTTGCATTACCCCCTAATCGTAGGCAATATTGATGAACTCTTCTACCCAAGGTGGAAATTAATGGCGATATGGTGGTCTCCATCAAAAAATGTCAACTGGCCGTAAGAGTTGACTCGTGCAATTTTATATTCTTCTCGATTTAACCCCATCTCGTGAAAAGAAGATATTAGGGTATCGTGGATTCGGATATCGACAATGGGAACACCCCGACTAAGACAAGGTTTGGACCACGCTGAATAGGAAAAGGGCGTGAGGTAAGAAGAAGTTTTAATTTTAGCCCCCAAAGCAGATCTAGTCCAAGAAAGTCGACCATCCAAGCAAGGATGGCTTCGTGGAAGCATAGTTTTAATGGATAGAGATATTAATACAACTGAATCTCAAGGGCATTAACAATAATATTTAAAAGGGAAAAGATCAAGGTTTGTCTCTCATCTCTCAACCCCATTTTTGTTTATTCAGAACATAAATTACATGATTCCGACCATGAAAACCATTAGCAAAATTCTTCCTCCTAATTATAGTATTTGGTCTATTCCCGCTAATGACTTTTCCGCAGGTATTGCTATTGCATGGAAGAACTCTTGTTAAATATCTCCTACATTTATATGATCAATGAAATGGAAGGTGGCATCCTCTTGTGTACCATTTTTAGGATTAGACTGGGCTTTTGGTAAATATCTATGTTTTTAACAATCCCACCGAGAGAGTGGAAATTTGGACGGGAGTTAAAACAAATTGATAATATTGAGTATGATGAATGTATTTTGGGTGGAGATCTCAACATGGTCACTAATAGCTTCATGAGGAATAAGAATTTAAACCCCTTTAGCGTGAAGGAAAGGAGGCATGGCTGAGCTAACAAGATGCCACAACTTAAATTTAGACGTAACCAAGCCCGGAGCCTACAGCTTGATCGGATAAGAGAATTGATCCCACTTTGTGCCTTCATGATAGGTATTATCTATCTGAAAATTTGTGGAATCATAGTAACAGAGCACAATTTGAAGGCGATACACTTCTGGACACTATCTCAAGCAGCGGTCTCCAGGCTCTCCCCGGGTTCGTGACTATTCATGCACACGAAGCTGGACCAGTCAAGCTCAAGGATTCATGTACTAGCCACTGTGGGGTCAGCCATCAAAGGCTCAAGAAGACTGGGCAAGCAGGTAATGCACGCGCAGCTCAAACTCCGGCGCTCACAACAAGAGGCGCCACAGACAAGTGATGGCTCCTCGGGCCACCGGCCTGGCTACAAGATCGGCTGATTCTAGGCATTTCATGAGGCACCAACATTCCTGTAACTGTGGCCTCCCTCCCGTGACGGGCACCTAGATCACCAAAGTGTCTATATTGGGCCAAAGGCCATTGTACTCATATATATGATTAGAGCCAAGATACGAAGGCTGGGGATGAGCTCTTTGAGTCTTGTCTCCTTTCTCTCTCATTAAGTAGAGCTCATGTATGTTCATTATTGATATCAAGGAAGCTATCATTTTTCTCTCATTTGTTCTCGCTTTCTTCTTGTTCTCTTCTTTGCAACCTTCCGCCGCGACATAGTCCCCCTGGACTCTCCCTTTAGATCCACTGTCCTCACAGAGGGTCGCCTTCCAGAGTTCCCTCAACCTGCACTCCCCAAATCGCTGCCGCTGGTTCCGATCTAATCCTCGCTTCTCACGCTTGCTGCTCTGGCCCTGGAACTTCAGCCTGTATAACTCCTTTCTCGACGCAGATCTCGCTTTGAGCTGCCATCACCACCGGAAACCGCCAGGATATGTATGGATTCTGCCATGACATTGAGGGAGGCCATCTTCGGCTCCAGGGCTCACCGGCGCCACCCACCTCGTCCTCGCCTCGGCCCTGGGCCTCCCGCTTCCCCTGCTGCAAACATTGCTCATACCGGCCACCTCATCACTATCGTGAGCCCTATCCTACTAACCTTCTCAACCGCATTTCTTCATACCCCCTCAACATGCCTACATCCATCACTCTTCAGCCATATCACGCCTTTCCTTCACAACCATCATCTCCCAAAGGGCAGGATATCCACAAGTCCTTTATACCACCAGAATCTCCTTTCCCTACATTTCCCACGCCTCTTCCCTCGCTACAACCTTGGCGATCTCAAACCAATGCCTGTGTACCTTCAGCTTCCTCAACCGCTAGCCACCCCTTCATCGTGGTCCTTCGTGCACTATGCCACCTCCAACTCAACCTCAATATCCCTCACTATACCGTTCTCGTCCTCGGGCCAAGCACTTTCTACATCTTACCTTTCGTATTCGAACCGACTTATCCCACCTTTGGCAAATACCTAAAGGCAAACCTTAGACTTCAAAGTGCTCAGCCCACATGGAAGAATTTGAGGCTCTAGCTGTCCTAAAATGGTCATGCGAACTCAACTGAAATTCCACATCTTTCCACCACCAAGGCGGTTCTCCCCATCAATGGCCTTGCGTCCAAATAAAAGCCATCGGAAACAAGATTGGTCCAAATGAGAAACCCGCTTTTCTTCTCACTTCATGGGACTACTCTGATGATGATCAACTTCATCTCAAGCAACCCAATGAACTTCAACAAGAGCCCACGGAGTCTCCGCCTCGATTTTGCGATCGACTTACATTCTCGCCAAGAACTCAAGGAGTACCCAACACGCAGCCGTGATTTTGGTCCGGTTTCTCCAAGGACTTCCTCCAAATGGCCCGTGGACTCATAATCTGGGAATACCGCGCCCCAAGACTTTGAGCAGGCTATCGATCTGTCAATCACTACCAATGTTTTCTCCCGCGGGCGGGCTCTTCAGCCCTTTCATTCCACCTTATGGTTCCAATAGACGGTTGTCCAAATTTCTAAACACGCCTAATCCACAGCCAAGTAGCCGATTCGGTGCTATATATGCAAATACCAAGGCCATTTGGCAAACGAAAGTGCAACTCTCAACCCATGGCCCGGGCCATTGCAAGAGATGCAACATGTGCATCATGCCACTCAAGAGTGCACTCCGCACTCATCCTACACCATTCCGCAACAAACTTGTTTATCAAGTACAAACCACACCTCAAAGAATAATCGCGACGACGTAGCCAGCCTACCACTTCGCCAGCGCAACCAACTCAACTCTATCGCCATCAGAGCAACAACGTGGGACCCCACACACGCCCCTCCCTTTGATCCTTCTAAAGCCTCGTTATCAATTGCCAAGAATGGGGTCATACCACCACTCGGGCTGCCCTCAACTCTTACGTTCGTACAGCCTTTCCGCACCAATCGCATTACATCGGGCCCCACGGCTTACCAACTCGATTGCTAATGGCAACAAGGCCTCGACCAGCTCTTAAGAAGCCACCAAGAGCTCTCAAGAATACGCTTATCAACCAGCTCCAAGAAATCAACCTCACCGGATCAACAAGCACAGGAGGAAATTTTTCAGCACTTAACTCTAGTCCAGCCATCACCAGTTTGGTTTGGTTTCACGCACTGTGGCATCACGCCCCTTGACCATTATTCCAAATGGCCCGCGAACCCGCCTTCAGCTGACACACCATTCCTCACTTAGAAGAAAAAAAGGTACATTTTGCACCGACTTGAGTAACTCATGCCACATGTCATGCCTAAAGTTCGCTAAAGCATTTTGACCCCTGCGCCGGGCCATACGTGACGCTTAGCAAATGTTCATGCCACTCACCAGAGCTCAACATTGCATAAGATAGCACCTTCCATTATCTCAACCTCCTCCACGCCTCGCATATCCCAATATTGCCGGGCAGAGGTTGACTTACTCAGTTAGTTGTCGCTTCACTACCACGCGACTCCAAGACCCGTGGAACCAAAGCAGATCATTTTCCCCATGTGCCTGAACTCCGGAGGAGCTAGCCAAGATCAAAATTCCTTTAAGCTTGGCAACCATTTTGAAACTTTGTCCCGCCTCAAGGACCGGGCCAATAATCTCCTAACCGCTTTAGTTAGTCATGGCTACCTCTACACCACGGTGGGTAATCGCCAGGTCAACCATGTTCAAATAGATTCGAGGTAGCGCTAGCCAATCTCATCACGATAACTCCGTGAAACAACAAATGGGCATCAAACAACTCTTCGGGTGGCCCCATACGCATCAAGTTGGTTAATGGCCATATCACTGCATCTCAAGGCCACGCTTCTTCTACATCAACATCGGTGATCTCCGACTTCTTAAGGAATTTGAGTTTGGAAGGTCACAAGATCCCCGTGATTATAAAATGTTGGTTGGTCGACCTTTTCTCCGGCCAGCCAAGAGTATCCATTATCGCCACGGACCGGGCTTGGTCATCAATGATGGTCACCTCAATGCCACCATGGACTTGGAAACAAAGTAAGACTACTTCGCTGGAACATGTCAACCCTCTCTGCATACGCATTCCGGGAGAAGCTCAATATTTAGATTGCCCAGTCGCACTGGCTGAAGTTCCGCTCATATCCCACCAAATATGCCGCATCCTTGGGAGAAATGACTCTTGATCGTGACTTCGCCGGGTACGCTTTGTTTGGCCCTTACCGCTCCTTGCAATAGAATCCAACGCGGTTGATCACTTCGTGATGTCGTAACCTCCCCGCAACTCCCCGCTGATGTACACGCCGCCATATGAAGCAACCTCACTGGATGAAACTCGCTGAACCTTCTCTTTTTCACCACGCCAGTGCCAATGCGATCCTGCGTTTCAACCACTGCCTTGTCCAAGACACGTAAGGATACCTCATATTCGACTCAAGTCGAGATCGCGGGATCGCGGCAACAATCACCGTCCGCATTGCTGCAAATCTTCCTACTCTTATCGTGAATGGTCGCTGCTTTTCAAAAGTTCAAACACATTTTCACTGAGCTACGTAGATCTTCGGGAATCAACAAAGCTTGGGGAACTCACCATTCCTACCAAATCGATGAATTTTACCAGCTTAGCAACGACAAGACCGCTCAACTCCTAATTACCGCGGATCGCTGGGCTAAGGCGGAAATTGACAAACTCCTTGCTGCAGGGTTTGATCTATGAGGTCAAACATTCCTCGAATGGGTGAGCCCTATAGTCATTGCCCTCAAACACAAATGGTAAGATCCGCTGGCCTCGTAGGACTTTCACCGGCAAACTCAATCGTGCCACTGCTGATCATTTTCTCTTACACTTCCCTTCGCTGCACTGTGCCCCGAAGAGGTCAGCTGACATGAGATGTACCTTCATGGATGGTTTTCCGGCTACAATTAGATCTCAATCAAAAGAATCATCAACTCAAGACTACTTTCACCACCCTCAAGTGGGGCACCCTTTGCCTACAAGGTGGTTCCCTTTTGATTATCAAACTTCCATCAACGCTTTCAACGCATCATGCTTCCCGCCATGATTTCATGAAGAAAATCCCTTCTTACAAATTTTCAAGATGTCTTTCACCACAGCCCACTCCAATGTAATTCATTTGATAAATTGGAACTCGCCTTCCGTAAATGCATGAGAGTCCCGCATTAGTCTCAATCCTCGAAATGCACTCACATACCCTCGTGAGTTCCGTTAGCCACGTTGTCGCCAGCAGTATCACCAACGATCCCCGCCAAATCGGGCTTGTGTGTCTTCAAGGCTCAAGCACCAATATCAAGGAGACACGCTTCTTGATAAGGTCGATTATTACTCCACCTTCATTCCCTCGACTAGCAAACATTGCCGCATCCCATCTCATAAACTCGACGGTGACTTAATCCACCGGCTTGGAATTCCCAGCGGATGCCGCCTAACATTGAAGCTTTTGCTTACCAGCCCCGCTTCTTGTTCCTCCTCAATGGATAAGCCCCTTTCGCTCATGTCGGCTGCCTCAAGCCATATCGGGAGCTCGGTTTCTTTTCAGCATTACGATGCGACACCGACAAACCAAATAGATACCGCCAGAAAACTCAATTCTACCGAGGCAACTATTCGCCACGTAGCTGAAGCTTTGGGGCCCCATTTTCTCAGGTCCAACGCCCGGCTTCACTACCTTTGGCAAATAAATCGTCTTTGTGGACCACCAAGCACCTTTATTTGATCATCAAATCCACGCCTACCGGGCGATTGCTCGGCTGGGTCCTTCTTCTCCAAGAATTTGCCCCCTTTTGAAATTGTTCACAAGGTCGGGTAAATCTCATGTGGTCCCGGATCTTTCACGCATACACACATGATCCCTCAACCGGAGTCGCGCAGATGCCTTTCCCTCGACGCTTCAACTTTTTAGTCACTTCGCAACACCACATTGGTTCCATGATTTTCAGTGCATCTCCTCAACGGCATGTTCTTCCCCACCGAGGACACGACGCCTTCCCTCGCTGCAATCCCCGGGTCGACATCAATTTCTCCGCAGGAGGTCCGGACTTGCCACCATGGTTGCAGGACATCTCTGGGTACAAAAAGGGTGTAAGGATACCCATCCTTCTACCGTGTTCTCCTCATGAAGTTCGTGATATTGTCTCGAGAAGCTCATCAAGGGCTAGGTGGTGGTCATTTTCATGGTGACACCACGCACGAAAATCCTTCTATCGGGTATTTTTGGCCCACGCCAAAGATCTTCACTTCACTACATCGCGTGACGCGTCACTGGTGGGGACGCACCTACCTACCGCGGACGCCTTCCCTCGACGCCGGCCGCCACGCCACTTCCTCTTCAAAGAAATGGGAATGGATTTTGTGGGACCCATAGATCCTCCTCGCTGCACAATCTGCGTCCGGGCTTACATTCTCGGTTCTCACCGACTAATACGCTTACCACTAAATGGGCGGAAGCTTGTGCGCACTTCCGCATTTAACACCGCAGAAGCACTTTAGGTCCTCTATCAACAAATCATCACGTACGATTCTACCGCCCCTTTACCTGAGTTGGTCGTTGATCGTGGTGTCCACTTTTATCAATCAGTACCATCAAGAGCCGACGGATTATCTCCCGATACATCATCACAAGAGCACACCTTTACTATCCTCATGTAATGGTTTGGCGTAGCACCAACAAAACTCGTCACCATTCTCAAGAAAATTTGTGACGCTTCACGCGACGTAGACCGCAAACAAAACTTCCTACCGTTCTTTGGGCCTACAATACTTGTTTCAAAATTGCTACAGTCACACTTTCAAATTGGTTTATGGTCGTGAAGCTCTCATGCCGCTTTGAATACATCCTTCCAACACTCCGCTTTCAACCGGCTACCGCCATAATCCACCTCGCCGCACTCCAAAGAAAGCGGGGTCTATCAATTAGAACAAATTTTGGATGAACTTCGGCGATGCTTTATATTCGTGTTCTTCATGGACAAATGCTTGCAAAAAATCTTTTACATGACAAACTTGAAGACAAAAAACATTCCAAGAAGGCGATTTGGTTCTTCATGATTCCCAGACAAAAATTTTCCCGTAAACTTTAAGTTTCATGGTTTGGTCTCTTATCAAATTGTTCATGGTTCACCCAAATAAGCCTTAACTCAATATTGAAGTTAGATGGCACTCCATTACCTACATCGGGTTAATGGCTTTCAAAACATTTCCCATCATACGTAGCAAAATCAACAAACAGATATAGCCTAGCTAAACACAAATGCAGATAAGGACTAAACAGGGTATTATAATAAAGGTGGATAATTTTTACAAAATGCTAAGTAATGTTCTAATTCCGCTTATGGGCAATCGCCTCTATATACAAAACGCTCAGCCCTATCTATTACCAACCTTAAGAAGAAAACCCTCTACTCCCAAGTTCTGGAGTGAGGTGATGCGAGGATATGGTAGAGGTTCTCGGCCAGGTCCTACCGGCGTAACCACCTCCATCCCGCTATTAGGGTCGATGTTCAGCCATCCCTGAGCACGAAGCATCCATTCAAGATGCCAATGCATTGTGGCATGCAGGTCCGCATAGCTCATTTTGCAAGTAATCCACTTCGCATAGCTGGTGGGTATAGTGCAACCCCTGCTCAAACCAAGAAATGCCATGCTGTTTCATCGAATGTCTTCACTTTACCCTGCTCGCTTTTATATAGCCAACTGAGAAACTGCTTGTAGATCGGGACCAATCAGAAATTCACAACGTGTTTGCAATGCAAGGCTCTTCTAAATCGGAGAATCTTTTCTCCCGGGCCAAGATATCTAGCAAGGGTACCTCGACACATTCGCTTTAATGATATCCCACTTCGAAGTTGCCTGCGATTAAATGCCCTTGCTTTTCATACCACAACATTAATATGTGTCCTTTTGGCCACCTTGTCAGCATCCGATCCTTCTTCACGCCTCATCTTCACCGCTCATAGCTTTTCCCTTTGCTTGTTCTGGACTGTTTTCACCTTTTGGCTCTCTAATCTCATCCTGGTATCTTTTCTCGGACACTGCACCATCCACGGTTACAAGCCACTTCATCACACCCTTCGCCTCCACTATACTTAAACTTTGGCTCTCAAGGCTTCCGTTTCATCAAGCTCATTTCACACCGTCCTTCGTTCGGGACGCTGCCATGGTAGCCCCTAAACTTTCTACACTTCAAGTCACCTGATAATTTTCGGTTCAACAGGCCTTCTCGATGCCCACCTTTCAGGAGGGGCCCTTTGTTTAACCTAGGCCTGAAGTTATGGAACGCCACAAGCTTTACTGAATTTTCATAAATGGAGCTCCCTACTCCCAATCCTGCAATTGGGTGCTAGCACACATCGCCAATAGCCCTGGTTTTGCTAATGAGGTCGATGGCACCACCATTTTACTTACTCAAGATTTGATTTCTTGAGGTATTCCGTGATCCCTTTGCAAAAACCTTCGCTTTTGGGCTGCTTTGCTGTGACATGGACGCCACTCGCTTTGGCGCCCCGCTATCAAGCAAACCAAGATCGCCTCAATTAATATTGCCAAACCACATGAGACTTCTGTGAAGTTTCAGTGGAGAAATTGCTTGGGCATTCCATTAAGAACACCTTACATCAATAAGCCGCTTTTGTTAATATGGTCATCATCGCCATCCAATCCACCGGCATGTTGATTGGCCATGCCTTTATTCTACTTCTTTCAAGAAGTAGACCAAGATCCCAAGCCCTCCTCTGCCTCCCTCGACATTCCGCGGGAGGGCCATCTCGTGCCCTCATTCAAGGAAGCATCTTCCCCTGCTCTTGAGAGCCCTTCCACTTCCCATACTTCCACTCAACGCCTCGTGATTCTGGCCAAACTCAACAAGTTGTACCTTCACCGGCCCTCGAATTGCTCAACCTCAGCCGCATGCATCGTAGATCCTCTTCCCTCCTCCAGGCCACGCCACTCAATTCCCCGCCATGCCTCTAAACAATCCCCGCATTACCCAGCAAATAGGTCTCCGAACCTCCCCATCCCTCGACATCTTCCCCTCGGTGACAACTTCTAGCAAGATGTTCAAGTCACCGGCCCCGCAGCCTACAAGCATCCCGTGAGGCCTTTCATGATGGTGTGTTCAGCGTCCCCGAGGCTTCGGATGTCGCTCTCAAAGAGACCTCAAGTCGCCACGCCCCATATTCAAACTTTGAGGCCCAACTTCAAGAAAAGCACACGGCTCCTATTACGTGCCCATTGCCTTAGATGTCACAAGTGTCAGATCGCACTTCAAAATTTTACTGAAGCGATCGCCAGTGCCTACTTCCAAACAGAAATTCACTTAATTTACTAGAACAAACAAGTCCAAAGATACTCTTGGGTGAAAAGGAGAAACATTGCTAAATCCCGACGCCTTGTACACGTGAGCTTTGTGACAATTACAAAGACTCAAGTTCAAACCTCAATCAGCATGAAACCTCGACTCACTCTTTGAAGCTCAAATTTTCCACGCCACTAATCGCTTAACGCCTCTCCGCACTCACCGTTGGAGGTTCAAACAAAAGGTCCTCGATGATGGAGATTGCCACACTTCGCCTCCACTCGGCAATCCCCTCTTCTACATGCCACGCTTTCCCGGTAAACGGGTCCGCGGATCAACCTCGGCCTTTTGTTGTAGTAAGAGCACGATCCGGGATCTTGAACATCAGCTCCAAAGAAGTACTAATCTGTAGGAAGCCCAAAACAAACAGAGGGATATCTTGAACAGAGCACAATATCCCGCAGCTGGATTTCTCCCACTCCTTCCAGCCTATCTTGACTATGTGGTGGCCCCGACGCAAGACTCTTTCTTTGTGGTACACGGGCCAATGGCAAGTTCATCCACCGCCACTTACCAAGCAGGGACTCTTCGATCCGGGCCGGATCTTCTATAGAAGATAAGGGTTTCTATTTTGTACCCCAGTCTTTGATCAATCCCATGGTTGAAGATCCCGAATTAGTCATCTTCCTCGAAGTTGTTCGAAATTCTATGGCATATGTTTTTATGACTTATCCGGGCGGATCTCCGTGATAAATTCCGGATGAGGCTCATCAGTTTTTAACTAACCTGTACGCTGGTTGTTGTCAACCACCAAATAACTATTTCTAAGGATCCCCGCCAGCCTCGACTTTTGAATCGTGAGTACATGCCTGAACCGGGTTTCGCAAGACTTACCTCTCGTGGGTGTGCTGGAAACGCTTGGAACAGTCAACAAAAACTGCACACCCCGATGATCTCGAATTTGCCCCAGATGAGAGCAGACTTGGGAGGCTGGGCAATCAACTCCTCGGCCTTCGGAAAGCAAGACCATTCCCCACGGGTTGGGTCAATCCTCCCCGTGATATCAATTACTCTACTCGAATGGGACCATTGGTGTCGTGGCTCTTAGGATCAAAATCTTGTTCAAGCATTTCGACATGGCTCGCGAACCCACGACACCTGCATGCTTCCCTCTCCGTATGCTTCCTTTAGAGCCCCTCTCCACTTCACGGTTCCTTTCTTCCGACCGGGCGCCTCCCTTTGGACTAAGGTCATTGGATGGCCACGCAGTGGTCGACTCCACTGCATTCCACGATTCGGTGGATCCCCGATTGTCCCGACGGCCTAACCGAGATACCTGACACTAACAAAATTGGATTTATATCGGCTGGTTTGCCGGCAAAAAGACCATTTTGATGCCTTGCATGGTCTGATACCTCTGCGCATCGTCACACCTCACCGCACTTTCACCCACCGCCAAGCTGGTTTCTCTGCGGCAGCTCTCAAATGCATCCCCGCCACTCTTTAAATCGGTATTCAATCTCTTCCAATCGCATCCTAATGCTGCTGTCGCTCTTCTTGGCCTAAACCGCTTCTCATGGAGTGCTGGGCTTGTCCCTTCTACTTCCATGTCAGCCTCTAAGATATGGTGCGCTCACTTTCTCATTGAGGCTCCATCCCCGGGCCTCTGCTCAACACCCTGAAGCTCTTTCAAACACGCCAGATCTCATTGTCTCATTATATCGGCGCTTCCGACTATCTCCTCAAGTGAGGATCACTTCTCTCCGACTGCTGGTTTCCACTTAAGCCATTCTCCTTTCTTCAGACCGAAAGTGTCGCTTTGATGGGGAGTGTTAGTCCTGTGCCTCCTGGTTCAGATCTCCGTTCATGCACATCACGGACCAGGTCAAGCTCAAGGATCCACGTAGCCACCACTGGTCACCATCAAAGGCTCAAGACTGGGCAGTTGCACCACGCAGCTCAAACCTACTACAACAAGAGGCCGGGCCAGACAAGTGATGGCACCACACCTACCACGATCGGGCTGATTCTAGGCATTTCATGAGGCACCAAAGATTCTGAGAATCGTGCCTCCTCCCTGTGAGTCGGCACCTAGATCACCAAAGTAGTCTATATTGGGCCAAAGGCCATTGTACTATATATAAGGGATTAGAGCTAGCACAACAGTTGGGCTAGAACAGTCTTGAGTCTCTCACCTCCTTTCTATTGCGTAGAGCTCATGTATGTTCATTATTGATATATCAAGGAAGTTTATCATTTTTCTCTCATTTGTCTCCGGCTTTCCTTCTTGTTCTCTTCTTGCAAATCCTGGCTGACATAGTCCCCCTGGACTCTCCTGTTAGGATCCACTGTCCTCACAGCAGGGTCAGCTTCCAGAGTTCCCCAACCTGCACTCCCAAACACTCCAAATAGCTTATGCATCACAGCCTACCAATCAAGATAAGAAAAGAGGAAAACTTATTTCAAACTTAACACCACTGGCCGATCATGACGAATTTGATAGGTTACAGAGGTCCTAAATAGGTTTCCTCCCAAGCCCACTGCCATCTCGGGTGGATGTTCCTGGGTGGATCTTGCTGCTAAGGCAATCAAAAATTGGCTCAAGGAATGGGGGAAACAGTATTATTAGATAAACTCTCCTCCTCAAGTAAAATTAAGAGATACCCATTGCCCTTCGAGGAGGAAAAAGACAACATCTGGAGCGTAAATTGAGAAGGAAGAGATCAGGATTGGTTTAAGGGTGGAGGCCTCAAGTTAAGATAAGAGAGGATTAAGGATGATGAGAGATGCACCTAAGTATTTCTTTGTAAAAGCCAAGGGCAAATTAAAAGAACCACATCTTCGAGATAAGAGTGGGGGATGAAGACATCACAAATGAGACTGATTAAAATTGCCGCAGCCTAACCACTTAAGAATATCATATGGGCACCAATCATGACTGCACCTAAGAGAATATGAATAGTTTTATAAACCTCCAAGAAGGTAAATATGGAGGAGAATTCAAAGATTGAGAAGCCCTTTCTCTCCAATGAAGAGTTATTTACATTGTAAAAGAAAAAAGGCCCCGATAGGGTTCCCAAATAATTTTTTCATCAAAACATGGCCTATTTTAGGGGATTGCTTCACTAACTTGGCTAATGAGTGCAGGATCAGAAATGCCCGACGCTTTAGAATCAATACTAGCTTTATCACTTTCATCCCTAAAACTGAGTATATTTCCTTCCTGGACATGTGCCTATTTCAACCAATGTGATGTATAAGATTATTTCAGGTACTATCGCCGTATAGTTTAAGTGTGTGTAGCCGGAAAGAATCATAAGTAATTTCCCAAGCCGCCTACTTAAAGGATGATTCATCCTTGACACAATGTTGTCACAGCCTATTTTGGTCCTAATTGGGCCAAGGATACCAAACAAGATATTGCTCTTATCAAGTCGATAATACCAAAGCTTTCGACACGTAAGTTGGGGGATTCTTATTCAATTGTTGTGCAGTGGCATTAGCTCTCTCTCACGAGGTAATTCTCCCTTCAAAGCCTTACTTCAAACTCCATCTTCGCTTTTAATTAATGGAGAATGGCCCCTTCTTCCCTTGCAAAGAGGGGTAAAACAGTGGATGCCCATCAGCTCCATTCCTATTCCTATTATTATGGAGGCTCTTCATGAAGCTAGGGATGAGGCAAAGAGATCTAATGTGATCCAAGGCCTCACCTCCCCGAATGGGGAGATGGATCAAATTTAAATGGACATTTTGCGCATGATACTTCCTCAGTTTCGATGGACAATAGATCACTTTACCAACACTCAAAGCATCTTGAAGAATTTGGAGTAGCCTCTGATGCAAGATCAATCCTCTCAAATCTAAAGTGGTCACGTGAGATCGTAGTAAAGGGAGAGCAAACAAATGCTTCCCCGGGTTGTAAGTATATCCTCCCTACCACGCTTCCAAGATTTTAGGAATTTCCGGCCCCAAAGCAGCCCTTCGTGATATCCTGTCCGATATTATCGAAGTTCGTTAAAAGTGGGATGACGAATTCCAAATATATCTCTAAGCAGGGCATGCAGAGCCATAATTGCACCTTTTATTACTTCTTCCTCTCATGTTTACTACTATCCGGCTATTGTTGCTCCTAAGAAAGTAACATCCAAATTGCAGAGCATTATTGGAAGATTCATATCATGTGGACAGTAAATCGTATGGTGCTCGGACTCCTCAGAGCTATGGAGGAATGCCGCAAAGCGTAATTCTCAAGGTCTAGGTGTCATGAACATAGAAAAGTTGTGGGATTGCTCTTGGGTACTAAATATATATACAAGGCAGCCTATGATCCTCGATAAAGCACCCAGCTTTTATCATAAGGCATTACTTAAGCAGATGTCTTTCTTATGGGTGGAGTGGAAACTAAATTCTAGTGTCAGCCTCATGCTATTTTCTTCCAATCAAAGTTCTCAACTCTATCCCTCGGGCCTTATCAAGAAATGGATCGGCATGGAATCTAGTTATAAGTATTTTCCTCGAAAGAAGGACTTCCACATGGATCAATCTATTTTTGAATCCTCCTAACCAATAATTCCTCCTTATGTTTAGCATGCCACTTGTTAATTTGGGGAAGCAAAGGAATCCCCATATCGGATAATGACGACTACAGTCATCCCCTTTCATCTTTCACTCGAAGGGGAAGGGGATGAAACGTAAAATGTCAGATAATAATATTTGCACATCACTCTCATGGAACTTGGTCAAGATGAGGATAACCGGAATTATAATGGTATCACCGCTTCAAGGTAAAGAATGCTTACAGATACCCGATGAGAGACCGTAAGCTTTCATACACGCTAGCGGCGCATGTGATGAAGAGATGCATTAAGAATTTGCACCATGGTCGGAGTCTCATCCCCCAAAAAGTGAAGTCTTTCATGTGGCGCCTTTGGCATAGAGCTTCCTCGCCACCAATCATAAAAGATATAAGATTCATAGTATGACAGATTCGATAGCCCTGGGGATGCATACCATGTGGAAGATGAAGAACACCTCTTTAACTCGCTCTGGTCTGAATGGGTCCTCGAGCTTGCATCTAATATCCTTGATATAACCTTTTAAGATGTATCGGACTACCGGAGTTCTTTTGGTCGAGTAATCCATCGGGATTGAGATCTCTATATCCTTCATGCGATCTAGAAGGAGGAACAATTTTATCTTTAATTGCGAGAATTCCCCACCCCAGGCTATTATCAAACAAGTTCAATACTTTACATCAAATGGATTTCTACTACTTTATAGACTCAATTCTTAACTTGCATTATTCTGATATTTTTGTGTATCATCTTCACCGGGTGTTAAACTCAAAATGGAAGAAGATTGATGCGCCTATTAATCAGCAATGGATCAAAGTGTTCGCCCTCCCAATCTTTATGACCATGAAGAGCTATGCCTTGTAACCGGCCGCGGACTTAATCCAAATGCTGTGAAGAGATATGCTATGTGAGGCAAAAGACAAGTATGGACTCCGTCAACATGGCTAAAGGTAATCTTGCATGTGCCCATTCTCAGGTACTCATCGTGGGCCATGGTCAAAGGCGTAGGAAGCAAATCCAAAACTCCAACCCTCGTCATACTATTAGTGGGGATTATCCAAGTCCGGCAGACGCTACAGAGTTTAGATAATACGATCCAGCTTCTATTGAATATATTCCATATATACATACATTATAGGGTTATAATTTCCCTCTTAAAAAGTTTCTTTTGTTACCTTAAACAGGTTAAACTTCCTTCAAAAGGATCTTTGTTAACTTATACTTTATAATTAATATATAAACCCGCCAATAAAAACAAAATCATTTTCAAGCAAAATATGCTACAACAAGGAGTCTCAACGCTTAAATATATACATCGGCCCAAACCAAGTTCCATAAGTTGTAAATAATACAAGACTAAAATATCTCAAGCATCTTACGCGTTCTTACCATCAAGATCCCTTTAGTTTCTCGCTGAGCTGTACACTACATGTAAAGTTCAGAGTTTCCTTAGTCATTTTAAGATACAAAATAACTAAAATAATGCACTTTCGCTTACAACTCCTCCCATTTTCCCGCGATAACATGGCAGATAAAATTGCCTATTTATCATACTTTGAAATTTTGTGTAGTCCATATATTTGATTCAAATCATCCTTTGATTCAACTCCCCTATATACCAAAGAAAAAAGGAAGCACAATAGTAGAAGAAATTCCACGTGACCAAGTACTCATGTAACGGCATAATAGGTTTAGACCCATACATACAAAAGGTACATTGGGAATTTCGCTCTTCGCCTCTTCACCCATTGTACCTCTTTATGCCCCTTGATCTGCCTTTCAAGCTCGATAAAATGAAAAACAAATATTGACAAACATATAGTACGTGATAAGAATAACTCGCTTCAAATCAAGTATTTACTTTACAACAAATGCAAAGACACCAACATAAAAAGCCGGCAAAGATAATTTATACATTAGGCCCAATCTTAAGTTAATGTTTGATCTTCTTTCTTTCAATCAATGTATGTAAGATTATAATTTTCTTCGAATTAAAATTCTTTAGTCATCTATTTTATAATCGCCTTGAAATCATAATACTCAGAAGGGATAAAACGGGCCTACTTTAGATATCGTCAGTCGGCCTAATGATAAATATTGAAGACATGGAATAATACACTTCTATTTAAATAAGAGTTATTTGGCCCTCGACTAGTAGTCAAGTTATACATCCCCGCGATGCCGTATGACTTCTATAATATAACATATACAAAGGTCCATTTAAAAGTTATCCCCGGTCTCAAGAAATGGATATTTGGAAACCCTGAAAACAAGGTTTATTCAGGATGGATAATATTGGAAACAAAGGATAATATCGCCCATTCGTGGATAGGTTCAATATCGCCGCACGCTTTATACCTAATACGTGATGAATTGTATGATAATGGCACAAATTTTGTCAGATAAAACGCAATTGTTTAAAAACAATCTCGGCTGTCGGAAGATTTTCGCATCGGTAACAACTAAACCCGCGACGCTGAATTTTTTCAAGGTGACTAAACCTTTCCTGTAGAATCACAGACGCTGAACCAGGGATTTTTTCGCTGCGACGCCGAAAACAATTCACAACAAGACGCTTAACTTTTATGACGCTATTAGTTGTTTTCACAGACAAAAATCTTCCCATTTTAATTGTTTCGTCGCATTTTGCCGTATTTTTCGAACATCAGACCGCTGCACGTAAATGAACAGCAATACGTAACTGAACGAAGTAATGT